>JACBWV010000099.1:4019148-4126129 GCA_013435795.1 Chlamydomonas sp. ICE-L
TTACTCGGACGCTGGGGTAATTGGAGTTGCTCGTGCTTTTTAGGATTCTGTTGAAGGCAGGGACTAGGGATTAATACACTTCCCCTGGAGGTGTGTCTACCTTGTGGTATTGGGCGTAGGCGTGCGATTGTGCGTTCGTATAGGAAACACTGATATCCGCAGTGGGTATCAGTACAGTTGTGAATGTAACTCCCAGTTTGTTCCTGTTAGGTCTGATTTCGAGCTCGTTGCGAGTGTTGCGCGTTCCTTAGATCTCATTAGGAACTTAGATGATCAGCGCGCATATGATGCTGGCATTGCTGCCGAGTATTTTATGTCGGTTCGTGCCTCGTATGCTCCTGTGCCTGATCCTCTTGCTGCTGGACCCTCGGCCTCTCATGGTGAGTCTCGTGTAGATCCTGCACTGTTGGGTTTTAGTGCCCTGCCCCTGGAACGTCAGGAGTTCATGTGTCTCACTATGATGCTTGCGAACATGACGGATGCGATGGTCAATGTGTATCAGGATTTTGCCACTCCTCGGGATATCTTCTTGCATATCCGAAGACAGCGTTCTGATGCTCTTGCTGCTCGTGTCCCTCTCATGCTTGTTGAGCTTCGGCGTGCAACAATGGACAACTCTGAACCTGTGGATGTGTTCTTTCGCAGGGTCCGGGGCTTGTGCACTGACCTCCGCAGTGCGGGATACCCACAGCCTCAGCGCATGCCATGCATACTATTATTAATGGCATCATGCACCCCCGCTTCGACTCTCTGCGGCTACAGTTTGGTCTCGCACTGCATCAGAACCAGCCTGTTGATTACTGGACCTGTCTGGCAGCATATAGATCATTAGATTTCTTGAACGTGTCTCTCCCTAAGTCTGATCCGAGGCATCTTGGTTGGTCCCGCGATCCTCCCCAGGTCCCTGCCAATGCTGCTTTTCAGCGTGGCAGGGGACCTGGTCCTCAGGGTTCCGGGACTACCAAGAGGCGCTTGGATTGCACTTGGGGCCCCTGTCTTTCCAAAACGAGCCACTCGGAGGACCGTTGCTGGACGAAACATCCGCACCCTGCGAAAGGCCAAGGCTGGTGCACCGGGCATTGAACCCCGTGCCCGTTGCCTTGGCCCTTCCAGGTTCGCTGACTCGCAAGCAGTTGTCCTCCTTGCAGGCTCAGATTGATGGGTACGCCATGTCCAAGAACTAGGAGGTACGCTCTGTCCTATTCTCTTGCACTACGAAGTTCTCTAACGTGTGTAGCCCTAGTCTTTCTGAGGGTGTCTGGCATGTGGACTCTGGAGCTGGAATGTCAATCACGGGTGATAAGTCTTTGTTCACTGTGTTTGAATCTTCTGCTGTTGGGCCTACGGTTCGATTTGGTGACGGGGTGATTCAACGGTCAGAGGGTAAGGGATCCATTGTGTTATGTAGTGATTGGTTACCAACATCAATCACTCTAACCAATGTTCTTTATATCCCTCACTGTCCGGTGAATCTCCTGTCAGTAAATGCTGTAGCTCATTCTCTCCACTGCCAGGTTTCTTTTGATAGTCTTAGTTGCACTGCCACTCAGGGCTCTTCTGTTCTCTGGTCCTTCCCTGCCTCCAGTGATGGTGTGTACAAGTTTGCATGTAGGCCTTGTCACACCTCCAGTCGTTGTTTAAGAGTTGCTGACAATTATCCAGCGTTTGCACTTGATGTTGATGAGGACGGTGGAGTTGTTCTCCCTACCACTCCTGCATGGTTGTGGCATAGGCGGTTGGGTCATCCCAGCTATAGTGCCTTACACAAACTTGTCAAGAGTGGTATGGTTAAGAACTTACCCCTCAGTCTGGGTCAAGTGCAAAAGTTGGGTAAGATCCCATGTGATGCTTGTCACAAGGCTAAGGGCAAACGTCTCCCTTTTCCTAAAGAAAGCAAAACTGAGATCCGTGCACCTCTCCAACGACTTCACTTGGATATAATGGGACCAGTTCATATTAGGGGTCTGCGTGGGGAGTTTTACATCCTGTGCCTCATAGACCAATTCTCTGGCTTTGCTGAAGTATTGTGCTTGAGGACCAGGGATGAAGCTCCCTTAGCAGTCCAAACTATCATCCTCAGATGGTCAAATCAGCTGCAGGGGTTTGCCTTTAAGTGTCTGAGATCTGACAGGGCCAAGGAGTTTATAGTTAAATGGTTCGAGGATTGGCTGATATCGGTTGGGGCAGTACATGAGTTATCGTTGGTGTACACTGCCCAGCAGAACGCAACTGTGGAAAGGTATAATGGGGTCTTGCAGTCTATAGCTAGGAGTATCCACCTGGAATCAAAGCTAGCTAAGTCTTTCTGGCCTTATGCCTTTCTAGCTGCTTGTTACCTTTGTAACCGACTGCCCAATCAGGGACGCAAGACACCTTATGAGTTGTTTTATGGGGTGATGCCTGATGTGTCGTTGTTACGTGTGTTTGGATGCCCCTGATATGTCACGTTAGTCAATGGGAAGAAACGTAACAAGCTGGACGAACGGGCGTTATCTGGTAGACTGGTTGGGTATTCTCTGGTGAGTAAGGGTTATTTTATTTGGGTTCCTAAGTTGCGCCAGGTAGTAGAGAGTCGTGATGTACTCTTCTATGAACAGTTTAGCTATAACTGTATTCCTGGGCTTCCTCCCTATGACGGGTCGCCGTATGTTTCTAGCATCCCTGCCGCTATCAACGGACACATGCCTGAGGCTGCGGGCCATTCCTTAGATCCTTTGCTTTCCCCAATTGTTGACCACTGTCCTGGCCATAGGATGATTCTGCGTCCCAGGTCAGGGGCTGCTGGTACTGTATTGCGTGAGAATGCACTGGGCGGGCGAGGTTCTGCAGTTCCTACGGATAAAATCTTAGCCGAATCTCAGGGGGTCGCCAGGCCCTCCTCTGCGTCAAATTCCGTCGGTGAAGCTCTAGGATTACGACAATCTCAGATCATAGTGGAGCCTCTTATAGGTCCATTGTCTAATAGTCACCCTCCTCCAATCATCTTGGATGGCTCGAAGGGGTTGGTGAGCGCTTCGCCTCCTGCCGTTCCTGATAGATTAATCGGGAGCCCGGGTGATGATGTAGCCTTTGCCGATAGTGCAAGTGATGATCTTGATCATTGGTCAGGCTCCGATACTGCGTATGGCTGGGGTGTTCCGGTCGACCCAGGCTTCGTTGAATTAGAGGCAAATAAGGCCGGCCCTGTTCAACCAGGCAGTAGTTCTGCACTGGGGGCTCTACTACCGGTTACTGCTGATACTGCTGATATCCCCGCTGCTCATGTACAAGTAAACTGCTTGTACGTGGGAGCATCTGTTGCCCCCTCCACTGAACTAACCTATAAAGCTGCCATGCTCCCTACCAACCCTGACAGGGATCAATGGCTTCTTGCTATGAAGGATGAGATGGCTTCCCTACATGCCCATGGTACTTGGGTACTCACTCCACAGCCTCGTAAGCAAAAGATCCTGTCAGGCAGGTGGTTATTTGTGAAGAAGATTGGGGTTGATGGTTCTATACGCTTCAAGGCACGTTTTGTGGTACGTGGCTTTCTGCAACGTCCTGGGCTGGATTTTCATGACGTATATGCCCCTGTCTCCTCTAAAGCAGGTCTTCGGGTGCTCCTGGCTGCCATCACTCATAGAAAGATGTTTGTTTGGCAGCTGGACATCAAAACTGCGTTTCTGAACGCTAAGCTGGAACCTGGTCTGGACCTGTACTGCCGCCAGCCTGAGGGCTTTCAGCACCTTGGTCCCAACGGTGTTCCCCTTGTGTGCAAGCTGCTCAAGTCTCTTTATGGATTGAAGCAGGCACCCAGGGCTTGGAGTAGGGATGTCAAGCGGGTTCTGGTTGCACACGGCTTCACTATGTGCAAGGCTGAACCTGCTCTGTATTTTAGGAAGGATTCTGATGGTGGGTGGAGCTATGTTCTGACCTATGTTGATGATTTTATCTGTGCTTTTAGTGAGCTGGATAGGTATGTGTTGCTTATCCAGGCTATGGAAAAGGCTGGCTGGGAGGTCAAAGAGATGGGTGTTCCGGTTCAGTTCCTCTCTTTGGACATGCATGTTACACTTGATTCTGAAGGCAGGTGTGTTCAGATCAACATCTCTCAGCACACCTACATTGTTGATCTGGTGGAGCAGTTTGGTCTTACTGATGCTGCCCCACCCAGGTTTGCTGCCCCCATGGCCAAGTCCACCGTTTCTGACGCCCCTGGAGAACCCCTGCCGTCTAATAGCCAGTACCTCACTCTTGTGGGTGCTTTGCTATACCTGGCTACTTGCACCAGGCCTGATATTTCTTTTGCTGTGAGCTACCTGTCCAGTTTTTCTGCTCACCCTACCGTCCCTCTCTGGGGGGCTGCCAAGCGGTTGCTCTTGTATTTGAGAACACATTCCCACCTGGGTCTCACTTACACCCACAACCCTGAGTTCTCTTTTACTGTCTTTAGTGACTCATCCTTTGCTGATGATGGGTCTGACAGGCGGTCTCAGACTGGCTTTGCTGTGCTAGCTGGGGGGTGCATAGTGAACTGGATGAGCAAGAGGCAGCCTACTGTTGCCATTAGCTCTAGTGAGGCTGAGTATCAGGCCCTGTCCCAGGCTGCCAGGGAGGTACAATGGTTGAAGAAATTGAGGGTGGATCTGGGTCTGCCTTGTGCTTTGCTTTGCTTTTTTTATATATGTTACATATAGTTCTATGTCCCCAGTGCCATAGGTGGAGAGGTAGTATTGTATGTCACCTGTGTCATAGGTGGAGTGTCAGCATGAATTGCGGTGCTCTCACGCGTTTTATGACTTGGTGACTACTTATGTACTTCCTTAGAACTATCGGCCCAGACAGTGTTTCTGTCTGTACTGTGTCAGCTTCCCGTAGACTGTGTCATCCTTCATGACACGGTGACAGCTTCCTGTTGACTGCGTCATCGGTCTCTCACTGACACACTCTGTATAGCCGGTGCCTGGCTTAAGTTTCCTGACTTAGGGTCTAGTCAGGTTACAGGCATCCGCCTCTCCCACCGCTGGTGTTCTTTGGCGTCCGCCTGTCCTTGTAACGCTATTCTTGTCTCCGTGTATAGATTGGCGCGTCTGTCTCCGCTGCATACATCTCTCTCCACTCTTCGAAGTGCTTTCTAGCTGATAGCAGCAAATCTCACACTCCACCCTCCACCCAAAAACTGCACCTCATCCTTATATGCAACCCCAACAGCCAAGATACCTACTTTCCTAAACTCCCAGATTTTATTAACCAATGGGCATACTACATGCAAAGCCTCTCCTCATCTTGGGAGCCCTCCACTATCACACCACCTCCCACTCTTACCTCCTCTGACATTGTAATTACCTACCCACGGAAACTCAAATCTCTTGTCAAAAAACCCCGGCAAACTCTACTCCACCAACACCCTCCTCCCTCTCTTCTTACCACTACTCACCCATGTCTCCACCTAGCTACCCCCCTCCTCAGGCCTCCAGGTCTACACAGATGGTAGCCTAATAAAAGGTAAACCAGGGCACCCTAGCAAAATAGGTGCTGCAGTATATGTCCCGGCTGCAGGACAAAGCTACACCATCAACCCTGGGGGAATAGGGGCCACCAAAACTAACAACAGGGCAGAACTGGTAGCCATCCACCAAGCCCGTCTCAACATTGACTATGACAAATCTCTTACACTCCATACAGACAGCCTCTGCTCTCTTCAACTTATTAAAAAAATGATTCATGACCCTACCACAACAACCCGTTCTATTCATACTGAACTACTGCAATCAATTCAAAAACACCTCATTCAACGCATCCTGCATGGCTCACACACCACTCTTTGTAAAGTCCGTTCCCACACAGGTATCCTTGGAAATGACAGGGCAGACATTTTGGCACGCAAGGCAGCTGAGCACCCTGCCTCCACCAATTTCACTGACAACACTGGGGAAATCCCCCGCCACAATGTCTACTGGCCCACAGTTCAACCTCCTCGCACACCCATGGGAGATATTCCCCCACGCATCCTAGCACCTAACCAAGGTATCACCTCTAACCTGCCCACTAGCTGCCACCTTGGCCAACACCCTCTTAAAGGGATTTATGCAACCACCTGGGCTGATAACACTCCCCACCAACTTCCTCATGCAAGTAACAAATTTTGGACCTCAACCCTTATCCAACATAAAACTAAATTCCACATCCTTAAAGCCCGCTGGGATAGACTGTGGAACCGTAAACTTGCATTCCGCTGGAAACTCCCTTATATTACCAGCACTCACCCACCCACGAACTCCCTATGCCCCATCTGCCACACCTGTGAGGACGGAGCGGGCCACATCCTGGCGGGCTGCACACACCGGACTTTCAAGGGGCTCTATATCAAGAGACATGACGCCGCAGTGCGACTCATCCACAAGGCCATTTGCACCGGAGCCCTGGGATCCCGCAGAATGACCATGGACGCTGGCAAGGAAGAGGACCTCCCCAGAGGGGTCCTGGGCAAACGTCTCCCTGACTGGCTACGCCCCTCCACTATTACTGTAGAGGACTGGAAGAGAATGAGACCTGACCTCGCCGTCCTACCTGACATAGACTCTCCTACCTGTATGGCTGATAAAGAACTCTGGGTTCTTGAGCTTGGATACTGCTCTGATACCAACCATGCTACTAAGTTTATCACTAAACACGCCCAGCATGTTGAATTAGTAAATGGCCTTAGATCTGCTGGATACCTCGTTCACTACGAAGTTATCACCGTTGGAACAACTGGTACTATTCCAACCTCTTTTTTGACTTCTATGACCACACTTGGACTTAAGAGACCGTGTGCCCTTAAACTGGCGGACACAGTCCACTCCCACACCATCACTAGCTTTCAGAGTATTTTACAGTGCAGACGTTTTATGGAAGCACACCCCGGGTCGATACCCGGGGCCTAGCACACGGACCGTCCCCCCTCTCAGGTTTTGTCTTGCCAGCTGCATTGTGCTGGTGCTTCCCAACCGGGGTGAAAACCCCCCGTATTAAGCTGCACCGGCATGATGTGGCCACGATGCCTGCCGGTCAGGCATCGGTGGTGATTCTTTTTACTGAGGTGGCCCTACGGTGACTATGGCTAGCTCCGGCTTACGCTATGGTGTCCTTAACTACACGTCCTGTGAGTAACGGTATTACACGGATGTAACAATTTCAATTTCAATTTGTCGGTCGGCCGGACGGTCAAACCGTCAAACGGACAACGGGGTGACCCTGGGCTCCTGCCCTTCGGAAGGTGGGACTCCGCTAAAAAAAGAGTTGGGCGAGGTTGTCACTCTGCATGTTGCCCCCTGGTGCCCAGCATAAAAAATGTTAGAGAGTGTACATGTGCGCATGACCGACCAATACTAGTGGAGACTAGGGGGTTCGAACCCCTAACCTGTCGCATGCACAGCGACCGCTCATACCACTGAACTAATTCCCCGAACGTTCAAGACGACATCAAACGGTCCAAATTTTAACAAGACATAGAACAGGAAAAGTTAAATAGCGAGAAAATAGTAATGCTTAGCTGAGTTTATGTAACGTATTGATTTTTGCTGAGTATGTAACTACATACTCTCTCTATGTATCGAACCATCTCTCAAAAATAGCTGTTTTTGTTGACCTCAGCCCCTTACAGGTCATTTTTTTGTTTTAGCCCAGTGTGGAGTGCGGTATGATGTAGACCCCGTTGTTTGGGCTTCGGCAACTAGAGTTCAAGTCCCGCTGCCGTCTTCTTCCGGCAGCGGGTGGTTTTCTCGAGTTCGACGTTCGGGCGATGTTATTTCACTGCTAGGAGCCTAGGACATGACAATTTTCACATAAGAAGCCCCTTCTAATCTTTCTTCTTTTGTTTTTCAGGTTTGTTGGGGTGCCTTCAAAACCCTCGCATTTCCTGTTAAAAATTTTAATGATCGGCAGGGTGTGCTGCTGTCCTGTCTCGCCAATGATTTGCCGAGGTTGTGAAACGAACCCTTTCTCTCTGAGCTTATGTAACGAACCCTTTCTCTCAGAGCTTCGTACTCTCCCTATTTTCGTGGATATTTTATTATTTTTGTCCTGTTCCGACTCCTTGTGGAAGTTTGCTCATTGGGCCACGGCAACTCTGTGCCTTACGACAATATACACTTGCTCCGCTGTTTTACTCCATGCTTTTGAAGCTCGCTCTGTTTTTTCTCTTAGCCCTTTATTATGCTTTTTCTTCCCCTCCCGTGAATATTCATTAATAAGTTCCTTCGTTTTGCTTTCTATTATTCCCGAGGCAACTGGGAGCTGAATCCAACAAGCTGTTAGTTGGTATACAAAATTAGTCTTCCCATACTGAAAACAAAAGTGAGGATATAAGACTGCACCTCCCATCAACGATACTATCTACACAGATGTCAATTTCGCCAAGATTGCATGCTTTGCATCAGAGATTCCAAACTTTTAGTTATACAAGGACTTAGATCAACATAGACCTCTCTACAGTAACAGGAGTCAGTTCGACTGGCGTTGCCATCTCCACACAAGAGTTGATGCAACTAGTCACAGATCCTACCAGCCAGTTAATTGGTCTGTTGCACAGGGAGCAGTGGGAAAGAGATTGAGTGCATAAGTCGTTGAACATTGTTACACTGATCTGACCAAACATTTTCCAAATAACACTTGAACTACAACCAACACAATACACAACCCGTGTGTGCAACTATACTAATTCCAACAACCTATTGACTAGCTAGTGGAGGAAGCTTGAATTAATGACAATGAAGCTGACAACTAACAAAGAATTATTTGCAGAATAATATTTATACATGGAAATTATGTTTTCATGGTGTCTTGGACATGTAGCTGCACGACCAAGTGTACATCACGTGGACCAATGTAGCTGCATCTTGGACATGTAGCTCCATGCCCAAGTGTACAACACCTGATTCCAATAGAAGACGAAAAACGGCAAAATACAATTATCTTGACAGATCCCTGCTAATAAACTAGATGTGGCCTGCAAAAAGTGTGCAGCTGCCTGCTACAAGGTGCATGCTTCACCAGCAGCTGCATGACAGCATCAGTGTACATAATACATTCACTATACAAGAAATGAGGTGCTTAGAACAATGCATCTCCCTTGATGGCTTCAATGGCCAACAAGGCAGCAAACCCAATCATAGCTGCACGGCCGTTGACTAGCTCAGCATCAGGGGTGAGGGGTCCAACAGACTCAGCCTTCTTGTTCTTGTTCATAGGGATGATGGAGGCAACGATGAAAAGGGCAAAGGTAGCTGGGATGAAGATGGGAGCGTCTTGCAACTGGGCAAACACCCACTCGCCAGTGGCCAGCTCTGCACCCAGGGCAGCAATGAAACCCAACATGGCCAAACGTCCATTGGTGATCTCAGGAGCCTTCCCACCAAAATCCATGACGCTGCCAAAAGGCGCCTTGAAGACTTGGTTGCCGCCGGAAGGCGTTACTGGAGGAGGAGGTGTTTCACTTCGCACCTCAGCGGAGGGAGGTACCCTGAATGTACAGGGAACAGACAGAGTAATGGTTCGATCATGTAGAATAGCGCAACCTAGGGAAGTAAAAGATTTAAGAATGCAATTTTTGAGGTTACACTGTACACCTCCCAAAATGGTTTGTACATTCTTGTATGATAACAGTATGGCCCATGTTTGTTCTGCAGTGACGATGTTGTGTGCTTTTGCAATATTGTATGATAACAGAGTATAGACTATGTTATATTGTGCCATGAAGATGTTTTGTGACAAACTGCTAAAACCTACCGAAGACTTGACTACCATATTAAACACATTAAAGCACTCCGAACAGCTTCCAACCACCTTGACCAACAACAATACATGGAACTTAGAAGCACGCCACACACGGCAGGCACATACTCACCCACCACTAAAATTAAAATACAACAGCACTTTCAAAATTTACTCCTCTCTGACTATTGTCTCTCCTTAACTGCTGATATTAAACAAAGTATTACAGAATTACGTCACATGCAGGTTGCACTCAAAGAGGAGAGAGCAACCGCCTCCATTAAGAAATTCCGACGCCGCCTCAGCGCACAGGCACGACAAACTCACAGGTATATTTTCTCTCCTGAAAATCACACACACACACCCACTGCTCTACTGGACGCATCCACACACACACTCAGCACTAGCACCCAGGGTCTCCTGGAATTTATGACTAAACATATGGGAAATCTCATGTCACCTCCCACTCCACCCATTTCAGATGACTATACAAGACACGCCACCCCCCCTCCATGGGAAACACACACAGACAAATACCACTTGGAAACTCCAGCCAACTCCATACAAAACACTGCCTCTCCCTACACCTTTCTCTCCTCCTCAACCACCTATATATGCTGACTGTATTAGGAAACTCTCTACCAACAAAGCCACTGGCCCAGACGGCATACCTAATGAATTACTTATATGCCTCCCACAGGAAATGCACCTCATCATACACAAACTCATGCAGCTAGTATGGATCCTGGGAGACACACCAGACTGCTGGAAAACCTCACACACAGTCATGCTCTACAAAAAATCAGATCCTTGCTTACCTCAAAACTACAGGCCAATAGGCCTTAACAATGCTGTAGCCAAACTCTGGACCTCCCTTGTTACTAACACTATTACTACCTACTCTGAAACCAACCACATTCTTAGCGCCTGCCAAGAAGGTTTCAGAAAAGACAAAAGTACCTATAGACAACTCTTGAACCTACTCCACAACATTGAGGACGCTGCCCTCTTCCACCAGGGCCTCTATGCTGCCTACTTTGACTTTAGCTCTGCTTTTAACATGATTGACCACCAAAAACTTCTCTGCATCATGCACAGCTTGGGTTACACCCACGACACTATAGACACTATTAAAGGAATATACACAAACTCTACTACACATATTCTCCTTAACAATACACCTGGCTCCCCCATCCCCATCACTAGGGGCACCATCCAGGGAGATACTCTCTCCCCCCTACTCGTCATTATCTTTCTAGAACCCCTACACAGATGGCTCCGTTCTGGGGGACGAGGATACAGAGCAGCATCCCTACCCTCCAAAACAGCAGATGAACACCACACCAGCAGCTTGGGGTATGCTGACGACACTGCTGTCCTAACCGGCAGCTCAGAGGACCTTCGCATCCAATGTGGTAAAGTTCAAACTTTTAGCATCTGGTCGGGCATTCCTCTTAACGCCACCAAATGTGTGGTCAGTGGCATACTCCACAAATCACACCCCTCTCAACCTACACACAACAACACTCTCAAACAAAGGCTAGATAAAATTCCACTAGGAAACTCCTATGCTACCTACCAGCCGCCTGACCAAGCCTACAAATACTTGGGGGTTCACATCTCACTTACCTTAAATTGGAAAACTCAACTCCACTCTACTATTGAAACCATTCACAATAAAGGGCTGAGTATCCTCACCAAAGCTAAAAACAGGGCGACCCCCACCCAATGCTTACGAATAATTTCACAATGTGTCAGAGCAGCTATTATATACCCCATGATAGTAGCTCCCTTCTCACTAACCGACATTCATGTCATTGACAGAGCAGTATTAAAAACAGTTAAACTCTGCTGCTCACTTCCCAGATCTTTTCCGACAAGAGCACTCCACCTCCCTAAAACAGAGGCAGGACTAGGGGTGCCCTCTCTACTCACTGAATATACCCAGATTACTGCAACAGCCCTCACCCAGTCCATGAACGACCAAGGTCACCTGGGAATCCTCACTAGAGCTCTCCTTAATAAATCAACTTTCACCATGACCACTCTAGATCCTCTCTCTCTATCCCGCAAGCAACTTAAGTATATGTCCCTAGCCCGCCCGCTGGAAATTATTAAAAAATCTGACATAACAATTTCTTGGAATGACACAGAACTTCTTGACAAACTTAACATACACTCTCTTCCCCTCACTCCCTCCACAGGCAATCCCTGTATCACTCATGACTCCATTCCATGACCTAGACATCTATTCATACCATGACCTGGTCACCCCCATGGGAACTCACCTTGTCAGCACTACAGATCTCTCTCTTATCACCTTACACAAAGTTACTAAACACCACAAACGGTCCCTGAACCGCCTCACCGCTCACCTCTCCTCCCTCCAAACTGTCGCCTCCCCAATAAACTCTGACCCACTTCCCCTCTCACACCGACAACTTGCGCCCGGTAACGCAATTGCGCAGAACACAACCGATAACGTTAAATCCCCTGCTTCTATTGAACCCTCCACCCCACCCACCCAGCGTTACCAACCTCACGCCACTGTTACTGACGCAGACTATCAGCATGTATAGCGGTGCTCTCACGCGTTTTATGACTTGGTGACTACTTATGTACTCCCTTAGAACTATCGGCTCTCCTGAGCCAGCTTCCCGTGGGACTGAGTCATCTTGAGATGACTCAGTGGCAGCTTCCTGTCACCTACGTCTCCGGTCTGATCTGTACCCTGTTAGGTTCCTGTCTCCCGCCTTCTTTCACCACAGGTGCCCCTTTATGGGTCTCCTGTGTCTGTAACGTTATCCTTGTCTCCGTGTATAGATTGGTGCGTCTGTTCCGCTGCTTTAATCTACTGTCCACTCTACCGGAGTGATTTCAAGCTGATAGGTTACTGGGCTCCTCATCACTACCACTGCTTTGATAATGCAACTTCCGCGAGGGCCTCCTGCCGGCCTTGTGAAACTTACCAAACTAAATGGTGTTTCATGGGCTCGTGGGATCCGCAGTGTCATTGTGAGCAATGGATGCGACCGAATCCTCCCGACGGGGGTGCAGGTTCCTCTAGATTGGCTAGACGACTGCGCGCCAGCGGCCTCTGCTGCCGGAGAGGAGGATCCTTCCGCCATCGTGGAAGTAACCCCCCCGGTCATTCCTCCATCTTCTCTTCCTTTTCCTCCCCTGCCGTCTGTCGCCTCCTCCCGTCTGTCGTAGATGACTGTGACGTGCAGACTCAAGTCGGCGACTAGCCTGGACATCGGTGGAGATACCCCGTCTTCATCTGCTCGCGTCCCTGACGTCGCTAACCTTTCTCCGGTGTTTGAGGCTCTGCCTGCATACCGGAGTTTGCCAAGCCGACCAAGCTCCCTGCTGATGTCTACGTCGTCTGTGCCCCCCCTTTGCTCTGCCCAGCCGACTGTTGGCTACTGGCATGAGCTTGCGCTCTAGTGGCTCTGTGCTACCTTCTGGAGAATTTTTTCAATCAAGCTGGCGGATCGCCGGCACTGCCGTAGGGTTCGCCAGAGGAGGACGACCTACGCCTGGAGATTCTGGAGGTGGTAGGAAGCAGGGGGGTATGGTCAGCACCACTCGGGTGCTGCTCCCTCTACCCCCCAACCGGGTGAGTCGAGCGATAGAGGGGGGGACTTGGGATTGACTGATAATCGACGGCGGGATATTAGGACCTTTACATGCCTCGGCTCTGCTCTTCGCACCCTAGCGATAAATTTTCGAATTCTGCCCTTGCGATTTGCGATTTTCTGCCATTGGTGCGATCTTCTGCACCAGGTGCGACTTGCTGCACTTTCATCCTCGTCTCCTTTTTCCCATACCTCAAATCTCGCCTTCGCCCTAACGCTTCCCCACCTTCTGTGATCCCAGGTCTCGCAGCGCCGGACTTCGCCCATGCTACAGGCCGAAGTGGACGCCGTCCTGGCCCTACACCAGCGGCCGTGGAGGATCTTTGGCATGATATCTTGGTGGATATTTTTCTCTCTTAGGCTCCTTGTGACCCCTGGGTGCGTTCCGTGGTTCGACACAGGTTGCTAACTTTGTTTTCCTGTGCCCCTGGTTCCCCCCTTAGGTGTATGCCTTAGCTACGTGAGTTTGGGTTTCAAGTGTTTGAGTTCTGATAGGGCTAAGGATTTTTTAGTTAAGTGGTATAGAGGCGTGGTTAGAATCGGTTGGGCTGTGCATGCATTATTGATGGTATACATTGCTCAGCAGAGTGCGAGTGTGTTATCTACGTAACCGGCTGCCCAATCAGGGTGACAAGACTCTATACGAGTTGTTATTTGGGGTTCTACCTGATGTATCGTTATTGCGCGTGTTCGGGTGCCCATGCTATGTTACCTTAGTGAATGGGAAGAAGCGCAATAAGCTTGACGAAAGGGCGTTATCTGGTAGACTGGTTGGGTATTCTCTGGTGAGTAAGGGTTATTTTGTTTGGGTTCCGAAGTTGCGCCAGGTGGTAGAGAGTCGTGATGTGCTCTTCTATGAACAGTTTAGCTATAACTGTATCCCAGGGCTCTTTCCCTATGATGGATCTCAGTATTTTTCTCGCACCCCTGCCGCTATCATCGGTAAAGGGCTTGATACTACTGACAATGTCCTGGGCCCTTTACCAACCCCGATTGTTGACCGCTTTACTGGTCATGGGATGACGATGCGTCCCAGGCCAGGTAATGATGGTGCTGTATCGCGTGCGGCGGCATTGGGCCAGGGGGAGTCTGATGTTCCTTCAAGCTCTAATTTATTCGAATCTCAGGGGGTCGCCGGGCCTTCCTCTGCGCCACGTTTCGTCGGTGAAGTCGTAGGATTAGGACAGCCTCGGGTCATAGTGGAACCTAGTACAGGTCCACTGCCCACTAGTCGCCACCCCCCGTCCACCTATTCGGATAGCTCGTGGGAGTTGTTGATCACTTCACCCCCTGCTATACCTGGTGGTTTATACCGGACCCGGCATTGCGACGATGTGGCCGTCACAGACGATGTGAGTGATGACCTCGAACACTGGTCCGGGTCAGATACTGCGTATGGCTGGGGTGTTCCAGTGTACCCAGGCTTCGACGATTTAGAGGCAAAGGAGGCCGGCCTTGTTCAACCACGCATGAGTGCTGCGCTGGGGGCTTTATTACCGGTTACTGCTGATACTGCTGATATCCCCGCTGCCCATGTACAAGTACACTGCTTGTACGTGGGGGCTTTTATTTCTACCTCTACTGAACTCTCTTATAAAGCTGCAATGTTACCTACCAACCCTGACAGAGATCTCTGGCTGCAGGCTATGAAGGATGAGATGGCCTCCCTCCATGCTCATGGCACTTGGGTCCTCACTCCACAGCCTCCTAGGCAGAGGATTCTATCTGGCAGATGGTTATTTGTCAAGAAACATGGGGCTGATGGTTCTTTGCGTTTTAAAGCTCGTTTTGTAGTTCGTGGTTTTCTGCAACGTCCTGGGCTGGACTACCATGATGTATATGCCCCCGTCTCCTCTAAAGCAGGTCTTCGTGTGCTCCTTGCTGCCATCACTCATAGAAAAATGTTTGTGAGGCAGCTGGACATCAAGACTGCATTCTTGAATGCCAAGCTGGAACCTGGTCTGGACCTGTTCTGTTACCAGCCTGAGGGCTTTCATGAACTTGGTCCTGACAATGTTCCCCTTGTGTGCAAGCTGATTAAATCTCTTTATGGTTTGAAGCAGGCACCCAGGGCTTGGAGCAAAGATGTAAAGCAGGTTTTGGTTGCCCACGGTTTTACCATGTGCAAAGCTGAACCTGCTCTGTATTTCAGGAGGGATTCTACTGGTGGGTGGAGCTATGTTCTGACCTATGTGGTTGACTTTATCTGTGCTTTTAGTGAGCTGCATAGGTATGCCTTGCTGATCAAGGCTATGGAAGCAGCTGGGTGGGAAGTCAAGGAAATGGGTGTACCTGTCCAGTTCCTTTCATTGGACATGACTTGTACACTTGATTCTGACGGCAGGTGTGTTAAGATCGACCTCTCCCAGCACTCCTACATTGTTGAGCTGGTGGAGCAGTTTGGTCTCACTGCTGCTACCAAGCCCAAGTTTTCAGTTCCCATGGCCAAGTGCACTGTCACTGATCCTCCTGGAGAACCTCTGGCCTCTAATAGCCAGTACCTCTCTCTTGTGGGGGCTTTGCTGTACCTGGCTACCTGCACAAGGCCTGATATTTCTTTTGCTGTTAGCTACCTGTCCAGGTTTTCTGCTCAACCCACTGCCCCCCTGTGGGCTGCAGCCAAGCGCTTGCTTTTGTATTTGAGAGAACATTCCCATCTGGGCCTCACTTACACTCACAGCCCTGGTTTCTCTTTTACTGTCTTTAGTGACTCATCCTTTGCTGATGATGGGTCTGACAGGAGATCTCAGACTGGCTATGCTGTGCTTGCTGGGGGCTGCCTTGTGAACTGGATGAGCAAAAGGCAACCCACTGTTGCTGTTAGCTCCAGTGAGGCTGAGTATCAGGCCCTGTCTCAGACTGCCCGGGAGGTGCAATGGTTGAAAAAGTTGAGAATTGATCTAGGGCTGCCTTGTGACCTGGTCACCATTCAGGGTGACAACTTGGGGTCCTTGAGCTGGGCCAATGACTGTCAGCTGCTCCCTCGCAACAAGCACATTGATGTCATCCATCACTATATCCAGGAGCTGGTGGAGGATGGCCAGGTGGATGTTGCCTATGTTAACACTAAGGACAACTGTGCTGACCCCTTCACCAAGCCCCTTGATCCTATGGTGTTCTGGCGTTTCATTCGCATGTTTGGAATGACTGCTTCTCCTTAAACCATTTTTTTTTTTGTTACATGTATTCTAGAATTTTGGTTACATGTATTCTGGAATTTTTGGTTACATTTTAAGGTTTCTTTGGTTACATTTAGAGTTTCTTTAAGTTATCATTGATTGGCATTAGGTTCCTATTCCCGGATCGGGTTTTCTATACCGTTGTTACCCGACTTTGATATTTAGTTGTCCTCTTATATCCACTTGGCATTTTTTGGTTCTTTGCCTTGCTTCATACCTTCCCTTACACCCTTCGGGTTTCATTTGAAGTTTCTCTCGATTTTTTTTTCGGAGTTCTTTGATTTTTTTTTTTTTTTTTTTAATTTGTTACATATAGTTCTATGTCACCAGTGCCATAGGTGGAGTAGTACTATTGTATGTCACCTGTGTCATAGGTGGAGTATCAGCATGTATAGCGGTGCTCTCACGCGTTTTATGACTTGGTGACTACTTATGTACTCCCTTAGAACTATCGGCTCTCCTGAGCCAGCTTCCCGTGGGACTGAGTCATCTTGAGATGACTCAGTGGCAGCTTCCTGTCACCTACGTCTCCGGTCTGATCTGTACCCTGTTAGGTTCCTGTCTACCGCCTCCTTTCACCACAGGTGCCCCTTTATGGGTCTCCTGTGTCTGTAACGTTATCCTTGTCTCCGTGTATAGATTGGTGCGTCTGTTCCGCTGCTTTAATCTACTGTCCACTCTACCGGAGTGATTTCAAGCTGATACAGACTACGAGGCGGATTCCATTGGGGACCTGGAAGGAAACCAATGGTGGGCGTGGCCCACGCAGACCGAAGGCAGTCACGCGCACCAAGCATGGGGCTGCCCCAACAGTGATGCCACCTGGGCAGCACGCCACTACCTGTGCAAATCCTGGATCCGTCACTCCTCCACCTCTAAATTGTACCGTGCATATAGAATAACTCCCACCTCACACCCTGACAGGATCCGCGAGGCCATGACATCCCCCGACAGAAGCGCACCTGCACCACCGGCGCGCCTGCTCCACCTTACCTACGGATCCCAATACAAAGCCCTGCACATCACGAGTTGGCGGGGCAAGCGCTCCTATAACGACGACAAACTAGTCACTTCCACTGTTGTCCACGTTCAATGGGCCCCAACCATCATGCACAACGAACATATCAACTCCTACACACACATGGGATACAGCATCTACCACAGCACACCTCTTACCTCCACTACCTCCACCATACATTGGAAACCCCAATCTCACCATGCGTCTCACCTTGTTGAACTTTTGGGACAACCAGCATACGACCAATTAACCCACACTTTTAAAACTACTCCCCCATTAACCACACACCTCAACCCTAGGAAGGACACCCACCTTACTAACCTTCAACAACAAGGCCAATGGGCCACCTCCCCAGGATTCAATGCTGACAACCACAACCTTGTTCACAAACTTCTGAAAATTGACACACACGACAGGCACCCAGACTGGGACATTCAACCACCCTCAGCCTACATTATACAAACAGGCATCCTCACCACTCTGGATGACCAATCCACACACACACACACCAACGTTTCATATCTTTATAATAACCCCACTGGTCACTGTCTTGGGCACATTCCCAACGACAGACTTACCTCTCTCAAACAAAACTTTGACCACTTCAAAAATCACCACCCTACCAAATGGAACCAATTGACCCAAGGAGGGACATATCACACTGACTTAGCTGCCCTCTTCACCAGATACAGAGCTGCTCCTGCCGCCACCAACACTCTTTCCCCCCTCCTCTACCAAGCTGCAGCTGCCCTGGGCATTACTCACCATCGTACTTCTAACCCTCTTAGCTACGACCAAGGCCTCACCAGCTTCTCTTCTACCAGCCCTGCTGATCAGCTCTTTGGCTCTAACCAAGACCCCTTTCTTACCATCTGGACTGGGGGCTCCCTGGTGGACATTCCTAACTCCACTACACAAGCACACCAAGCTCTACGGTGGGCCCTAGCCAGTGCTGACCATGCTGAAAATATTCTCAGCCCTACCTGCACCCTGATGCTCCTTCCTGACGACCTTGCTGCCCCCTACAAAACTCTCCTCCATCACTCATGGATTCACTATATTGACTCTAGACCACAGTCTGAATTTTATGCTACCTCTAAAATCTGGCTTGGCAGCAAATCTCACACTCCACCCTCCACCCAAAAACTGCACCTCATCCTTATATGCAACCCCAACAGCCAAGATACCTACTTTCCTAAACTCCCAGATTTTATTAACCAATGGACATACTACATGCAAAGCCTCTCCTCATCTTGGGAGCCCTCCACTATCACACCACCTCCCACTCTTACCTCCTCTGACATTGTAATTACCTACCCACGGAAACTCAAATCTCTTGTCAAAAAACCCCGGCAAACTCTACTCCACCAACACCCTCCTCCCTCTCTTCTTACCACTACTCACCCATGTCTCCACCTAGCTACACCTCCTCAGGCCTCCAGGTCTACACAGATGGTAGCCTAATAAAAGGTAAACCAGGGCACCCTAGCAAAATAGGTGCTGCAGTATATGTCCCGGCTGCAGGACAAAGCTACACCATCAACCCTGGGGGAATAGGGGCCACCAAAACTAACAACAGGGCAGAACTGGTAGCCATCCACCAAGCCCGTCTCAACATTGACTATGACAAATCTCTTACACTCCATACAGACAGCCTCTGCTCTCTTCAACTTATTAAAAAAATGATTCATGACCCTACCACAACAACCCGTTCTATTCATACTGAACTACTGCAATCAATTCAAAAACACCTCATTCAACGCATCCTGCATGGCTCACACACCACTCTTTGTAAAGTCCGTTCCCACACAGGTATCCTTGGAAATGACAGGGCAGACATTCTGGCACGCAAGGCAGCTGAGCACCCTGCCTCCACCAATTTCACTGACAACACTGGGGAAATCCCCCGCCACAATGTCTACTGGCCCACAGTTCAACCTCCTCGCACACCCATGGGAGATATTCCCCCACGCATCCTAGCACCTAACCTTACACAAGGTATCACCTCTAACCTGCCCACTAGCTGCCACCTTGGCCAACACCCTCTTAAAGGGATTTATGCAACCACCTGGGCTGATAACACTCCCCACCAACTTCCTCATGCAAGTAATAAATTTTGGACCTCAACCCTTATCCAACATAAAACTAAATTCCACATCCTTAAAGCCCGCTGGGGTAGACTGTGGAACCGTAAACTTGCATTCCGCTGGAAACTCCCTTATATTACCAGCACTCACCCACCCACGAACTCCCTATGCCCCATCTGCCACACCTGTGAGGACGGAGCGGGCCACATCCTGGCGGGCTGCACACACCGGACTTTCAAGGGGCTCTATATCAAGAGACATGACGCCGCAGTGCGACTCATCCACAAGGCCATTTGCACCGGAGCCCTGGGATCCCGCAGAATGATCATGGACGCTGGCAAGGAAGAGGACCTCCCCAGAGGGGTCTTGGGCAAACGTCTCCCTGACTGGCTACGCCCCTCCACTATTACTGTAGAGGACTGGAAGAGAATGAGACCTGACCTCGCCGTCCTACCTGACATAGACTCTCCTACCTGTATGGCTGATAAAGAACTCTGGGTTCTTGAGCTTGGATACTGCTCTGATACCAACCATGCTACTAAGTTTATCACTAAACACGCCCAGCATGTTGAATTAGTAAATGGCCTTAGATCTGCTGGATACCTCGTTCACTACGAAGTTATCACCGTTGGAACAACTGGTACTATTCCAACCTCTTTTTTGACTTCTATGACCACACTTGGACTTAAGAGACCGTGTGCCCTTAAACTGGCGGACACAGTCCACTCCCACACCATCACTAGCTTTCAGAGTATTTTACAGTGCAGACGTTTTATGGAAGCACACCCCGGGTCGATACCCGGGGCCTAGCACACGGACCGTCCCCCCTCTCAGGTTTTGTCTTGCCAGCTGCATTGTGCTGGTGCTTCCCAACCGGGGTGAAAACCCCCCGTATTAAGCTGCACCGGCATGATGTGGCCACGATGCCTGCCGGTCAGGCATCGGTGGTGATTATTTTTACTGAGGTGGCCCTACGGTGACTATGGCTAGCTCCGGCTTACGCTATGGTGTCCTTAACTACACGTCCTGTGAGTAACGGTATTACACGGATGTAACAATTTCAATTTCAATTTGTCGGTCGGCCGGACGGTCAAACCGTCAAACGGACAACGGGGTGACCCTGGGCTCCTGCCCTTCGGAAGGTGGGACTCCGCTAAAAAAAGAGTTGGGCGAGGTTGTCACTCTGCATGTTGCCCCCTGGTGCCCAGCATAAAAAATGTTAGAGAGTGTACATGTGCGCAAAACCGACCAATACTAGTGGAGAAAAGGGGTTCGAACCCCTGACCTGTCGCATGCAAAGCGACCGCTCATACCACTGAGCTAATTCCCCGAACGTTCAAGACGACATCAAAAGGTCCAAATTTTTACATCATATAGAACAAGAAAAGTTAAATAGCGAGAAAATAGTAATGCTTAGCTGAGTTTATGTAACGTATTGATTTTTGCTGAGTATGTAACTATATACTCTCTCTATGTAACGAACCATCTCTCAAAAATAGCTGTTTTTGTTGACCTCAGCCCCTTACAGATCATTTTTTTGTTTTAGCCCAGTGTGGAGTGCGGTATGATGCAGACCCCGTTGTTTGGGCTTCGGCAACTAGAGTTCAAGTCCCGCTGCCGTCTTCTTCCGGCAGCGGGTGGTTTTCTCGAGTTCGACGTTCGGGCGATGTTATTTCACTGCTAGGAGCCTAGGACATGACAATTTTCACATAAGAAGCCCCTTCTAATCTTTCTTCTTTTGTTTTTCACGTTTGTTGGGGTGCCTTCAAAACCCTCGCATTTCCTGTTAAAAATTTTAATGATCGGCAGGGTGTGCTGCTGTCCTGTCTCGCCAATGATTTGCCGAGGTTGTGAAACGAACCCTTTCTCTCTGAGCTTATGTAACGAACCCTTTCTCTCAGAGCTTCGTACTCTCCCTATTTTCGTGGATATTTTATTATTTTTGTCCTGTTCCGACTCCTTGTGGAAGTTTGCTCATTGGGCCACGGCAACTCTGTGCCTTACGACAATATACACTTGCTCCGCTGTTTTACTCCATACTTTTGAAGCTCGCTCTGTTTTTTCTCTTAGCCCTTTATTATGCTTTTTCTTCCCCTCCCGTGAATATTCATTAATAAGTTCCTTCGTTTTGCTTTCTATTTTTCCCGAGGCAACTGGGAGCTGAATCCAACAAGCTGTTAGTTGGTATACAAAATTAGTCTTCCCATACTGAAAACAAAAGTGAGGATATAAGACTGCACCTCCCATCAACGATACTATCTACACAGATGTCAATTTCGCCAAGATTGCATGCTTTGCATCAGAGATTCCAAACTTTTAGTTATACAAGGACTTAGATCAACATAGACCTCTCTACAGTAACAGGAGTCAGTTCGACTGGCGTTGCCATCTCCACACAAGAGTTGATGCAACTAGTCACAGATCCTACCAGCCAGTTAATTGGTCTGTTGCACAGGGAGCAGAGGGAAAGAGATTGAGTGCATAAGTCGTTGATCATTGTTACACTGATCTGACCAAACATTTTCCAAATAACACTTGAACTACAACCAACACAATGCACAACCCGTGTGTGCAACTATACTAATTCCAACAACCTAGTGACTAGCTAGTGGAGGAAGCTTGAATTAATGACAATGAAGCTGACAACTAACAAAGAATTATTTGCAGAATAATATTTATACATGGAAATTATGTTTTCATGGTGTCTTGGACATGTAGCTGCATGACCAAGTGTACAACACGTGGACCAATGTAGCTGCATCTTGGACATGTAGCTCCATGCCCAAGTGTACAACACCTGATTCCAATAGAAGACGAAAAACGGCAAAATACAATTATCTTGACAGATCCCTGCTAATAAACTAGATGTGGCCTGCAAAAAGTGTGCAGCTGCCTGCTACAAGGTGCATGCTTCACCAGCAGCTGCATGACAGCATCAGTGTACATAATACATTCACTATACAAGAAATGAGGTGCTTAGAACAATGCATCTCCCTTGATGGCTTCAATGGCCAACAAGGCAGCAAACCCAATCATAGCTGCACGGCCGTTGACTAGCTCAGCATCAGGGGTGAGGGGTCCAACAGACTCAGCCTTCTTGTTCTTGTTCATAGGGATGATGGAGGCAACGATGAAAAGGGCAAAGGTAGCTGGGATGAAGATGGGAGCGTCTTGCAACTGGGCAAACACCCACTCGCCAGTGGCCAGCTCTGCACCCAGGGCAGCAATGAAACCCAACATGGCCAAACGTCCATTGGTGATCTCAGGAGCCTTCCCACCAAAATCCATGACGCTGCCAAAAGGCGCCTTGAAGACTTGGTTGCCGCCGGAAGGCGTTACTGGAGGAGGAGGTGTTTCACTTCGCACCTCAGCAAAGGGAGGTACCCTGAATGTACAGGGAACAGACAGAGTAATGGTTCGATCATGTAGAATAGCGCAACCTAGGGAAGTAAAAGATTTAAGAATGCAATTTTTGAGGTTACACTGTACACCTCCCAAAATGGTTTGTACATTCTTGTATGATAACAGTATGGCCCATGTTTGTTCTGCAGTGACGATGTTGTGTGCTTTTGCAATATTGTATGATAACAGAGTATAGACTATGTTATATTGTGCCATGAAGATGTTTTGTGACAAACTGCTAAAACCTACCGATGACTTAACTACCATATTAAACACATTAAAGCACTCCGAACAGCTTCCAACCACCTTGACCAACAACAATACATGGAACTTAGAAGCACGCCACACACGGCAGGCACATACTCACCCACCACTAAAATTAAAATACAACAGCACTTTCAAAATTTACTCCTCTCTGACTATTGTCTCTCCTTAACTGCTGATATTAAACAAAGTATTACAGAATTACGTCACATGCAGGTTGCACTCAAAGAGGAGAGAGCAACCGCCTCCATTAAGAAATTCCGACGCCGCCTCAGCGCACAGGCACGACAAACTCACAGGTGTATTTTCTCTCCTGAAAATCACACACACACACCCACTGCTCTACTGGACGCATCCACACACACACTCAGTACTAGCACCCAGGGTCTCCTGGAAGTTATGACTAAACATATGGGAAATCTCATGTCACCTCCCACTCCACCCATTTCAGATGACTATACAAGACACGCCACCCCCCCTCCATGGGAAACACACACAGACAAATACCACTTGGAAACTCCAGCCAACTCCATACAAAACACTGCCTCTCCCTACACCTTTCTCTCCTCCTCAACCACCTATATATGCTGACTGTATTAGTAAACTCTCTACCAACAAAGCCACTGGCCCAGACGGCATACCTAATGAATTACTTATATGCCTCCCACAGGAAATGCACCTCATCATACACAAACTCATGCAGCTAGTATGGATCCTGGGAGACACACCAGACAGCTGGAAAACCTCACACACAGTCATGCTCTACAAAAAATCAGATCCTTGCTTACCTCAAAACTACAGGCCAATAGGCCTTAACAATGCTGTAGCCAAACTCTGGACCTCCCTCGTTACTAACACTATTACTACCTACTCTGAAACCAACCACATTCTTAGCGCCTGCCAAGAAGGTTTCAGAAAAGACAAAAGTACCTATAGACAACTCTTGAACCTACTCCACAACATTGAGGACGCTGCCCTCTTCCACCAGGACCTCTATGCTGCCTACTTTGACTTTAGCTCTGCTTTTAACATGATTGACCACCAAAAACTTCTCTGCATCATGCACAGCTTGGGTTACACCCACGACACTATAGACACTATTAAAGGAATATACACAAACTCTACTACACATATTCTCCTTAACAATACACCTGGCTCCCCCATCCCCATCACTAGGGGCACCATCCAGGGAGATACTCTCTCCCCCCTACTCGTCATTATCTTTCTAGAACCCCTACACAGATGGCTCCGTTCTGGGGGACGAGGATACAGAGCAGCATCCCTACCCTCCAAAACAGCAGATGAACACCACACCAGCAGCTTGGGGTATGCTGACGACACTGCTGTCCTAACCGGCAGCTCAGAGGACCTTCGCATCCAATGTGGTAAAGTTCAAACTTTTAGCATCTGGTCGGGCATTCCTCTTAACGCCACCAAATGTGTGGTCAGTGGCATACTCCACAAATCACACCCCTCTCAACCTACACACAACAACACTCTCAAACAAAGGCTAGATAAAATTCCACTAGGAAACTCCTATGCTACCTACCAGCCGCCTGACCAAGCCTACAAATACTTGGGGGTTCACATCTCACTTACCTTAAATTGGAAAACTCAACTCCACTCTACTATTGAAACCATTCACAATAAAGGGCTGAGTATCCTCACCAAAGCTAAAAACAGGGCGACCCCCACCCAATGCTTACGAATAATTTCACAATGTGTCAGAGCAGCTATTATATACCCCATGATAGTAGCTCCCTTCTCACTAACCGACATTCATGTCATTGACAGAGCAGTATTAAAAACAGTTAAACTCTGCTGCTCACTTCCCAGATCTTTTCCGACAAGAGCACTCCACCTCCCTAAAACAGAGGCAGGACTAGGGGTGCCCTCTCTACTCACTGAATATACCCAGATTACTGCAACAGCCCTCACCCAGTCCATGAACGACCAAGGTCACCTGGGAATCCTCACTAGAGCAACATCATCGCGATATGGGTTTGCAATGCCTGGTGGAGAGACTTTGGGGGGGTGTTTTAAGGTTACAATTGCTAGGTTGCAACCAACAGTTGGCTGAGCTAGCTGCAAATTATGCTTCTGAGAGTACTATTTCAAACAATATGCATGCTATAGGCACCAGAACATGAGAAGAGGGATAGTAAAAGTGACGGGGTCGAGCTCGGGGCTAACTAGGGCGCTGGAGTACCTTCCCATAAACGACGGCAAGGATGGAAACAGGACCTCACCGTGCGTTGAATAGAGCGTGCAAAGTAAAACTAGCATTATCAATATTGTCGGCAGAAATTGTTTTCGCTATTTGACTCGCGGTACAGGCCTTCCGTCGATGAGTAAACAAAGGTTTTGGGACTTACTCAGGGGCCTGCTCGGGGGCGGGGGTGGGCTCCTTATCGACGGCCCTGGACACAACTCGCATGCGTGTGTTGTTGATCTTGACGACAGGCCTGGCCTGCGCCGTAGAGACGGAAGAAGCGCTGCGGACGACGAAGGCCATTTTAGGTATTGGGTTTGAGATGGGAGGGGGGAGGACTAAGGAATTTGTTTGTCTAAGGTTTCGAACGACGAAATTTAATGAACATGGATGTTTCGAAGGCTTTTATACGCGCCATCAAGCCGAGGACAGCCACAAGCCGTTCACGCGCGTTCACGTGGGGTTGACGTGGGGTGCGCACGTACCGGTACGTGGCTGGATCTAATGAACAGCTGCCACCAGCTACCCAGCTCGGCCACATTACTTCGTCGGCTAGCACCCGTTCCTACGATGGCGAACATCCCTCCGTTTTTTTTTACCCTTGTTTCACTCGACTTTTAAACCCTGGTTTCACTCGACTCTTCTACTATTTGCGTGGGTCCAGGCGAGCTAGGAGGCTAGGACTAGCAAGCTGCAAAGAGGACGCTGGTGGTCGTGGCGGTCGTGCTGATGATGTAGCGAGCATTCTGCCACGCCAATTGAATCACCGAGCTGAGGTTTGGGTGTGGGGGGGCGGTTGGGGGAGCAGAGCAGGCAAACCCTGCCTCGGCATGCCTAGGCCTTTCGCCTGCCCCCAGCCCCCCCAAGAGTTGGGCTCTCCTGGAATGCACCATGAGGATACACCCCCTTCACTTGTATCCCCTGGTCTGACCCGTCTGGCCCTCACATTCCGAAGTAGACCCTCGGTTGTTTTGCTATATTTTTACTGATTACTCCAGATGGCATTCTGAGACCACCATTGAGATTGTGTTAAGAAAAGCAGTTCATTGGCACCACTTAAGACCTTAACGGGGGGGGGGGGGGGGGGGGGGGCATGGGTGGGTATGGGTGAGTATCGATGGGTGGGTGAATGGGTGTATGGGTGAGTATGCGTGGTATGGAGGATTTTGGAGGGGTGGGTGCATGGGTGAGTATTTCCCTCAGATTTTTTATGGATGGCAGGTCCTTTTTGTTTCACTCTTGATACTACCGTACCCATGGTAACTCTGCCTGCAGACGGCGAGCAGCCTGGAGGATGATACGGTATACCGTGTAATCAACTAACCAAACCAACCTACCATGGAGTGGGCATTTATTCCCATTCGTCTATCTACCCATGCTTGTGAACCATGTAAAGAAAATGATGAGGCTGGATACAATATTGTTTGTAACAATGTTGTAGGAGCGCCCCAAGACATAAATCAGCCTGCAGGCTGATTGTAACCAAGTTAAAGTTCAATGAAATATCACATGGTCGAGCTGCCTCTTGCACTCTTATATTCTGCGAGGTCATGTAAAGATGCGTGACTGCTCTTATACAACGCCAGTCGGCTTGGTTTTTTTTTTGTGGGTTTGGGGTGGCGTGGGGTTCCCGGGTGATAGCAGTTGATGTCAGGCGGAAACGGTCACCTGGCATCCTCAGGTGGCGTGAGACGAAAGCTTCAGTCCACGTCAAACGTAACGGTATTACACGGATGTAACAATTTCAATTTCAATTTCCACGTCAAACCCTTCGTTATAATCGGCACCTCCCCCGGCAGATGGCCCAAACAATGGGGTAACTGCTACATTGAGGGCGGTAATTAAACCCCAACACAGGAGAAAGGAGACGGAATATCCCTGATCTCTGCTATCCCCAAAACCTGAAGCATACAGATAAAACTCAGCAGCGCCCTGTCCTTCAACCCTTTAGTCCACTGATTTTTAATAACCCCGAACCCTGAAGCAAGGAGATGAAACTGAGCAACGCAAAAGAAAGAACACGCCATGTTCTTCACCCCTCCAGTTACTTGACTTCTGCTAACCCCAAACCCTGAAGCATGGAGATGAAAATCAGCAGCGCCCTGTCATTCACCCCTCCAGTCTCCTGATCTCTGCTAACCCCAAACCCTGAAGCATGGAGATGAAAATCAGCAGCGCTCTGTCCTTGACCCCTCCAGTCCCCTGATCTCTGCTAACCCCAAACCCTGAAGCAAGGAGACGAAACGAAAAAAAACTTAGCCCTGTTCGTTAACCCTTCAGCTCCTTGACCTCTGTATGCATGTATGTTACAGTCCAGGGGTAGGCCAAAATGGGACTTGCCCAACCGTGACAAGAAGGGATAAAAACAAAAAAGCATCTTCAACCCTCCAGCTCCTTGATCTCTGCAACCAAGGCTGCCTCTCCTTGAATCTTGGCCATCTGCTCAGGCTCTAGTTTGTCTGGTGGGAAAGGGAGTTGGAAAGGGGAGTTGGATTAGACCTTGGCCGACCTCTTCTAATTTCAATGCCGTAAAAAATCCCTGGTTTGTGTTCGGAGACTCACCCCCGGAGGTGGTTCCTTTCACACCTAAAAAAAAATCAGAAGAAAGTTAACTTCAATACACAAACGTGCAATGATAGGAACTCTGCTTGGAAATTCCAGATAACACAGAACAAAGCAAGATCCATGACTCACCACCCTTGACCTGCCTATTCTATAATTGCAATGCCATAAGAAGATATAAGATGAATCACAGAACATGGCAAGAGTGAACACTCACCACCCTTGGCCTGCTTCTCCTCTGTTTTGCGATGTCATAGAAAGATAGAGATATAGAATGTATTATATCAACTAGAATATAGAACACAGAACACAGCAAGATCGATAAATCACCAACCTTGGACTACCCATTCTAAGATTTCTATGTCATAGGAACATAGAAAATGAATCACAGAACATAGCAAGAGCGAACACTCGCCACCCTTGGCCTGCCCCTCTGCTCTTCAATATCATAGTTATGTAGAAACTATGATGTAAATATTTATAACACAGAACATAGAAAGAGCAAACACTTACCACCCTTGGCCTGACCCTCCTGTGCTTTTCAATGTCATAGTCATTTATAACTATAATATATTAATATATATAAATAGTAGGGTGCCCTACTGCCCTGGCGGGTCCCCTGGAGGTCGGCCAAGGGGGTGGTGTATTGTTCGCCAAGCAGCAGTGGCAGCCTCCTTGGTGAAAGGAGGCTGCCACTGATGCACAAGCAGGTGCTTACTTATCCGTACAATTTAATATTTGGGGGGTCAAGAATCAATATAGCATGGCATTATTATTCAACTTGGTGGCCTGTAAGGCTAATCAACTTAATAGCTCACTGACTGCCCGAAGATCCATGGAGGCAGGAGCAGCAACTCCCGAGGCTACAGTTGCTACTGCGCAACCTGCAAGTACTAGTGCGAAACAGCAGATTTCCTTGTCAAGCACAATGTGCTGATGCAATGAGCTGCGAGATGCGAATTTCCCAAGGGGAAATCGTTGACATGCTCCAGGTCCCTAGATTGAGTCCACAGGACAGGAGGGAACGATAAATGAAAACGCCGCGTCCACAGTCCGCAAACCTGAGACCCGTACGCAAAAAAGTGCCCTCCGAGGTAAGCCGACCCCAGCGGGAATCGAACACGCGTCGCTTCCATGCGAGAGAAGTCAGTTTAACCGGAAAATCTGACCGGTTTTCTTGGGAAAATTTGAAGAAACAGCACCAACTACACGAAATCGCGTAAGCATTGCATAGGTCTGAGCCCCCTAGGGGGCCGACCAACTAGAATATAATTATGTAGAACACAGGACATGGCAAGAGCGAACACTCACCACCCTTGGCCTGCCCCTCTGCTTTTCAATGTCATATTTAAATATAAACTATAATATATATAGAAACTACAAAATATAGATACAATATAATATTTATATAGAACACAGGACATAGCAAGAGCGAACACTCACCACCCTTGGCCTGCCCCTCTGCTTTTCGATGTCATATTTAAATATAAACTATAATATATATAGAAACCACAAAATATAGATACAAAAATATATTTATATAGAACACAGGACATAGCAAGAGCGAGCACTCACCGCCCTTGGCCTGCCTCTCCTTCAGCTTCTCAACGTCACGCAGCTTCTTCTGCAGTGTTCGGATGCGCTTGGCAGTGGGGTCCAGAGCACTACCTCCGTCTAGGGCTGCTGCTGCTGCTTCTGGCTCTGCTCCGGGTGCTGGTGCTGCAGCCGGTGCTGTAGCTGGTGCTGCAGAATCCTCCCCCTCCTCCTCGTTGCCCTCATCGGTCTTCTTCGACTTGTTAGCTCGCTTCTTCGCGTTTTTGGAGGAGGCCTTGCCTGAGGAGGCCAAGAACTCGGCACCTGGGTGTGGGTGTGGGAGCGGGTGTGAGTGTGGGTATGGGAGTAAGAGTGTGGGTATGGGTATGGGAGTGGGTGCGGGTGTGAGTGTGGGTATGGAAGAGTGTGGGTATGGGTATGGGAGTAAGAGTGTGGGTATGGGTATCGGAGTAAGAGTGTGCGTGTGGGTATGGGAGTAAGAGAGTGTGTGCGGGTGAGGAACTGAGTGTGGGTGTGGGTTTGGGAGTACGAGTGTGGGTGTAGGTGAGGGACTGGGAGTATGGGACTGAGAGTGTGGGTGTGGGTATGGGAGTACGAGTGTGGGTTTGGGTGAGGGACTGGGAGTACTGGACTGAGACTGTGGGTGTGGGACTGAGAGTGTGGGTGTGGGACTGGGAGTGTAGGTGTGGGAGTACGAGTGTGGGTGTGGGAGTGGGCGAGGGTGTCAGTGTGGGTGTGGGAGTAAGAGTGTGGGTGCGGGTGAGGGACAGAGTGTGGTTTTGGGGCCGAGAGTGTGGGCGTGGGACCGAGAGTGCGGGGTGTGGGTGTGGAACTAAGAGTGTGGGCATAGGGGCGGGTGTGGGTGTTGGCACTGTTTTTTTTCCGATGACACTTCGCCATTTCGTCGCTGCATGGCGATGCAAGGGCCCGGCTAAACTAGTCAGAAAATAATATAGTAGTTTGGCAGTGTTACATTAGGGATTATACTCAGTAGCTTGGAGTATAGTTGTTCGGCAGTGTAACAATAGGGATCATACTCAGTAGCTTAGAGTATAGTAGTTTTGAAGTGTTACAATAGGGATTATACCCAGTAGCTCAGAGTATAGGAGTGCGGTAGTGTTACCATAGGGATCATACTCAGTAGCTTTGAGTAAAGTAGTCTTGCAGTGTTACAATAGGGATCATACTCAGTAGCTTAGAGTAAAGTAGTCTTGCAGTGTTACAATAGGGATCATACTCAGTAGCCTTAGTTTATTACGATAGGGATCATACTCAGTAGCTTAGAGTAAAGTAGTCTTGCAGTGTTACAATAGGGATCATACTCAGTAGCTTAGAGTAAAGTAGTCTTGCAGTGTTACAATAGGGATCATACTCAGTAGCTTAGAGTAAAGTAGTCTTGCAGTGTTACAATAGGGATCATACTCAGTAGCTTAGAGTAAAGTAGTCTTGCAGTGTTACAATAGGGATCATACTCAGTAGCTTTGAGTAAAGTAGTTTTGCAGTGTTACAATAGGGATCATATTCAGTAGCTTAGAGTATAGTAGTTTGTATGTACAGTTTACATATGCATTATATACAGTTCATGTACCGGGCGGCCGAGCTGATGCGGCCTGGCTTATAATTGGGGTCAAAGCCTAGGCTGAGTTGATAAAGCTAAATCTGATCGATTATTCTAGGTTGAATGAGTCCCTATAGCCTATTTGGCTACCCCTGGAATAAAACATACATACAGACATCTTCCCTACACTCCTCATACATTAAACCTGCATAAAAAGTGATCTGCATGATGCCAACCTCCATGGTAGCACTGTCCAGGTAAAGCAGCAGCCCGTTCTGTAACGCCGTAAGACAGGGCTCCCTTAATACCACGCCCCACCAGGCGTTATCATTACCTTTTTAATCTGCATCAGGTCTGCATGAACATAATCCCCCCCTCCCCCCCCCCCCCTCCACCGGGCCACCCCACCCATCCACAATAAAATACGATACAAATGATAAATATCAGACGACTAAACATAATTATATAAGATGCTATGTGGCCAACGGCATGCATCGGCGGTGAACCTTTTCGATGTGGTGGTCCTACAGTGACTATAGCTAGCTCCGGTTTACGCTATGGTGTCCATAACTTCACGTCCTGTGAGTAACTGTATTACACGGATGTAACAATTTCAATTTCAATATAAGATGCTAGGGTCTCACCAGCCGGAGCCTTTCCTGACGTGGCTCTATTTGAGGCTATAGAAATAACCCCAATAGATAAACACCCCCCCCCCCCCCCCCCCCCCCCCCCCAAAAAAAGACAATAAAAATTAAAAATATCAGATGACTAAATATAATTATATCAGATGATAGGGTCTCACCAGGAGGAACCTTTCCAGAAGGTCTACTTGGGCCGGCAGAGGCGACGCGGCCGGGCTTATCATTGGGGTCAAAGCCTAGGCTGAACTGAGGCCTTGGTGCCCCTCCAACTCCTCCACCTGCTGGAGGGAGACGACATAGTGTGTATGAGAGTGTTAGATAATGTGGCTGCTTTGGCTCTTGGTTGTTGGTGGGAGTGGTTGGTGTGGGTTGGTGGTTGGTGGATGGAGGTTGTTGGTGGTGTGTGGTTGTTGGTGTGTGTGGTTGTTGGTGTGTGTGGTAGTTGTTGGGGTGTGTCCCATGCTGAATAGTGGCCTTGGTGCCCCTCCAACTGCTCCACCTGCTAGTGGGTGACGGCATAGTGTGTATGAGAGTGTTAGATAATGTGACTGCTTTGGGTCTTGGTTGTTGGTGGGAGTGGTGGGTGTGTGGGGGTGGGTGGTGAGGTGGGTGTGAGTGGGTGGTTGATGGGTGTGGGTTTGTGGTTTGTGGGTGGGTGGAGGTTAGTGGGTGGAGGTTGGTGGGTGGTTGTTGCTGGGGTGTGTCCCATGCTGAATAGTGGCCTTGGTGCCCCTCCAACTGCTCCACCTGCTAGTGGGTGACGGCATAGTGTGTATGAGAGTGTTAGATAATGTGACTGCTTTGGGTCTTGGTTGTTGGTGGGAGTGGTGGGTGTGTGGGGGTGGGTGGTCAGGTGGGTGTGAGTGGGTGGTTGATGGGTGTGGGTTTGTGGTTTGTGGGTGGGTGGAGGTTGGTGGGTGGTTGTTGCTGGGGTGTGTCCCATGCTGAATTGTGGCCTTGGTGCCCCTCCAACTGCTCCACCTGATAGATGGTAACGTCATAGTGTGTATGCGAGTGTTAGATAATGTGACTGCTTTGGGTCTTGGTTGTTGGTGGGAGTGGTGGTTGGTGGGTGTGGGGGTTGGTTGTTGGTGGGTGGAAGTTGGTGGGTGTGGGTTGGCGGTTGGTGGTGGGTCTGCTTTGGGTCTTGGTTGTTGGTGGGAGTGGTTGGTGTGGGTTGGTGGTTGGTGGGTGGATGGAGGTTGTTGGTGGTGTGTGGTTGTTGTTGGTGTGTGGTTGTTGGTGTGTGTGGTAGTTGTCGGGGTGTGTCCTATGCTGAATTGTGGCCTTGGTGCCCCTCCAACTGCTCCACCTGCTAGAGGGTGACGGCATAATGTGTATGAGAGTGTTAGATAATGTGACTGCTTTGGGTCTTGGTTGCTGGTGTGGGTTGGTGGGAGTGGTGATTGGTGGGTGTGTGGGTTGGTGGGTGATTGTTATTGGAGGGGTGGTTGGTGGGTGTGGTTGGTTGGGTGGAACTTGGTGGGTGTGGGTTGGTGGTTGGTGGGTGAATGGAGGTTGGTTGTTGTTGGTGGTGGGTGGGCGGGTGGTTGTTGGTGGGTTGGGGTGTGTCCCATGCTGAATTGTGGCCTTGGTGCCCTTCCAACTGCCTCACCTGCTAGAGGGTGACGTCATAGTGTGTATGAGAGTGTTAGATAATGTGACTGCTTTAATAGGGACGCAGTTTAATTCGGGACCATAGCACAGGCTGAACTGGAAAAGCCGTTTAACTTTCTGTATATGATTTTTCACCTTTGGCGGCACTGTGTGTATGAGAGTGTTAGATAATGTGACTGCTTTAATAGGGACGCAGTATAATTCGGGACCAGAGGTCCACTGAGATCCATGAGTATTGTAAAAGGCGGCTAGAAAAGCTATTAGACTTTTTGTGCACAATTTACTAGCCTTGACGGCACGGTGTGTATGAAAGTGTTAGATAATGTGACTGCTTTGGTTGTTGGCAGTTGTTGGTGGGAGTGGTGTTGGTGGTCACCCTTGACGGCACAATGTATATGGAAGTATGACTAGGGAACGGCAATATGATATCATCTGATGCCGGCAGTCTGGCTAGGCTACAGTTACCAGTTATATACAATATCATATGATGCAATTTGTATGATATCATACTCCCCTTAGGTCAATATCATGTGATGTGCCGGTCCTTAAGTATGACGTATGAGCAAGTGTCAGAATGCAATCAAGTGCATAAGTGACGGTAAATGGTAATAGGTTGGGTCCAGCAGACGCCCCCCTCCCTCCCCCTTCCCCTCATCCCTTATCACCCCCCACCAACTGACATCCAGTACCATCCCCCAAACCACCGCCACCCCCACCCCAAAACGCACACTCCAGTGTCCCCACTCACCACCAGGAGTAGCATTGCGCATGTGAGGAGGAGTCTAGCCAGCTTTCTTTGGAGCCACTACAGCCCCAGCACTAGCACCTGCCCCCCCCCCCCCCCCCCCCCCCCCCCCCCCCCCCCCCCCCCGCTCTCTCACCATCACCAACACACGCAGTGCCTTCCCCACCATCACCAACCAACCAAACACACTCCAGTGTTCCCACTCACCACAGGAGTGCAGCCAGATTGTTTTGGAGCCACCACAGCCCCTGCACTAGCAGCTGGACCCCCCTTTTCAGCAGCTAAGCGCTCACCCCCTATCACGTCCACCAACACACACATATCGCCTTCCCCAACCCCACCACCCAAACACACACACTCCAGTGTCCCCACTCACCACCAGGAGTAGTATTGCGCATGCGAGGAGGAGTGTAGCCAGCTTTCTTTGGAGCCACCACCGCCTCTGCACTAGCAGTTGGACCCCCCCCCCCCCCCCCCCCCCCCCCCCCCCCCCCCCGCCTCATCCACTCACCCCCTATCACCTCCACCAACACACACACAGTGCCTTTCACCCTACCCCTACCCCAAGACACACTCCAGTGTTTCCACTCACCACCAGGAGTGTAGCCAGCTTTCTTTGGAGCCACCACAGCTCCTGCACTAGAAGCTGGACTACCATTCTCACCCCCCCCCCCCCCCCTCCACACACACACACACCACCACCCAAACACACACACTCAGTGTTCCCACTCACCACCAGGAGCAGCATTGCGCAGGTGAGGGGGAGTGTAGCCAGCTTTCTTTGGAGCCACCACCGCCCCTGCGCTTGCAGGTGGGCCACCCTTCTCTGCTGCCAAGCGCTCCGGGCACTGTGGGAGGTCCTCGAAGGTACCAGGCGCTACTGGCAGCCACTTGGCCTCAAACAGTTGGGATGGGAATGGGACAGTGGCAAGCTGCAACCAGTGGGCGGCGGATGTTAGCATTTGCTGGTTTGGGTTAGTGATTGTACGATTATATGTACAGGGGACTGTGGGAAGTCGTTGAAGGTACCTAGTGCTACTGGGAGCCACTTGGCCTCAAACAGTTGGGATGGGAATGGGACAATGGCAAGCTGCAACCAGTGGGCGGCGGGAGTTAGCACGTGCTGGTTTGGGATAGATTTGTTCATGTTGGCTGAATGCGATGTACGAAAATACGTTCAGGGGACAGTGGGGCGGGACTGTGGAAGGTACTGCGAGCCACTTGGCCTGAAACAGTTGGGATGGGATGGGACAGTAACAATCTGCAGCCAGTGGGTGGCGGGAGTTAGCATGCGCTGGTTTGGGATAGCTTTGTTAAAGTTGGCTTGGGGAATTGTAAGAGAATGTGTCCAGGGGACTGTGGGCAGGACTGTGGAAGGTACTGGGAGCCACTTGGCCTGAAACAGTTGGGATGGGAACGGGAATGGGACAGTAGCAATCTGCAGCCAGTGGGTGGCGGGAGTTAGCATGCGCTGGTTTGGGATAGCTTTGTTAAAGTTGGCTTGGGGAAGTGTAAGAGAATGTGTCCAGGGGACTGTGGGCAGGACTGTGGAAGGTACTGGGAGCCATTTGGCCTGAAACAGTTGGGATGGGAATGGGAATGGGACAGTAACAATCTGCAGCCAGTGGGTGGCGGGAGTTAGCATGTGCTGGTTTGGGATAGCTTTGTTCATGTAGACTCAACGTAATGTAAGAGAATAGGTTCAGGGGTCTGTGGGCGGGACTGTGGAGCTACTGGAGCCACCATGTGACGGTGTGTTTGTATCCACTCGCAGATGCGAGGCAGTGGTGGCAGTGAGCAAAAGTATGATAACGATAACGAGGACAATGGTATTGCTACTGCTGCTGATGATGGTGACGACATACATGTACCTGCTTGTCATAGTAGGTGAAGATCTTGTTGTTGTTATCATGTCGTAGTTGCTAAGTTTTGTAGTTGCCAAGTTGATGGTGATGATGATGATGATGGTGACAGGCTAGTACCTGCTAGTCATACTTAGATCTTGTAGTTGCTATCCACTGGCAGGTGTGGGGCAGTGGTGCCAGACACAATGATGATCACAATAATGACACTGATAATGACAATGATTATGACGATACTGCTGATGCTGATACTGGTGGCAGTAAGCACAACTATGATTACGATCATGATATGATTACAAGGGTATTGCTAATCCTCCTGCTGCTGGTGATGATGATGGTGAAAGGCTAGTACCTGCATGCGTCGCCATGCAACGACAGAATGGCAACGCAGAGGCGACGCGTCTTCATGAAATAAATCACTTGTACCTAGGGACCAGAATATCATATGAAGCTGGCCGAAGGAGAGTATGATATCATAGAAATTGCATCATATGCTATTGTACATAAGTGGCAACTTTAGGCTAGCCAGACAGCCTGCATGCCTGCATCATATGATGACATTATATCATCTTGCCGTTCCCTATTGGCACCTGCTCGCCATAGTATGTGAAGATCTTGTAGTTGTTATCCACGCGCAGACGTGGGGTAGTGCAGTGGTGACAGAACGCAAAATGATGATCACGATAATGATATTGATAACGATGATATTGCTGCTACTAATGCTGCTGGTGATGGTGACAGGCTAGTACCTGCTCGCCATAGTACGTGAAGATCTTGTAGTTGTTATCCACTCGCAGACGTGGGGCAGTGGTGGCAGTAAGCAAGTAACGTCCATCAGGAGACCAGTGCGCATCCACTGCTGGTGAGCGAACAGCTCCCATCTGCCTGCACGTGCCGCTTGACTTCTTGTCGAAGAACACAATGTCACCTGCAGCATATGCAAAGCGCAAGGTTACTCCTTCCTGCATTTACATTGACTAGGTGGGGTTGCCCCGCCTGAAGGGGAAGTGACCATCTGCCTGCACGTGCTGCTTGTCTTCTAGTCGAATATCACAATGTCACCTGCAGCACACACACACAGTTCAAGGTTGCTCTTATCTGCACTTGTCTTTACCAGGGGGGGGGGGGGGGGGGGGGGGGGGGGGGGGGGGGGGGGGGGGGGGGGGGGTCATCCTGGGGTTGCCCTCAGGTTGCCCCGCATAAAAATAGAAAAAAAGGCTTGTGTTGTTGTAGTAAGTTATTGTAGCCATCTAACTGCACATGCCACTTGACTTCTTGTCAAAGATCACGATGTCACCTGCAGCAAATGCAAAGCACAAGGTCACTCCTTGCTGCATTGAAATTTAATAAATGGGGTTGCCCCGCTTAAAGGGGAAGTGCCATCTACCTGCACGTGCCGCTTGACTTCTTGTAGAAGAACACAATGTCGCTTCCAGCTCACACACATAGTTCAAGGTTGCTCTTATCTGCATAAATAGAAAGAGAAGGCTTAAGTTATCGTAGTAAGTTGCCGTAGTCATCTGCCTGCACGTGCAACTTGACTTCTTGTCGAAGAACACTATGTAACCTGCAGCATATGCGAAGCGCAAGGTTACTCCTGGCAAGAAGTAACCTTGCCAGGTGGGGTTGTCCCGCACCAATAAAAAAACAAGGCTTGAGTGCAAGTAGAAGTGCCATCGACTTGTCTCACTTGTCTGGTCGTGCCACTTGGTTTCTTATTGAAGAACACGATGCCACCTGCTGCAAACACGCATAGTTCAAGGTTTCTCTTATCCTCATCAATAGAAAGAGAAGGCCTAAGTTGTAGTCATCTGTCTGCACATGCCACTTTACTTCTTGCCGAAGAACACAATGTCACCTGGAGCACACACACTCACACACACAAACACCTTATCATAACGTTTACACACACACAAACACCTTATCATAACGTTTAATCACACACAAACGCCTTATCATAACGTTTCCACACACGCACACGTAGCACAAGGTTGCTCTTCGATGCATGTAGATTGATCAACACTATTTTTTCTGCCACGCGTCACACAAATCGAGTTACTCAGTGTGACGTGCGCCCCCTCGAACACCGCGGAGCACGGTGCCCGTGCTCGCCAGAGCACGTGTGACGTGCAAAACAAAGTGAACGCACAATGTTGTATGGACCACTGCCTAGGTCGTACACAGGCTGATAAGCCCCTTCACCCTATCTGGCGGTCTTTGCAATGAACACTGCCTACCTAGCTGCCTACCTAGCTGCCTACCTAACACTGCCTACCCAGTTGCCTACCTAACACTTCCTCTACCTAACACCACCTACCAAGCTGCCTACCAAACCATGAAGACACATTACAGCCTTAAAAAAAACTGTAAGAGCAATTGCCCATCCCGCTGTCCTCCCCAGGTAGTACAACTCGTTCCTCTTGTTCTCGAAGACGTTGCCCTGGTTCTCGACGCTGTACCTGTGTACCCAGCTGCCTACCTATCCATGACGACACTTTACTGCTTGAAAAAAACCAAACAAGGAAGCACATAGGTTGGGGCATACCTGGAAGGTTACCAAAGCCAGCCACCGCCAGGAATCGGCCAAAGGGGTTCCAACGCACAATGTTGTATGGACCACTGCCTAGGTCGTACACAGGCTGGTAAGTCCCTTCATTCTATCCGGCGGTCTTTGCAATGAACACTGCCTACCTAGCTGCCTACCCAACACTGCCTACCTAACTATGAAGATACATTACTGCTTTAAACAAAAAAACTGCAAGAGCCATCGCCCATCCTGCTGTCCTCCCCAGGTAGTACAACCCGTTCCCCTTGTCCTCAAAGACGTTGCCCTGGTTCTCGACGCTGTACCTGTATACTTTTCTGCCTACCTAACTATGAAGACACATTACTGCTTTAAACGAAAAAACTGCAAGAGCAACTGCCCATCCCGCTGTCCTCCCCAGGTAGTACAACTCGTTCCCCTTGTCCTCAAAGACGTTGCCCTGGTTCTCGACGATGTACCTGTATACCTTTGTACTGAACACTGCCCACCTAACCATGACGACACATAACTGCTTTGAAAAAAGGAAGCGCACAGGTTGGGGCATACCTGGAAGGTTGCCAAAGCCAGCCACCGCCAGGAATCGGCCAAAGGGGTTCCAACGCACAATGTTGTATGGGCCACTGCCTAGGTCGTACACAGGCTTGCATTTGGAGTCGTACAGCATCACCTGCAAAGGCAGTGCGTAACAAATAAAATTTAAAATTTTAAATGAAAATACCTGGGATGGAATGAAGCCTTCCACAACGGCAAAGTAGGCAAAGTAAAAAATAAATCTAAATGCAAATGCCTTGGCTGGCCACAACAGCGAAGCAGGCGAAATATAAGATACTAATGTAAAATGAAAATACCTTGGCTGGGATGAAGCCTGCCACATCGGAGAAGTAGGCAAATTAAAAAATAAACATAAATATTTAAAATGAAAATACCTTGGCTGGGATGAAGCCTGCCACAGCGGCAAAGTAGGCGGGTAAACAAATTAAAATGATTTTGTTAAATTAAAAAACCTTGGCTGGGATGAAGCCTGTCACAACTATGACGTCTGCGAAATAAAAAATAAAACACACATTTAAATACCTTGGCTGGGATGAAGCCTGCCACAATGGCGAAGTAGGCAAAATCAAAAATGAACCTGAAGACTGCTAACGAAGTAAATTTAAAATTATAATACCGTGGCTGGGATGAAGCCTGCCACAACAGCAAAGTAGGCAAAATAAAAATGAAAATATGTAATGACATAAATATGTAAATGTAAAATGAAAATAGCTGGACAGGGATGAAGCCACAACGGCTAAGTAAGCGAAATAAAATAATTAAAATTTAGATTTAAACTTTAAATGTAAATACATGGGCTAGGATGAAGCCTGCCACAACGGCTAAGTAGACAAAATAAAATAAATGTAATTTAACATTTAAAATTGAAAATAAAAATACCTGGCCTGGGATGAAGCCTGCCACAACGGCAAAGTCGGCAAGAAAATTAAACACAATTGCAGAATTAAATGATCACTGTAGCAAGAACTCAGGGCCCCCGTCAGTAAAACGATTTTTGGGGTTCAATTCATCAGTGCTTTTTCTTTTTAAGCCCTTCCTACACGGTTGGGCAAGTCTCTGTAGCCTATTTGGCCTACCCCAGGACTGTAACAACATGCATACCTTGGCTGGGATGAAGCCCGGGACAACTGAAAAGTAGGCGAAATAAAAAATAAAAATAAACATTTGAATTTAAAATAAAAATACCTTGGCTGGGATGAAGCCTGCCACAACGGCGAAGGAGGCAAAATAAAATAAATACAAATACAGATTTAAATTTAAGATGAAAATACCTTGGCTGGGATGAATCCTGCCACAACGGCGAAGTAGGCTCCATTAGGGGACCACTGTACATCATGGACGGGGCCCTCTTTAGGGAGGGCGACAGTACAAGCTGAGTCAGCCTTCATGGGATCACTCGGGAGGAAGTGGAGCTTCTGCTCTCCGTAGTAACTCTGTCATGGCAGGAGGGTTCGGATTTGGGTTTAGGTTTGAAGTTGGGTTTATGTTAGAAGTTGGGTTTAGGTTTGGATTTGGGTTTAGGTTTGGATTTAGGTTTGTATTTGGGTTTCGGTTTGTATTTGGGTTTCGGTTTGTATTTGGGTTTCGGTTTGTATTTGGGTTAAGATTTGGATTTGGGTTTAGGTTTGGTTTTGGGTTTGGACTTGGGTTTGGACTTGGGTTGGGGTATGGACTTGGGCATAGGATTTTGGTTTGGTTTGGATTTTGGTTAGGGAGGAAGTGAAGTTTCTGCTCTGTAGTAACTGTCGTGGCAGGAGGGTTCGAATTTGGGTTTAGGATTGGATTTGGACTTGGGTTTGGACTTGGGTATAGGTTTTGGTTTGGTTTGGATTTCTGATCTGGCATGGCGGGAGGGTTTGGATTCAGGTATGGGCTTGGATTTGGGTTTGGCATTATTGCTTGGGAAACAGTCAAAATATGTACAATGGTTTGGGTATGTTTTAGTTGCTGAGTTGGTTAGATAATTAGTTAGCTAGCTAGTTAGCTAGCTGTGTTAGGCTTGTACCTGATTGGTGACGTCAACATTGGTATATCCACAGACAGAGAGTGGAGTTCACATATTATAAATGGCACAACATATATTAAAAGATGATCACCACAGATTTACAAATAATCAACGTAAATCATAGATTCGAAATGGCCCAACACACGTTCCACAAAAGTAATAGGGGAAGGCTCCTAACTAATTGGTTGGTTAGTTAGTTAGTTAGCTAGCTACTTAGTCAGTCAGTTCATTAGTTAGTTAGCTACTTGGCTAGTTACATATTCAGTTAATTAGCTACTTTGTTAGTTAGTTAGTTAGTTAGTTAGTTAGTTAGTTAGTTAGTTAGGTTAGTTAGTTAGTTAGCTAGCTAGCTACTCAGATAGTTAGTTAGTAAGTCAGTTAGCTACTTACATACTTACTGAGTTAGTTAGTTAGCTCCTTAGCTAGTTACTTAGTTGGTTAGTTACTAACTTAGCTTCTTAGTTGGCTGTGTTAGGCCCCTACCCGATTGGTTACATCAACGTCGGTATATCCAACCACCAGGTCAAAGAACGGAGAGAATACATAAAGAATATATTTGAAATGGCCTAACACACTTTACAACAAATAATTGGGGAAAGGTTCCTACCTGATTGGTTAGATAGTTAGTTACTTAGTTAGTTACTTAGTTAGTTAGCTACTTAGTTAGCTACTTAGTTAGCTGTATAAGGCTCATACCTGATTGGTTACGTCAACGTCGGTATATCCAACCACCAGGACGGCACTGCCTGTCTTGTTCCAGTGAATCTCAGCACCTGCGTGTTTTGACAATTTGTACTGCTGAGAAGAGCCGAGTGCAAGCTGCTGCTTGGCAATACAAGTACTGTTATATTTGGGTCTCATTTGGGGGGAACAAGTTTGATGCAGCGTCGCCTGCGACGCTAAAAAATGGCGGAGAGTGATCGCGAGGGAGCAACAGCGACAGGTGGCAACGGAAGCGAGTTAGTTACGAGACCGTTGGCTGACGTGTCGGGCTTCATCACAGTCAGATGGATGGATGGATGGATGGTTGGTTGGTTGACCGGACAAATGGGTAACACTGGGGGCTCCCGCCCCCCAGAAGGGGGGGCTCCGCCAAAAAGCCAGACAAAAGCAGGGGGGTGAGATCTACTCCCTCCGAAAGTCGATTTCGTTTTTTCTTGGTGGTTTCGAGGGCTTACGTCCCCTAATTGAGCATGCGGTATACAAGTGACTTCCTAAGACTCCCCCTGAACAAAAGCTGCTATTTTTATTTGAACCGCATCTGGCAGTGAAAAGGAATGTCTGTAAATAAAATATAACCCCATGCTTGATAGGTATGGCCCAAATGTGTTCATTAGAAGCGCAATTATACAATAATTACGGTATACATATAAGCAACTATATAAATCAATATGTTTTTTATAAAATAAAAGAAATATAAACATAAAATAACAGGCAACCTGCAAAATAATATGAAAATAAAACAAATATTTGCAGTAGAACTGCTTGTGAACTGCAGACTCTTGTTTTTAATGTGTTTACATTAAATGTTTGTTTATATTCAAGTTCGACGTTTTTCATCGTGTTCATTTTCAGTAGAAATGCATTGAAGATCGAATTGGCCGAGATAAAAACACTAGATGAGGGGCCCGAGTGGGTGGGGTAGGGTGGGGGTGGAGAAGAGAATGTGTGGTGGATGGGGTGGGGTGAGGGGAGGGGCGGGGAGTCGTGAGATGGAGGTAGTTTGGGGCCGAGATAAAAAACTAGATGATTGTGTGGGCCGGGCGGAGGGGTGGTTGAGGATGTGTGTGTGGGAGAGAAAAAGGGGTAGGTGGAAGTGAGGGAGGATGTGTGGGAGTGGGAGGGGTTGGAAGAAAAGAAATGTGTGTGGATGTGATAGAGTAGATAAGAATTAGTTATAAGTGGGTGGGGAAGAATGACTATATACTCTACCATGCGGGCGGAAAAAAAAGACAAAATACATATGGGATACTGCGGGTTTGGCTTTGGGTGGGTTGGAATGGTTAATGCTGTGTGATGGCACGAACAGAATTTAGGGGGTGTAAGAAGGGTGGGCACAGTATGAAGGAGAAGGGTAAGAGTGTAGGGGAAGGTGGTACACCCCAAACGTTTGTAAAATTATTCTCATATTACCCAAAAAAAAAGAAAGAAAAGAGAGGAAAGAAGAAGACCTTCCAGGAGCCAAAATAAAGTTGATCCTCAGGATCTGGGAGAACTCCCAGATCATTTTCGGCAGAGCCCCCCCTTCAAGGAGACCGGAGCCCCCAGGGTTTCCCTGTTGTCCGTTTGTCTGAGCGCCCCCCCCCCCCACCCCCCCCCCCCGAGACGAAGCCTGACACGCCAGCCAACGGTCTCGTAACGAACTCGCTTCCGTTGCCACCAGTCCCTCTGTTGCAAACACTCTCCGCCATTTTTAGCGTCGCTTGTGACGCTGCATATAACATGTTTTGTTTTGATCACCAGCAAGGTATATGTAGGTCCCCAAAATCAATATTGACAGAATGTTGACTTTGATATCGGGGTTAGGCAAGTCCCTTCAGCCTAGTTGGCTACCCTGGAGTGTGCCATAAATTTAGATCGCAGGTTGCAAGCAAGATAAGACAGTGCAACAAGCAGAATGCACCGAGCAGGTATGTGCCCAAGGTGCTAGTTAACTAGTTTCAGTAAGGCCTGGTTGTGTTGTCTGCAGACGTAGGGTACCGGCTGACTAGTACCATACATTTAGATCGCAGGTTGCAAGCAAGATAAGACAGTGCAACAAGAAGAATGAACTGAGCAGGTATGCGCCAAAGGTGCTCGTATCAAATACCATACATACATTGACCAAACCTTGACTTTGATATACAGCACGTTGGTCGGTGGAGCCTGTTTTATTGCGGAGCCCCCTCTATACGGGGGCGGGAGCCCCCAGTGTTACCCCGTTGTCCGTCCGCCCGACCGACTGAAAAATTGAAGCCTGACACGTCAGCCAACGGTCTCGTAACGAACTCGCTTCCTCTTCCACCTGTCGCTCAGTCGCGAACACTCTCCGCCAATTTTTAGCTCCTCATGCAACGCTGCATGGAACTTGTTCATATTTAGAAAACCTTGTTGACAGAGGTCACACAACAAACTGGGCACCTAGGACACGTGGCCATTCCGCAGGGGGACCTCTGGGAGCCCATGCGACGAATCATGGTAGGGTCACCATTATGAATGACTGGATCGGTGCATCGACCGACAGGAATGACGATTGAAGACATGGCAGCTCTGGGAGCTTCTCACCATAAACCATACACCATTGCAGCTCTGGGAGCCCATGTGAAGAATCATGAGAGTAGGGTCACCAGTAAGAATGGTGACACTGCTCTCATGAATCGTCGCATGGACCAGTCTTGGCTCGATCGGTATATTGAGTGACAGGAATGACGATTGAAGACATGGTAGCTCTGGGAGCCATACACCATACACCATACACCATTGCAGCTCTGAGAGCCCATGCGACGAATCATGAGAGTAGGGTCATCAGTAAGAATGGTGACACAGCTCTCATGATTCGACGCCCGGACAAGAAAGTTGGTTGGGAGGGTTATAATTGGTTGGCAGGTTAAAGTCGGTTGGTCTGGTTAGAGTTGGTCGGTCAGGTTCATTGCAGCTCTGAAAGCCTATGCGACGAATCATGAGAGTAGGGTCACCAGTAAGAATGGTGACACTGCTCTCATGAATCGCCGCATGGACCAGTCTTGACTGGATCGGTACATTGAGTGACAGGAACGACGATTGAAGACATGGTAGCTCTGGGAGCCATACACCATACACCACACACCACACACCACTCCAGCTCTGGGAGCGCATGCGACGAATCATGAGAGTAGGGTCACCAGTTAGGATGGTGTCACTGCTCTCATGATTCGACGCCCGGACAAGAGAGTTGGTTGGGCAGGTTAGAGTCGGTTGGGCAGGTTAGAGTTGGTTTGTCAAGTTCATTGGAGCTCTGGGACCTCATGCGACGAATCATGAGAGTAGGGTCAACAGTTAGGATGGTGACACTGCTCTCATGAGTCGACGCCTGAGCTCCCAGAGGTTCAAGTGTCCGTGCAGTAATGTTGTTGCGAATAAACGGGCATCGACACGGAGTGTGTGTTTGTACAGGGTGGCACTCTGCTGTGTTGGTCTACACGATGATCCCATGGCCCAGTGCAGTTGAAGTCCAAGGCGGCGGCGCAAGCGACGCGGAAAATTGGCGGAGTCTGTTGGTTATCGGAGCGACAGGTGGCACCGGAATCGAGTACAGCGGATCGAAGCCAGGGTTTATGACAGGGCCAGGGGTTGAAACATGACAGACAAATAAACAAACAATCGGACAACGGGGTGACTGTGGGGGCTCCCACTCCCCAGAAGGGGGGCATCCGCAAAAACAAAATGCCCCACCTGAAGTCCTGAAGAAGGACTTCTTCACAGTGGGGGTGGGCTCCAGTGTACTGCCGGGCGCAGCCCCCTCAAAGCTGTAGAGCGCAGCAAAGGCAGGAGAGCCCTTGATCTCAGGAACGAATGCACAGAAGAGAGGGCTAGGGCCCCCTGCAGCATCCGGGGGCAGGTCGGAGGCATCGGCCACAGACAGGGGGCTCATTGCCAGCTTGGAGACACCGCGCACAGTGACTCGGCTGTAATCTGTGTAGGGAGGGGAGGGGAGTGGGGGGGGGGGGGGGGGGGGGGGGGGGGGGGGAGTTTGGTACGAGGTGCTGGTGCAGGTGTAGGTATGGCTTTGGTTTGGTTGGGATGTTGGTCACGGACAGGGGGATCATCGCCAGGCAGGCAATGCCTCGCACATTGACACAGCTGAAGCCTGTGAAGAGAAGGGGGTAGGTGGACAGTTGGTTGGTGGGTGGGGGGTGGGTGGATGGGTGGGAGAGTGGGTGGGTGGAGGGGTGGGAGGGAGGGTCGGTGGATGGGTGGAGTGGGTGGATGAGTGGGTGGGAGGGGGAAGTTTGGTATGAGGTGCTGGTGCAGGTGTTGGTATGGCTTTGGTTTGGTTTGGATGTTGGTCACAGGGGGATCATCGCTAGGCTGGTAATGCCTAGCACAGTGACACGGCTGAAGCCTGTGCAGGGAAGGGGGTGGATAGGTAGATGGTTGGTTGGTAGGTTTGCGGGGGGGTGGATGGATGGGTGGGAGGGTGGGTGGATGAGTGTGTAGGTGTGTGTGTGTGTGGGGGGGGGGGGGGGGGGGGGGGGGGGGGGGGGGGGGGTCTTTGGTTTGGTCTGGATGTCGGTCACTTGTGGCAGGGTGACTGCCTATCCAAGTAAAAGTACATAAGAATCGGTACTTGGACATCTCGAGTTGCCTTCTCAATATGCCCATCGGTCAAGCACTGAGTTACACCCCTTGCCACCCGTAATCAAAAGTTAATGAAGCGAATGTACAACCTACTTGCAAAGTTGTCAGTCTGGCGGTACACATGTACTGTGTTGGTCACACAATGTAGTACACAGCTGTCATCACCGCCCCAGTGTAGGGCAGGCCAGCTGTCCCTGTTCACTTGCTTGTGCGAGACTTGCAGTACACACGTCCCGCTGCTCAGCTCCCACACTTTCAAGTTCTTGCCAGGCTGTCCGTTCTCATCCTTTCTTGGCTTGGTAACGGTGATGACGTAACCGCACTTAGGGCTTAAGGCACTGAACACCACATCTGGCTCAGGGATACTTGCGATCTGCCAAAGGGGATGGGGAGTGACTTGGTGTGATATCACGGCTGACAAAGAGTGACACCGCCACCATAACTACAACTATGATGACAGCAATGATCACCACTACCACCACCGCAACCACCACCACCGCCGCCACTGCCACCACTACCTGCACCACCCCGCCATCGCGGCCACCACCACCACCACCGCCACCAACCACCAACCACCATAACCACCACCACCATGAAATGCACTCCTGTCAGTGTCCTGCCAGTGTAATAATTAGGGACCGCCATATCATATGATGTTGACCAAAGGCGATTATGATATCATATGATATCATACAAACTGCATCATATGATATTGTATATAAATGGTAACTTTAGCCTAGTCAGACTGTATCACATGATATCATATGATGACATGGTATCATATTGCCATTCCCTAGTAATAATACATCCACCAGCCAGGTTACTATGCCATGCTCCCATTGTGTTATCATTGAATACTCGCCACTAGCCAAGTATAATGACATGCTCACCACCAGCCAGGATACTATGACATGCTCCCATTGTGTTGTCGTTGAACACTTGCCACTAGCCAAGTATTATGACATGCTCACCACCAGCCAGGATACTATGACATGCTCCCATTGTGTTGTCGTTGAACACTTGCCACTAGCCAAGTATTATGACATGCTCACCACCAGCCAGGATACTATGACATGCTCCCATTGTGTTATCATTGCATCCTAGTCACTAGCCAAGTATAGTTATATCATCATCACCACTAGCCAGTATATCTAAACATGCATCGTATATCAGGTTAAATACTCACCACTAGCCAGGATATGATTACATACTCACCAATAGCCAGGATATGATAACATACTCACCAATAGCCAGGATATGATAACATACTCACCAATAGCCAGGATATGATAACATACTCACATTTTATAATGATTAAATACTCACCACTAGCCAGGATATGATTACATGCTTACAATTACAATTAAAAAAAAATGCAATAATCATTGCACAATTAAATTATCATCCCAGATGAGATGATGATTTAATAATATTGTAGAATCAAAGGATCACTGTAGCACGAACTCAGGGCCCCCGTCGGTAATACGATTGTTTGGGGTTCAGTTCATCAGTGCTTTTTCTTTCTAAGCCCTTCCTATACGGTTGGGCAAGTCCCTTTAGCCTATTTGGCCTACCCTAGGACTGTAACATACACATACATGCTGACCAAGTACAATCACATGCCTGCCCAATATCATCACATGCTCCGAAGTATCATCATCTGCTCACCCATTTTAAGTAAATAAATAAATAAATAGTATGCCTAATTACGTGTGAGGTTGAGGGGGCCAGCCCGTTTGCTTGCACTGGGGCCAACCACCACCCATTTTAAGTATATTAGGGAAAGAGGGTGAATATCCCCAGGAGTAAACACCCCCAATGGATATTCACCCCACTCTCTTCATATGCGATTGTTATCATAGTGTCATCCAATAAGATATATATGTATATAATAACAGGCATGAAAGAAGATATAATACAATAAGATATATATGTATATAATAACAGGCATGAAAGAAGATATAATACAATAAGATATATATGTATATAATAACAGGCTTGAAAGAAGATATAATACAATAAGATATATATGTATATAATAACAGGCATGAAAGAAGATATAATACAATAAGATATATATGTATATAATAACAGGCATGAAAGAAGATATAATACAATAAGATAAATATGTATATAATAACAGGCATCAAAGAAGATCAAATACAATAAGATAGATATGTATATTATAACAGGCATCAAAGAAGATCTAATACAATAAGATATATGTGTATATAATAAAAGGCATCAAAGAAGATCTAATTGTCTTGTGCACAGGTCTCACATTAAAATCATAGTCAGTCACATTTTTGTCAACATCGTTCTGGTTCCAAGGTTATCAGGCGATATATCATACGATATTGAACAACATATTAATATATCGTACGATATTGCACGATATATATACATATATATGCATAAACAAAATTAATGTGTATCCACGATATCATACTTGACGACCCTGGCTATTTACCTTTCTCTGTCCAACGGTTTCATACACATCAACAGTCTCTGGGGTGACGCAAGAAAGCGCAGATCCATCAGAGCTGGTGATGAAACTAGAGGCTGCCAGGCTGTACACAAGAGGGTGGAAGAGGGGTGTTTTGTTAGTCAGCAACCTACTGGTTTCAAAAAACTGATATTTGTCTCTCCAGAATTTCTCCTTCAAAACACTTAGGTACTGGTAGGTGCATAGGTGCATTTCTCCCGCAAAACACGCAGGTGCTGCAGAGGTGCTGGTAGGTGTTATGCTTTGTTGTGATGGGTTATGTTGTGTTGGGTTGTGTAGTGTGTTCTTGTGAAGTGTAGTGGTGTGCTGTGTTGTTGTGTGACATGGTGAACACAACAGTTGTCAAGAGCACCCCATGAAGAAGAGGCACTACATTCATTCATTCATTCAGGAGTTCATTCCCCATGGAATTCATTGTTGATTTTAAGCTCGCCTACATGCAGCTGCTTGCGGTATACGAATTTCACCATTCACTCATTCGCTAATCCAAGCCAATGCCGCCCACCCCCACCATACACCCTCACCCCCACCGGACCGAGCTGACTTACGTGCTGGATGGCTCTGCCGCATCCTTAGCGTAAAATGCCAACTCGCCGGGAATCCGGGCTGCGAGAAATAGAGGAAAAGAGGAAAAGTCAATATGCCATAGCTGGGTGGGCTGCGGCGAGTCAGATCGATAATAAAAGCTATATCGCACCAAGCACGGTAGGGACAGCCATTTTTAGGATCCGCTAATTAGTCGCGCACCTAGCCGACAGAGGTATAATTGTGGTAGCTGAGTTAGGAGGGCGCTGTAGCTTAGTGTAGCTATGCCAGTGAGCTAAGTGTAGCTAAGTGGCTGGACCTGCAGATTGCTCATCCACACCCCACAGTTCCGCATAGGTTCTACACACCACCAGGGTTGCTCAAACGTTACGTTTCACCTGTCAAACGCAGATATAAGAAGTTCCACCGCGTTGGATTAGTACTCATGATTGTGAAAACACGTAGGTTTTGAAGGACCCTTGAACAACCCTATACACCACCAGCCCAGGTAGTTCAAAACGTACGTGTTTGAGTGACAAAGTCGCACAGCTATATCGCACCAAGCACGGTAGGGACAGCCATTTTTAGGATCCGCTAATTAGCCGCGCACCTAGCCGACAGAGGTATAATTGTGGTAGCTGAGTTAGGAGGGCGCTGTAGCTTAGTGTAGCTATGCCAGTGAGCTAAGTGTAGCTAAGCGGCTGGACCTGCAGATTGCTCATCCACACTCCACAGTTCCGCATAGGTTCTACACACCACCAGGGTTGCTCAAACGTTACGTTTCACCTGTCAAACGCAGATATAAGAAGTTCCACCGCGTTGGATTAGTACTCATGATTGTGAAAACACGTAGGTTTTGAAGGACCCTTGAACAACCCTATACACCACCAGCCCAGGTAGTTCAAAACGTACGTGCTTGAGTGACAAAGTCAAGAATTACACACACTCTAGAATGGCGCGAGCGTGTTTGCACGCACATTTTGACAGGTCGCATAGGTTTACCAACATTGAAAGCATTCAGAACAGACAAGCTCCCTGCCCAGGTCGGTAGAGCCAAGGAGATAAAACTACAACTAGTTGTTCAGGGATCAGACAATTAGAAAGTCCTGACAAGAGTTTCCTCCAGATTCCAGACCAAGATACCAAATGGCAAAACGAAACAGTAGTCCATCACCCACTTTCATCTAGCAAGCTGTTTCTGATCATGACGTATGTCACGTCCTAGCAGCGCACATAACTCCACAAGACACACTTACAGCACACGCATAATAATATGACCACGTACAGCCACTGAAGTACAAACAAAAAAGCATTAGCAGCAGAAGAAGAAGAATTGTGTGCATGGTTATATGCGCTAGCATGAGTCTAATCATCTACCGAATACAATTCGTCCCGCCGAGTGATACCCAGCGGAAATCAGGACGCCTGGGTTGTGAATACCATTTCTACCTGTAAAACGCACCAACACGCATGCATACTATGGAAGACAGTACTGCCTTCCATCTGGCAGTAGCGGCTACGTAGCTGTACAAGGGACTGGGTCTCCCGCTTCACTGCAACATCAGTCTATGCCCAAGTTCCATTTATATGCCAGTCATACACACTGCCCGCGCACACACAACACACACGAGGACACAGACTCAGTCACCCAACCAGGATTGTTCTAAGCGTTACGTCCTGAACACAGCTTTTCTAGGGTCACAGGTGTAGCACCGTCATAGCGCAAATACTGATGTAGGCAAACACAGGTGTAGCACCGGCATAGCGCAAACACTGATGTAGGCAAACACAGGTGTAGCACCGTCATAGCGTAAACACTGGTGTAGGCAAACGCAGATGTAGCACCGTCATAGCGCAAACACTGGTGTAGGCAAACACAGGTATAGCACCGTCTTAGCGCAAGCACTGATGTAGGCAAACACAGGTGTAGCACCGTCATAGCGCAAACACTGGTGTAGGCAAACACAGGTGTAGCACCGTCGTAGCGCAAACACTGATGTAGCACCGTCATAGCGCAAACACTGATGTAGGCAAACACAGGTAAACGTAGATGATGGCTTACGAGACTTCGACTCAAGTATGATAATGTTAATGAACCCAGACTCATTCAGAGGATGAAAACATCATGTTACATGTCCCAATAAAGGTAAAAATAAACGTCCAGTTAAACAACCTGCATAGCAGATGGCGTGCACGAGCCGTTGGGGTTCAGTTCACCATTGCTTGTTTCTTAAGTTACCTTACCTGTTGTAAAGATGGGCAAGTTCCTTTGCCTACTCAGCGACCTTCGAGGGAGCGTGTGCTCGCAAAGGCGATTTGTCACTAACTATCACTATCTGCAGAGGTGGTGTTCGTGGTGTTGAAAAACACCGTTGGTTTGAGACTGCCAGCAAAGAGTGGCTACTGGGCTCTGAAGCTTGCTTAAGCCCTTTCGCCACGGATGCGGCGAGCCAGCTGGATATCCTTGGGCATGATGGTAACACGCTTGGCATGGATTGCAGCCAGGTTGGTGTCCTCGAACAGACCCACCAGGTAGGCCTCGGCGGCCTCCTGCAGGGCCAGCACGGCAGAGGACTGGAAACGCAGGTCGGTCTTGAAGTCCTGGGCGATCTCACGGACCAGCCTCTGGAAGGGCAGCTTGCGGATGAGCAGCTCGGTGGACTTCTGGTACTTGCGGATCTCACGCAGGGCGACAGTTCCGGGCCTGTACCTGTGGGGCTTCTTCACACCGCCAGTTGCGGGAGCGCTCTTCCTGGCAGCCTTGGTGGCCAGCTGCTTGCGGGGGGCCTTGCCTCCGGTGGACTTACGGGCAGTCTGCTTGGTACGGGCCATTGTGAGGGATCTGAACTGTGGTTCTGATTGGTCTGGGGGTGAAAGTTTGTATAATTGTCAACTCGCTTTCGGGATTTTTGATCTAACGAGAACCCGGGTTCGGGTTCAGAGGTCAATGCGGGTCAACCAACGGACAACGGGAAGAGGAACGCGGATTCTGCTGATCCGTTTCGACTTCAACCGAAATCAACCCGCATCAACCTACCGAGAGGGGGAAAGGGAGCGCTCGTTCTGCCGATCCGCTTTACATCTGTCGGATCAGCAGACCTAATCGAGGGTCAACGAGAGCGAGGGTCAACCGCATACCTATAAGTTCGCAACTGTTGCTGTGATACAGTAGAACTCGAATTACCTTCCCCAACTCAAACTCTCTTCACCCATCATGTCTGGACGTGGCAAAGGCGGCAAGGGACTCGGAAAGGGAGGCGCAAAGCGTCATCGCAAGGTCTTGCGTGACAACATTCAGGGTATCACCAAGCCTGCCATCCGCCGTTTGGCTCGCCGCGGTGGTGTGAAGCGTATCAGCGGCCTCATCTACGAGGAGACCCGCGGTGTCCTCAAGGTCTTCCTGGAGAACGTCATCCGCGATGCTGTGACCTACACTGAGCACGCTCGTCGTAAGACAGTCACTGCACTTGATGTTGTCTACGCGCTCAAGCGCCAGGGTCGCACCCTGTACGGCTTCGGTGGATAAATGTTGCACCCCAACCTGGTTGAAGCATGCACTTAAGCAAAATAACGGTGTTTTTGAACACCACTACCTCCCTGATACCCATGAAAATACCGCCCCATCAATCGACTTTCTCAATGTACGGTATCAGTAACCTCAGCCAAGCGACCCATTACTCGGTTACATCACCCGTTCAACTGGGTTACATGGCTCCAGCCAGCATGTTGGCTGCTCGCCGTCCTCGGCCTTAACATAAACAATCAAAATCAATCAGTGCTCAATGTAATGCCTTCACGAATCATACTATCCGCTCAGACGCCCACCATCAACCAGCTCATCCCTCCCCTACATGTTCTGTCGGGTGGTATCAATTGACTTATTGTGTTTGACAACTGCACAAAATTGTGTTTGACAACTGCAGATCGAATGTAGATCTCAAGGAAAGAGGGTTCACGACATGGACCCGACGGAACGGGGTGCAAAAACTGTGCTGTATAGTACGCCACACTAATTCTTGCATTCTACATTTTTCCCATGCTGGTTTCCATTGCTTCCAGTCTCAACTCTCAAGTTGGAAACTAACACATTGCAGTTCCCCTGCTTTTATCAGCGACAACCTTTTTGATCCCTGCGCCACTCAGTTCCCAGCCACCACCCATAAACCGACCTTGTGCAAGGCCCGTTTTTACACAAGGTTGCTATCCGGCTCGCGTGAAGGAGCGCCCCCTTCTGTGAGCGGCACGTACTGGCAAGGTGGGTGAAATAATGCGGAATTTATACCGTGGACAAGATATCTACAGCCGAAGGCGCAAGATACTTGTTTTCCGCCCCAAACCGGGCTGGGTCCGATATAGCATTATTGAGTAATGGACCAAGTCCGAGGGATTCTTTACTTTGTTACAAGCGTGGATGTTCAAACTGCCTGCAGCCGTGTGATTAGGTCAGTTCTGTACTGGGGTGTGTGGTTCAGTAGTGTGCCGTACCTTCTCATAGCTTGAACTTGGTTGCATACGGTAACTTGAACTTGGTTACATTGCTTCAGCCAGCAATTTGGCTACTCACGGTATAAAAAAAGGGAAATCACAATATGCAACTACTCATAATGTTCCATAGATCCTTTCGCATCATATAATCAAGCGATATCATTTTGCTCCTAGGGTGGGTGTAATTAGCAAATGAAATGCATTTACATTTTGTTCTCAATGTGTGTGTATAAATAGGGTAATTTTTCACAGCTGCAAGCCTCCAATCCTGCATATTACTTGAACTTGAACTTGGTTACATAGCTTCAGCCAGCAATTTGGCTGCTCGCAGTCTTCGGCAGTAAACAAAAAATTGCCAGGAAAATGTAAACGCAAACAAATCATTTATGTATTTTTCCTTTTTTCCCCCTTTCTTATCTTGCATATAAATGGTTTGCCAAGGCATCATCACTATACTCATATTCAGTACATATGATGTCCGGAGACAAGCTATATGTATACATCGATAGTACCAGCAAACTTCAAAACTTGTAATAAGTATGCCAGTCATCAAAAATGATTTTGTGTAGTCACATGTCACATCACTATATCAGTCTTCTTGCTGATATAGCGATATACTGCCTTAATTTTGGAGCAAATATGGGGTATATTAGTATATACATTGCATGACGTTGTCATCAATAGGCCATACACTGTAACTCCCACCACCGCACCCCTGCGTTCAGAATGTACTCGCACACCACACTTGTACTCATACACCACCCTCCTAAGTTTGGAATGTATTCACACACCACACTTGTTCTCATACACCACACTCCTAAGTGTAATGTAATCAAACAGTTGTAGACATTTTCAAGACCTGTCCTACGACAGCCTGCACATGTTCTGGTTGTTAAAGAGGTGCTCGGGGTGTTCAATACCGGTTCGGCAACTACATGTTTAGCCAATGATGTACAATAACAGGTGTTTAACACCCTGAACACCTGTTTGACAACCTGAACAAGGTTTGTCCAGGTTTATATCCAGGTCATCAAAACATTAAGCACGACCTTGGACTTGGATAAATAAATAAATATATAGTACACCTTATTACGACTTACGAGGTGTGAGGTTCAGGGGGCCATCCCGTTTGCTTGCACTGGGGCCAACCACCTTGGAATTGGACACATGTAACCGACCTTTAAGCCAATCACAGCTGATCTTTTGAGTTCAGGGGTAGCATAGGGAGACCCGTCCTTTGAAGGCGAAAATCCTCCTTGATAAAAATGGAGAAGCCACTAGGGTTGTTATGGGGGACTTAAACGTCTCCATCATGAGGTGCAAACGGTTTCAAAATCTGTGTCTGGAACGCAACGGACCCTCCAAAATATTTAAATATGTGTCTGTCACACAACATGCAGCGTGTAGCAGGGTACTGCTTCTTGCCAAATTGGTCAGCGCTTAAAGCGCACAAACGTCAAATTGGTCAACGCTTATTAGTGCAAAAAGCGCAAAAACTGCGTGCTGCGCCCACATGGGGTTGAAAAAACTGCGCGAAACGCGCAGAGGGGCGCACTTAGTAGTACCCTGGCGTGTACAACAACCCTGGTCTCCACCTTTCCAAGGTTGGGCAAGTCCCTTCAGCCTATTAGGCTATCCATGGACTGTAACATATTGTTTTTACGATGGTGACTACTGCTACCTCCGGCTTACGCAGTGGTGTCCTTAACTTCACGTCCTAAGAGTGGTACATTACTCGGATGTAACAATTTCAAATTTCAAATACTGTTTTTACGTATAACAATCAGCATGACCTTGAACTTAGTTACATTCCCCCAGCTTCTAAGGCTACTCTCTGTCTTCGGCAGGAATAGCAACATTAAAAACATTGCATCGTCTAAACACACGGTTGTATACAGTTCCAATACATTTCTAGGACATCAAACACATCAAGCATGACCTTGAACTTGCTTACATGCCCCCAGCCTGTACTGCTGCTCGCTGTCTTTTGCATACAAAACATTCTACGCATTCTTTCTTCCTATCAAAATGACAAAATGACACATGTATGAACCGTAGTCCCTTTAGCCCAATCGGCTCCCACTAGCACGTGACATACTTACATACATGAATGTCCATAGGTAATTTTTGAGCCTTTTTTGACATCATGGGCGATTTGGCGGTGATAGTGCCCCACGCGCAAGCATTGCCCATCGAACTGCAAACACACAAATATTGCATTGCATTGTCATACCGTTATTTGAACTTGAACTTGGTCGCATACAGATTGCATTACATTGTGATACACCGACCATAGTTGCCCCGAGACAAGCCCGCTCCTACTGCAGAATTGGGGGGGTCTTTCCACCCTTTTTTGCTTCCATGCGGCACACCTCTCACCCAAATGCACCCTATCAAGAAAAATACAAGGGTGCCAAATACCCCCCAAATTAGCACTTTCTACCAGCCCAGGGTACTGCATTTTGTCAAATCGGTCAGCGCTTAAAGCGCACAAACGTCAAATTGGTCAGCGCTTGTAGTGCAAAAAGCACAAAAACTGCGCGCTGCGCCCACAGGTTGTTGAAAAAACTGTGCGAAACGCGCAGTGGGGCTCAAGAATTGTGCGTGAAATTGCACTGCCGTGCGCGCTTTGTAGTACCCTGCTTTCTGCAACACATAAGGGGGGGGGGGGGGGGGGGGGGGGGGGGGTCTTGCAACCATCCTCAATTCCTCCGGTAGAAAATCACAGGCTATAATCACACATACTCTCAAATTGAATCACAAATATGAAATATACTCTCAAATTGAATCACACATGTACTTTCAAATTTAATCACAAATATGATTTCAAATTTAATCACACATATAATATCAAATGTAATCACAAATATATGCATCAAATTTAATCACACATATATAGTATTGTAAACGCCCACCTACACTCTGCAGGAACCAGTAAGACCAGAAATAGCTAATAGCTAGCATCGCTACAAGCTGAGATCGGACAAGCTTACATGAGGTCATCTCCAACCTCAGCCAGGACTTTGATCAAAGTAAAAAATAAGTCACATCTGCTCAGGATTGGTCAGACACTTTACTGGGTGCAGCTATGCTAGATGTTAAGAATGCCGCCTTCCTCACTGAGTGGGTAGATTTGGCTACACCTAAACTCCGAGGCATGAGTTGCCAGGGCCTTGCAAACACCTTGCGGACTGCAGCTGAGCTTGGTATTGAGGATGGCGCCTTCCTCACCAAGTGGATGGATGTGGCTACACCCAAGCTTCATGGCATAACTGGCCATGGCCTATCAAACACTTTGTGGGCTGCAGCTGAGCTGAATATTAAGGATGAGGCCTTCCTCACCAAGTGGGTGGATGTGGCTACACCCAAGCTTCCCGAGATGACTGCCCAGGGTCTGTCAGACGCTCTATGGGCTGCAGCTATGCTTGGTGTTAAGAACGAGGCATTCCTCGCTACGTGGGTAGATGTGGCTACACCTAAGCTCCATGCGATGACTTGCCAGGGCCTGTCAAATACTTTGTGGGCTGCGGCTGACCTTGGTATTGTGGATGATGCCTTCCTCATCAAGTGGGTGGATGTGGCTACACCCAAGCTTCATGGCATGACTTCCCAGGGCCTCGCAGACACTTTGTGGGCTGCAACTAAACTTGGTGTTAAGAATGAGGCATTCATCACCACGTGGGTGGCTGCAGCTACACCCCTGTTGACTGATCCCGACTGCCCTGGATCTATTAGATACTATCTGCAGGGGGGCAGGTGATCGTGGATGAGGTCCTCATGGCCAAGCAAATAGGGCTTTTCTTTTCGGTTTTTCTTTGCAGCTCCTTGGAAGCTCCCTGAGCCAGCCCCCAGGCTGGACTGAAATATTTCAGCAGTTCTTGACAGCTGCTTGTTATCCCTTGTTTAAGCTTCAAGGTGCTCGAGAAAGCACCATATTTTGATGAACAGCCACTCAGGGAGCTGACTAGAAGCTGTTGCTTGTAGCTGAAAAGAAAATCACGGCAAGCAAAACTGGGCAAAGGCAGCGAGGCCTTCATTTGGGGCTGCCAAATGAAGCGGGTGGCTATGACTGCACTTAATTAATTTATTTCTCATTTATTTATTTACACTCCTTTTTTATGGTTCACTTTTTTATTTCTTGACACTCCGTGAGCTGCAGCAAGGTTAGATATCAAGGATGAGGCCTTCGTCACCACGGTTGTTCCTAAGAATAATTGTAACCAGGTTATATACGCCGGCAATTCGGCGTATAGCCGTCTGCAGAATACAATACTTACCCCTGTGTTTGATATTCTGTAGGTTGGACTGCAGACTCAAGACTCTTTACAAGAGAGAAGATGCTAGTATTAGCAGCAGAGCGATTAATATTGGTATCAGATCTGTAGTGCACAGTACTGCATTGCGGCGCGCAGGCCATAGTTGGCTTCGATGCCTGGCGGCCGACGGCACGTGCCCTGGAGGGACTTAGGCTTGTGCGTACATTGCTGACTCTAGAGTTGACATATAAGTCAGACTATAACATCCCCCCCAATCCCTGGTATTCTTTGTACACAAGAATTCCGGGAATTTAGCGCGAGAGGGGAAAAATAAAATATCCTAGTTATATATGGAAACATTAACAAGGTAGGTCTGACCTGTCAGGAGTCTTATAATAAATTATTCAAATATGGACAGGGAGAGCAAACACTGTAAAGTCTCACTGTCTACTATTTTACTCACTGAGGTACTTTGAACTAATTAAATGGACCTGCCAGGAAGGTGTAGACTTTGTCTGAGCAGGTGGACTAAGGCATGTTTAGGAACATGAGGTAAAATACTATTCCCCCCATGATTTGGGAGGATGTCCTATGAATGAGTCATCAAATCAAGATTGACATTATGAGACTAACTAGAGGTAGAGGTCCCCCGCTGCATCATAGGAATCAGTCCAGATGGAATGAAATCGTATGAGGTACTTCTAGTGTCATTTTTAGAATAGAGAAAGGACATGACAGTGTAAACTATTGCGTTTGATTTTTAGCTTTAGGGAAGGCAAGAGAGTACCAATGGTCAGTAGGGCAGAGTAAACAAAAAGGGTAACAAAGGTTGTGCTGTACGCCTGTACATGAGGCAGTACAGGTATTAATTCCTAGAGTGTTCAGTCCTATTTAATTGGTCAATTTGCTAGAGGTCATGGCCACTAAGTGCCATGAGGAGGGAAGCCATCCAGGGCCAGTTGCTTGGCAATCTTGGTCAGGAAGGTATCAAATCTAGAGGGGTGATCTGGAAGCACTGGTGGGTACATGGTGATCAGGATGGAGTCCATAGGGCTCCAGGTCATGCTGAGGTTGTTGACACAGATCACTTTTCCCCCAGTGTGTGCACAGCTCTGGGGGTGCATGAGTAACTCAGGGTAGTGGTGGAGAGCAATGTAGTGGGCATGGACCATTGCAGCTTGCAGGCAGATGCCCCACTGTAGGGTAGCTCTGTTTCTCTTGGACACCTCAGGGTATGACTGGACAAGTTGCTGGAGCCTTGCAGTGTGCTTGGTCAGTGGTGCACAGACTGTGGAGGGGTCAGAGTGCATATCCCTGGAGAGGAATCTAAATTTCTCAGCTTATAGCAGGTGCAGGAATTTGTCAGAGAACTCTTGCACAATCTGGGCAAGAGGTTCCCTGAGTTTGTACTTGTTCACAGGAACAGTAGGCTTGATGTTGAGATGCTGGAGGGTAACTGCAAACCTGGAGCGAGAGTCCCCAGAGTTGTTAGTGAACTTGGCACTTCCGACATTGGGTTTCATTTCTAGGGGTCGGCAATATGATATCATATGATATCATGTCATCATATGATATCATATGATGCCGGTGGGCTGACTAGGTAACTTTGGCCTGGGCCATCATATCATATGATATTAAATCATATGATTTTCGCATGATATCATATGATATCATACTCGTCTTTGGTCAACATCATATGATTTGCCGTTCCCTATTCATTTCACTCAGGGGCTGGTCCTCCCCGGCTTCAGGTGGGCCAGCTTGGGTGAGCCAGTCACGGTAGTCAAGGTAGTCACCTGGGCTAGAAATGTTAGACAGAGGTGGTCCAAACAAGGCAGTTCCATCAGGTGATCCCTCATAGTTTTCATAGACAGTTCTGAACTGGTCTCTGAGGGCACTGAGCTGTAGTCTGGCAAGAGCTGGTGTGAGGTTGTCAATCTCGTCATCACTTTGGTGTGGGACAAGATCTGGCAGGTTGTCAAACTCATTGTCACTTTGATCTGGGACAAGATCAGGCATGTGGTCTAAGACAGGGTCTGGCACATGGTCTGGGACAGGGAGGGTAGACCTTGGTGCATACCTTTGGCGCCAGAGTTGTGCCATCTCTTGAAGAGAACTGGTGTTAGGGGGAGGATCACCATCAGATACTCTAGAGTAAGTGACCATCATGAGGCACGCAGGTGTGCTGGATACCTTCGACTGCCAGTACTCTTGTCGATCTGATGTGTGCTTAGTCTTTCAGAGAGTCAAATCAGTTGGATCATCCTTGAGTTCAGTGGAGAGAGTAGGGCAGGTCGTTGGGGGACAGTAGACATCAGCAAGGTATAGGCCATGCTTCTTGTTGCAGGTTAGTACCTGCTTGAGGCCAGACTTCTTGGGGATGGAGAAGACTGCAGCAGTCTTTGTCAAGGTCACTTGCAGGCCAGGGCACACTTTGGTAGCTGCATGGACACTTAAGATGTTGCTGGTGGTCTTGGGTGGTGTTAGCAGGACATCATTGAGAATGATCAGTGATTGTCCATGTCCCTTGAGTTAGGCTCTGCCTTTTTGTAGGCAGATGATGGGGTCCACTCCTTCAGATGCCAACTACAAGCTAACGGGGTGAGGGAGATCCTGAACATGAGACAGGTTGCTGATGTTACTGGTGACATGGGCAGTGGCACCAGAGTCACACATCCATTTGTGTTCCAGTGTAGCATTGAAGAGCAAACAGTCTGGTTCTTGGCAGTCATCATCAGAGTCTGTGACCAGGACTGGCATGTCAGCATCATCTTCAAGGGTGAATTCATCATGTGCACTCATGTGTGCAAAGAAAGCAAAGATGGGCCCATTACCGTTGATATTCTGTAGATTGAACTGCAGACTCAAGACTCTTTACAAGAGAGAAGATGCTAGTATTAGCAGCAGTGCGATTAATATATATATCAGATCTGTAGAGCACATTACTGCATTGCGGCGCGCAGGCCATAGTTGGCTTCGATGCCTGGCGGCAGACGGCACGTGCCCTGGAGGGTCAAGGTCAATTTGTTTCTGAGGAAAGGAACCGGTGTCTATTCATAGCATCATGGTGGTCCTAGTTTATGACACTACTTATCGTGGCTAATAGTTAAAAGCAATAGAGGATATATAAGTTAGATGGTGTATGTGATGTTGGAGGCGCGGGTGCAGGGTACTACTAAGCGTGCGCGGCAGCGCGGTGCTGCGCTGCCTTTTTGAGCACCTCTGCGCGTTTCGCGCAGTTTTTTCAACTCCCTGTGGGCGCAGCGCGCAGTTTTTGCGCTTTTTGCACTAAAAAGCGCTGACCAATTTGACGTTTGTGCGTTTTAAGCGCTGACCAATTTGGCAAGAAGCAGTACCCTGCACAGGTGTAGAGACACGAGGTAAAGCTCACTTGTTTCATGATGCGAGCCTTCTTTATAATAGGTAATGTGACCGAACCAAGGTAGCTTGGTCCCATTCGTGGTTCAGCCGGGTTATATAGGAACCCGACTGACCTATAATGCGTTCGTACATCATTTGCTGGCTCATAGGTGCAATTGCCTCAAGACTTATTACTCCCTTGGCAATGAGGAATAGGAGGAAGAGATACACAACTGCGATGCTTTATGGGTTACGTCACGAAGCGCATCGTAACATCGTAGGCTTCGGGGTGCTACTACCGGTAGTAGCTTTCTTGAGGCAAAAAAGCAACCCCCAAAGTTTCACTTTCCGGAATAAACGCATCACGTAGAGACGGAGGAAGGGATGCAAGGATCTCTCGCTTTACATTAAGATGCTCATCATACAAGATGAGCTGATAGAAGAGGAGGGAAGCCGCAGTACCTCATGGTACTGGCGTGCTGAGTGTGCGCCCTATCTGGCTGCGGCACTGCAGTTGATGCGACAGGGCGGGAAGCCTGTTCGCTCTTAAGTCACTCTAGAGGAGCCGTGAGAACCGGTCAATAACACAAAGTCTCTAACGTAGCACACCCAATCCACCAAGGTTCGTAATGTAGAACTTGTTCTACAAGTAGCACCTTGGAACCCTTATGTATCACCAACTGAGTGCATACACTGAGGTTAGGAGGCCCAACCTACACACGGCGATTCCTGGCAAAAAGGTATCAGCTTAACAGCAAGCAAAGTCCAGGCAAAGTCCGGCGAAAGACTAGCAAAAAGGTAACAGCTTAACAGTAAAACAGAGGTTAATGCAAAGCAGTAAGAGAGAGAGAGAGGGTTCGTAAAAGCAGTAAAACAATAGCTTTTTTCCCAGATCTTGGAGTTGATATCTGCTTAATTGTGAACGGTGGTATGTTATGCTCGCCCCTGTGGCTAAATGGACCGAGTGCCTGTCTACGGAACAGGAGGTTCCAGGTCCGAGCCCTGGCAGGGGTATGTGAGAGACGTCAATTTGATGTATCGCATTCCAAATCCAGTTTTGCACCGCAGAGACAGCCGCTCTGTCCTCGCGTGTGCTCAGGAATGACTGCTTGGTGCTGGGTGCAGCTTTTTTCCTTCCAAGTCCCCGCGGGTCAGCTAGCCCAATTCCTACATAGTACCCATTTGCTACTGTGTGCCGGGCATGCAAACAGGAGGGTTCAGTCAACCCCACGCCCCGTGGCAGGGCGTGTGAATTTTCAATTGGTCGGCCCCCTTAGGGGGACAGACCTATGCGATACTTTCAAATCCTCAAATCCTCAAATCCTCACATCTTCAAATTTCCCAAGATCGCCGGTCAAATCAGCCGGCCAAATGAGAATTCAGAAGTCTAAAAGACTCTTGCTTGATTCTATCGTTCTTCTCCTTCACCTTTGTATCTTCTCTGACCTCAATGAACAGTTGCTATCCCGGTAAACGCAAGTTTTGCAGCGAAATACGTGTAAAGCAGTTTGCATGGGGGTCCAATACGCAACATCTGTCTCCCCGCTGGAAATCCAGCCAACAACAGCAGCAGCAGCGCTAATTACGATGCGAACACTACGATTGGGCAAAAGGCGCTTCAGCAACCGCCGGAATTCGGACAGCTTAAATCGCCAGAATTCGGAAAGGCTCCTGCTCGGGACAATAAAAGCAGGCGCGCGCGAATTGTATCCTTATCGTTAACCGACATAATTGAGTGAGATCCGGAACTCTTGCAGGAGCTCTCGGCGTTCTGCTCGCGATTAGCTGTACGCAACACAGCGTGCCCCAGCCTGGCACAGGCGTATCAATACCACTGCTGCGCAACTTTGTGTTCCATCGTTGCTTCCAGCTGCGAAGGTAACCTCATTCTATATGCATGCTTGCTGAAGCAGCCGAGCAGACTACAGTGTACCGCACTCAGCAATTCACTGTCATGAATGCTAGCCTAACTGCCTGACTCATGTCTTGGCAATTTTGTGTGTGTTGCTGCAGCACTCTACATCCACGACACCCCAGCACTGCAAAAACAAAAATCTGTTTCTTTTCACTGTTTTCTTGCAGATGTGTGTTTGTATTATTTGGTCACTTAGGAGTTTATGTACCACATGTGTTTTAATAACAAATGAAACACCCACGTGTTGTGTGCGTGAGTGCTAAGTTATTACATGTCGGTTGGTGGGTTTTGTTTGGAGCTCACGCTACATTATGCATTCATTTCACGTACACACATGATTCCCATGCAAGCTTCACCTTGTTGACCCGCATTCATTTCACATACACACATGATTCCCATGCAAGCTTTCTTTTTCGGACCTTTTCCCTAAAGAACATGATGTGCAGTCTTTGGGTCTACTGCCCCTTGCATGACCATTAGTGACGTACAACTCCAATCGTGTGAAGATGGTAAATGGGTGTGCATTCATATTAGACTGTTGCGCGGGATACTTATGGTTGATTTTGCCTTCATCTTTAGTGATAACTACCTCTCAGGTAGTTCAAATAGAAATATTGAGTGTTTTGGATTCACCGAATTATGGCAAGATTGAACACCACATTTTGGTAAGACGGTCCAAGAGTGGTGCCTACGAGGTCTGAATAATAATTTACCCTGTCATTGTCCTGATTGTCATTTGTTGAGGTTACTGGAGTTGGATAGATTTGGACTACGTGTAGGTGTGGAGTAGGTAGATGTGGAGGCAGATGTGAAGTGAGGTGCCATTTTGAACTTCACCGAACTACGCTGTGCTGCACTGAACTGCCTTTTTCCCATCCTGCATGAACATGTACATAGGATAAATCAAACATTGATCTTGGAGGTATCAGTGTGGCCCCTGAGGATGTCATCTCATTTTTTCTTGCTTTTCTAATTAATTCTTATTTTCAGTACGAAAACTATACGTGTAAATAGACAACTGTACACAGTTCTTGGCAATTGCAATTTGCAAAAGCATCTCACTGCACTTTGTTCACGTTGGAACTCCCTTGGTATGGACAACTGAATACATATATTACATATATTTCAACGTTCAAAACAAAAGTAACAATTTTAGACAACTGAACTACGTTCGAAGAAGCCATCGTCGTATACCACCCCAGGGCCGACCTCCAGGGGACCCGCCAGGGCCCCCTACTATTTTCCTCGATGCCGCACCATCTAGCTTCAGGTTTAGTCCAAGGACTGGGGAAAGGAGTTTCCTAGAAGCTGTAACACGAAGCCCCCAAAGGATAGAGTGGAGAGAAAATACATATAGCGTCTTATCGAGGCGCCTTTCTTCGTAAATCTATTATCATGTGAATCCAGGATCTAGTTCCATATGCCCCTGATATGTTGGCGGAAAATAGGTTTGGCGGTAAGTTCCCCAAAAACTGAAATGTATTTCGCCACTTTAGTTGGCGGATTTTCGAATCCGGGGCGCTCCATAAATTGGCTAAAATTGCATATTTGGCAGAATCCTTATAAACTGTTTTCTTTTCCATTCAAACCAGATTCAAATGTGACTCGAAAGGAGGCACTGAGCAGCCCGGAGTAGGTTGCAAACCCAATACCATCACCAACTTGAACTTGGTTACATAGCTCCAGCCATCAATTTGGCTGCTCGCCGTCTTTGGCGGTAAAAACAATATTACCCGTAAAACCGCAAACAAATCACATTTTTCTTCTTCTTCCATTTTTCCATTTTTTCTCCCTTCTCCTGAACGGTACTAAACAGTAAAAAAAACAAATCATACCTAATCATACCTACAAAAAAAGTTGATCCAGTCTCTTCATACATTCATGGGTGAACAAAGGAAGTTACGCTCGACCTTCACTCCTTCAGCTTCTGGACTGCACACCAGGTAATGTTGTGGAATCATTTTACTCGCAGATAGGGAAATCAGATTCTGATATTTTCTTCTCGAATTCAGTAAGGCTTCGTCAGTACATTCAAAGACCACATGGTGTCCATCTTGGACGGTTCCAGAATCACTTTTTTTGGTGACACTCTCAATCCTTCCAAGGAACAATTTCATGTTTCCATTTATCATTTTCCACCGTCAGGTAGTGATAGGAAGTTCTAAATCAATACATATTACGCACCACCTTGTGAGGTAGGTCTCGGATGAGATAATTAGGCATCTCAGGTTTCCCACTCTCCTCCCATGAGGGCATCCAAGTCTGGTACACAGCATTCCTCCTTCCTTGTGATCCCGAGCTTTCAACTCTAGAGCGCGTATCTGATGACTTAGTGCTATAGTACAATAAAAGATGATTGGAGAATAGGACCTTCTCCACTTTGTTCCTATGAACTGGTTTAAGTTTCAAAGGTCCCACACCTCCATGCAAATTGGTGGCCAGAGATTCATCCTGGGAATCTTCCAAGGAGTACAACGTCGCTAGGGCGTCAGACACATCCTTGCTCCAACAGTCTTCGCGTTCTCTAGCCATATTGAGATCGGAAAGGGCAACGTCCCTCATCATACCAGAGTTACTATCACAGTATTCCACAATGGAGTTACATAATTTAATCACTGATTTCAACCAGCAAGAGTGCATTGGGAATTGACCTGTTTCTTTCAAAGCAATGTGTTAGGGGACAGATCGCTTCACTCCTAGGACACGTTTCATAAATCCAACATGCCTCATGTGAATATCTGTAGATGCTACTTTGTCTCTGCTGGTAGCACCAAGAAGATGTTGAATGAGACCAGTGCTCCAGATTTGAGAGCCATACATTCCAGCAGATAGGGCAAAGGACTGGAACAGCCAAAGCATGGTGTGTGGTCTATCCTTAACAGCATACTCTTCACCAATATCAGTAACACGCTAGATCCCGGCAAAAAAAGCTCGAGCTGCGTATTCAGATGCATCTTCCATGCATCCCTTCTCATTGAATACCACACCAAGGTATTTGAACTCAGATTCCTCTCCAGATGTCGCTCGTTAAGACGAAAGTCATAAGAGTGTTCATCATAGAGGTTGGGATTAAAAACCATAACCTGAGATTTGTTCACGTTAACTGTGAGCCAGGGTGCTACATGACACGCGCTAGCGCGCAAGGTTTTGGAGCCCGACTGCGCGAGTGACGTTTTCTAACCCCCTCTGGACGCAGCGCGCAGATTTCTGTTTCACTTGAGTCAAAAGCGCAACCAAAAAGAGGCAGATGCGTCAAAAGCGCGACCCAAAATAACAAAATGTGGTACCCTGCTGTTCAAAAAATACTGTTAAAATACTGTTAAAATATACTGTTAAAATGTGGTACCCTGCTGTTCAAAAAATACTGTTAAAATACTGTTAAAATATACTGTTAAAATGTGGTACCCTGCTGTTATAAATACTGTTCAAAAAATACTGTTAAAAAAGGTAGTGCCCTGCTGTTATCTGTGAGCCCCTTGCCCTTAGCATACACGGCCAATTTATCCAGCATCTTCTGGAGATACCTGTCACTCCTGGCTAAAAGGGTGAGGTCATCTGCATACATCATATGTGAAATACTGGTGCATTCATTTAATCCAACCCGCGCTCCTCGTTTGTTGGGGAAGCATTGGGGGACATCATTCACACATAGTGAGAAAAGAATCGGGCTCAAGGGATATCCTTGCTTGACTCCCCTGGCAGGGTTGATGCGTCCCGTGCATCTATTCCCATCTACCAACTCATACGTATCATCTTCGTAAAGATCTTCGTTTGCCCCTGCCCTTTCCGTAGAGCATGTAACAATCCAATGCAGAGTGTGGTGTGGCTTATTTAGGGAGCGGCAGGTAGCCCTAACCGCGGCCAAAAGTAGGACTAATAGTCCTAATAGCTGGGTTAGTCCTAATAGCTGGGAGCTAACTTAGCCAAATGTAGCAATTGGAAATCTTGCCACGAGAAAGGGCAGGTCGCAACAGGCTCCGGGTTACCTTGCTGTATGGACGAAATGAGGCTTCGCGAATGCGAAATTCGGATTTCTTGTGAAAAGCTATGCAAAATCGGTACCAAATAGCAAATTCGAGAACAAGTTACCGACATTAATAGCTCGAAACCAGCTATGCCATCACGGCAGGTAGCGCTAGGTAGCGCGAGAAGCGCTACCCAGTTACCCCCCCCCCTCCCCCCCCTGCCGCTCCCTAGGCTTATTCTGCCTGCGAAACGCATGGCAGCTTCTAGCCAGCTGCCAGCCAATATTTGGAGCTGCCTAAAATATGCTTTATGCAGCAAAAAAATAGTAGTCTGCAAACGGTGAGACCAAGGCCGATAGACCAAGCATTTAAACCTAGGCATCAATCATGCCATGGGCTTGGACATATAGGAATGTCGAGCTCCCTATCATACGATAATGTGAAATAACATCGTAAGATATTTCCAGTTCTCGTGTTTATCGTACGATATTTCATGCTGTGTGGCGAACTTATATCTTACTGAAATAACAGATAAATCGAAGCAAGGCCAATAGAAAGCCGCCTTTCGATGCGCAGCGGAGCGCCACTGGTCTGCTCATGCGCAACTTGTCTGCAACTGGTCCGCAATCTTACAATTTGCACTGGGTCTGGGCCTGGGAATTCAGTATTCCGCCCTATATCGTACAATATAAGGCGACATACTGAATGTACATATCTATTGTACGATATAAGGCGACACACTGAATGTACATATCTATTGTACGATATAAGGCGACACACTGAATGTACATATCTATTGTACGATATAAGGCGACACACTGAATGTACATATCTATTGTACGATATAAGGCGACATACTGAATGTACATATCTATTGTACGATATAAGGCGACACACTGAATGTACATATCTATTGTACGATATCAGGCGACACACTGAATGTACATATCTATTGTACGATATAAGGCGACACACTGAATGTACATATCTATTGTACGATATAAGGCGACATACTCAATGTACATATCTATTGTACGATATAAGGCGACACACTGAATGTACATATCTATTGTACGATATAAGGCGACACACTGAATGTACATATCAATTGTACGATAACAGAGCACGATATTATCATACTTTTCCATCTTCTTTAGGATTCGTTCATTTGACTTGATTTTTTCTGTATGGACATGTAAGGCTATTACCTGTAATACCGCCTTGAGCTCATACTAATTTTCAAAGAAAAGCGGTCCACGATATCGTTATTGTACGATATCGTACAGTAATATTACAAGTATTGTACTTGTGACATCCCGACTGCCTAAAATTCCACCGTAGGCAGTCGGGGGAATTCTGACTGGACCGCTAGTCTAGGGGAGGTCCAGTTGCAAGACCTCCCTATGGGGAGGTGGAGCCAACCTAATTGCGACTGCCTTTCCCCAAAGGAGTTAGCAATAGGATGGACCTCTTGCGACTGACTAGTGGCCCCCCAAAGGGAAGGCAGTCGCAATAGGTGAGCGGCATTACAAATATTGTACTTCTGATATCCCTAGACTTGTGGCATCTACCGCTACATATACGTAGGGAACGGCAATATGATATCATATGATATCATGTCATCATATGATGCCGGCAGTCTGACCAGGCCAAAGTTACCATTTATATACGATATCATATGATGCCATTTGTATGATATCATACTCGCTTTTTGTCAAAATCATATGATATGCCAGTCCCTATATATACATGCAGTGCAAAACCATGTCCATTATATATTTTCTCATCATACTTCATTCCAGTCTGGTCCGAGTTTGAATGGCTACCCTTTGACTAGCAATCTAAGCTTTGAAGGGGTGTACTGCACTGTATTGCAGTGCCCCTCGCATCAATGTTGGTGGGCGGCCCTAGTTCTGGGTGCACCCTGGTTTGGCCCGAGCGTCAGACCCAATCTGCATTGGCGGAACCCATCTGCCAACGTATCAAGCGCAAACGGTATTGTACTTGATAAGCAGTACCACAGCTGGAGCATCTTATCTTCACCCATCCATCTCAAGTTGGGATTCGGGTGGAAAAAAGGGTATGCTTGTCGATGGGGGGACCTATCTTCACCCCATCCATCTTGAAGTAAGAATTCCGGTGGAAAGAAAGGATATGAATGTTGAGGGGGGACCTGACCTCACACCATCCATATTTGGTTCGTCCAGCTGCTGGAAATTGTTCAAATTTGTCACATCTGAAAATGGTTCAGATTTGTCAGATTTGTCACATCTGGAAATTGTTCACATTTGTCACCTCTGCTGCAGTCACACCCTTGTCTCCAGATTCGACACAATACAGCAACAAAAAAGACTGTCCACGCTTTCTACCTTCGACAAGTCCTATGCAGCGTCGCAAGCGACGCAGCAAATTGGAGTAGCCTGTTGGCAACGGAAAGAAAGGTGGCAACAATGGAGCTGACCAAAGCCAGTTAGTTGTGAGACAGTTGGTTGACGTCTCAGGCTTCAATATTTTGGTCGGTCAGTCGGTCGCACAAACAGACAAAAAGGTAACACTGGGGGCTCACATCACCCAGCATGGGGGGCTCCACCAAAAATATACTGTCACATCATTAATAACGGCACGGAACAGCACGGCACGGTTAATATATTGTACAATAATTGTTGTCCATCAATCTACCTTCTATAGATCTTTGGTTTGAACAAGGGATGCCTCCCAATGCATGAGGTCAGCTCCAGAGCTGTCGAAACAGGTCAATGCAGAAGGTGCCAGGTCAGCACCAGAGCTGTCGAAACAGGTCAATGCAGAAGGTGCCAGGTCAGCACCAGAGCTGTTGAAACAGGTCAATGCAGAAGGTGCCAGGTCAGCACCAGAGCTGTCGAAACAGGTCAATGCAGAAGGTGCCAGGTCAGCACCAGAGCTGTCGAAACAGGTCAATGCAGAAAGTGCCAGCTCAGCACCAGAGCTGTTGAAACAGGTCAATGCAGAAAGTGCCAGCTCAGCACCAGAGCTGTCGAAACAGGTCAATGCAGAAGGTGCCAGCTCAGCACCAGAGCTGTTGAAACAGGTCAATGCAGAAGGTGCCAGGTCAGCACCAGAGCTGTCGAAACAGGTCAATGCAGAAAGTGCCAGGTCAGCACCAGAGCTGTTGAAACAGGTCAATGCAGAAAGTGCCAGGTCAGCACCAGAGCTGTCGAAACAGGTCAATGCAGAAAGTGCCAGGTCAGCGCCAAAGCTGTCCACACAGGTCAATGAAGGTGCCACGTCAGAGCTAGAGCGGTCCAAACAGGTCAATACAGGTGCCAGGTCAGCGCCAGAGCTGTCAAAACAGGTCAGCGAAGAAGGTCCGCTCCAAAAGAATTCTTCTGGCAAAGGCCGGCACAGCTAGGGCCAGCTCCATGAGACCACCTAGTACACAGAACCCCCTTGTAGATACGACCCCCTTGTAGGTAGGACCCTCTTGTAGGTAGGCCCCCCTTGTAGATTGGACCCCCTTGTAGATAGGACCCTCTTTTAGTTAGGACCCCCTTGTAGATAGGACCCGATTGTAGATAGGCCCCCCTTGTAGATAGGACCTCCTTGTAGATAGGACCCCCTTGTAGATAGGACCCCCTTGTAGATTGGACCCCCTTGTAGATAGGCCCCCCTTGTAGATAGGACCCCCTTGGGGATAGGACTCAAAACAGCTAGGGAAGGAGGACGGTGTCTCAGGAGATGGAAAAATGAGCTTCAGGTGGAAGGCGGAGCGAGCCTGGGCCAAAGGGGTGGGGGCGGGGGTGGTAGGGTGGCAGCAGGGGTGGCCGTGGCGGGGGTGGCGGCCACAGGGGTAGTGGTGGTGGTGGCGGGGGTGGCAGGGGTGGCCGTGGTGGGGGTGGTGGTGGCAGGGATGGCGGCAGGGGTCGTAGTGGCGAGGGTGGTAGCCACAGGGGTAGTGGTGGTAGTGGGGGGGTGGTGGCAGGGGTGGGGTTGGCGGCAGGGGTGGCTGTGGTGGGGTTGGCGACCACAGGGGTAGTGGAGGTGGTGGTGGCGGGGGTGGCAGGGGTGGTGGAAGGGGTGGCCGTGGTGGGGGTGGCAGCAGGGGTGGCTGTCGTGGGGGTGGCAGGGGTAGTGGTGGTGGCGGGGGTGGCAGGGGTGTCGGCCACAGGGGTAGTGGTAGTGGTGGTGGTGGCGGGGTTGGCAGGGGTGGTGGAAGGAGTGGCCGTGGCGGGGGTGGCGTCCACAGGGGTTGTAGTGGTGGTGGCGGGGGTGGCAGGGGTAGTGGTGGCGGCGGGGGTGGCAGGGGTAGTGGTGGCGGCGGGGGTGGCGGGGGTGGCGGCAGGGGTCGTCGTGGCGAGGGTGGCGGCCACAGGGGTAGTGGTGGTGGTGGCGGGGGTGGCAGGGGTAGTGGTGGTGGCGGGAGTGGCAGGGGTGGCAGGGGTAGTGGTGGTGGCGAGGGTGGTGGCCACAGGAGTAGTTGTGGTGGTGGCAGGGGTGGTGGATGGGTTGGCGGTGGCCCCACCCCCCTCACTTGGAGCGTTCCTTCATTGGGACTTCTGCGTGCAGTGCCAGGTATTGCTTGCGGTATCGAATCTCTTGTACAGCAGTGATGAGGAGACCCAAAGCGTGACAGAGAAGAATCCAATGCAGAGAGACTCCAGTAGGCAGGAAGTAATTCAACACAAGTATGCTGAGGTTCTCTGCCAAGGTCCAGTGCAAGCGGATGGGCTCGGCCACTGCATGTGCTATCCTCACCGTGAGCATGATCAAGGGTCTCATGTAGACATGAGTAGGACAAGTAATATGAATGTGATAGGAGAACAGCTTTCTCATGGGCGACCATGCTAACAGAAGCTTCTCTATGGCTGAGGAGTCTCTTCTGTGCAGTGCCAAGATGATCGGCATTGAGAAGAGACATGCCACTATAATCGCATTCAGGGAGAGGAGACAGAAACCAGACCTGAGGACAATGCCCATCTGGGCGGAAAATTGAAGCAGACAGACCAACTTTATGGTCATCGACATCTTCTCCATCTTGTATATGATGAATTTGTTCTGCTGCTTGGCATTAGGCCAGGGGTCCAGGCTGGACCAGAACTGTTTCATCAGGCGATACCATGGAGGTGAAACAGCAAGGCCCTGGCAGTTGGTGGATACTGCAGGGATGCTCTCAGCATGGGGAAGCAGGCCATCACAAGGCTGACCGTGGGCAATGTGATCACTGCCTGGATCTGCAGGGTCCACCCCTCCTGTCTCAGGTGCTAGCGCCTTGACTGCGGGCAAGGTAGGTGCAAAGTTAGAGGGGGTGGGGTCCAGCAGCGAGCTATGCAGTGTGGGGATGCCCCTCTTCTGAGCCGGGGTCCTCAAGCCAGCGCTCCTGTGTCCATGGTCACCCACCATAACGCCAGCGTCTTGAGGGATTCTGGTGGTGGCGGCCACAGGGGTGGTGGCGGGGGTGGCAGCGGTGGCGGTGGCCACAGGGGTAATGGCGGGAGTGGCAGGGTTAGTGGTGGCGGGGGTGGCAGGGATGGTGGTGGCGGGGGTGGCGGCCACAGGGGTGGTGGCGGGAGTGGCAGGGATGGTGGCGGCAGGAGTGGCAGGGATGGTGGTGGCGGGGATGGCGGCCACAGGGGTCGTGGCGGGAGTGGCAGTGATGGTGGTGGTGGGGGTGGCAGGGAAGGTGGCGGCGGGGGTGGCGGTGGCGGGGGTGGCAGGGATGGTGGTGGCAGGGGTGGCAGGAATGGTGGTGGCGGGGGTGGCAGGAGTGGTGGTGGCGGGGGTGGCGGCCACAGGGGTCGTGGCGGGGGTGGCAGGGGCATTGGCGGGGGTGGCAGGATTGGCGGTGGCGGGGGTGGTGGTGGCGGCCACAGGGGTGGCGGGGGCAGGGGTGGCAGAGATGGTGGCTGCTGGGGTGGCAGGGGTGGTGGCGGGGGCAGCAGGAAGAAGGAGGGGTGTATCAAGAGATGCAGGCAAGAGGTTAGTGTCCGAACAGGTCAATGAACAAGGTCTGGCGGAATCCTCGTCATAGCACACCGAGGAGAATGAGGAAAGGTGGCTTGGCCCCATGGAGGTTACCCCCTTGGTAGCGGAATCCTTGTCATGGCACACCGAGGAGAAGGAGGACAGGCGGCTTGGCCCCATGGAGGCTGCTCTCCTGGTAGCTGAATCCTTGTCATAGCACACTGAAGAGCACGAGGACAGGCGGCTTGGCCCCATGGAGGCTGCGCTCTTGCCTCCGGGTTTGGGTTGGCTCTTCTGTGACTGTTTGTGGCACGAACTGTACAGCCGGGTTAACACAGGTGACACGCCCAATTTAGGGATGAAGAAACGGAGAGGGCTAGTAGCAGTCAGCTCAGCGGGGGTGTCGCTAATCAAGCCCCGGGCTCTGAACCAAGCCACCTGAGCTCGATTGGAGTAGGTCAGGACAGCTACTAGCATCTTGGCTTTATCGAGGGATAGCAGCATATGCAGTGGGGTGACCCCATGCAAGTCATGACTGTACCAAGAGCCCAGGGCGGGAATCGCGGCTGCCCACCGATCGACCAGCAAGACCATACTAGCCCTGTTGCTGGACATGGCGGTGTGCAGGAGGTTAAATTGGCTGCAAGGCTTTCCGTCGTGGCCCACATAGCCCAGAGTTGGAGAGGTGACGCAAACAAGACCTTTCAGGACGCAATGGGCTGCATTAGCTTGCCCAGCGACTACAAAGCGATCCAACAGGAAGCGGGCCAAGCCAAGCATGTGTTGCGTCACTTGTGCAGAGGGCAGCACCTGCTCACTAGACACAGCCTTTCCATCCTTCGCACTCCTACCTAAGTTCACCCAGTGCTCCACAAATTCAAGCCACATGCCGAGCTTGGACAGCACACCCAGCATGTAGCGCACCTTGGGAGAGCCATCGCTCAATTCGGGCAAGCTTGTCGCGAGCCTGCCAACGTCCGCTGCAACAGCCCTGAAGGCCTCAGGCAAGACTAGGATGGGGATGCACTGGACCATCACACGGCCTACCCACACCTCTAAGGCAACATTGTGAGTCGCATTTCCAAAGCAGGGGGTCTCGCCGAAGTCAAGATGGGCTTTGTAGAAGTAGGTTGCAGCCTCTTCTACTTCTCCACCATGTGGCGTGGCCTCCCCAACCACGCTCACGGCCACTGCCTTGCCCCTGCTGCGAGCACGCAACTTGATATCGCCTCGGAGCCTTGCGGAGGAGCAAATGTGCAAGATTATGCCGTTGGTCACATAGAAGGGAGCAGGGTCACATGCGTTGCCCATGCTTGGGTGCACTACCATAGGCTCCACCATCTTGAGCACGGGTGTGTGCACGGAAGAGGCTGTGTAGGATGGGGAATCCACCCACTCCTGCTGAGATTCATCCCAATGCAATGGATGGATGGTGCTCCCAATCTGCACAGTTGTTTAGGGACAAGGGTTCAGGGTTGAGGGTTTAGGGACTCCACCCACTCCTGTTAAGGCTCATCCCAATGCAATGGATGGATGATGCTCCCGATCTGCACAGTGATTTAGGGACAAAGGTTCAGGGTTTAGGGACTCCACCAACTCCTGCTCAGGCTCATTCCAATGCAATGGATGGATGATGCTTCCGGTCTGTTGGGGGTTGGGGTTGAGCTGTGGTGCTGCTGAGGGGTCGTGGTGGTTGGATGGTGGTGGTGGTGGTGGGGTTGTGGTGGTTGGATGGTGGGTAATTCTCAGGTTGGGATGTATGATTGAGACTTCATGGTGAACTCAAGTTTACTGCTATTCTAGTAGATTCAGAGGCCGAGGCTGAAGAGCAGCTTCCGACCTTGTGGCAGGGGTTTGATAAGCCTTTCGTCCCGCGGTAACTTGATTCGAGATAGCTCGTGCAACCTCCTATTTGACACAGTTTGAAGTTGTCCCCAAATATTCCATACATCTCGTGTACTGCCACACATATGTGGGTGGGTATGGGTGGTATGGATGGGTGGGTATGGGTGGGTGAATGGATGAGTGGGTATGGGTGGGAGAACGGATGGGTGAATGGGTGAGTATTTGACTATCGCACAATCCCTGTTTGGGAATTATGAGAATGCCATTGTGTGCGCCACAGTGTAAATACCCAGAATCTATATATAGTTTCGAGTCGTGCCTCTTATTCCTATTTAAGGGGAGGGGGGAGGGGGGGGTCAGCCCTCCTCAGTTTTTAGGCTACCCATTAGCATTTTTTCTCTCTTTACCACTCCTGACATATATATATATAATCACATTTCATCTGAAAACACATAATACTTGTATTCATATAACATACATATAACGTATTTATTTATATAATATTATTATTATATTAAAAGAATGTAATTATTTTGTGAATGAAGCTTATTCCCACCTGCACAAAAACGTCGTCCCCATCTTTGGGCCAAGGGAGCTGGAGCCACGACAACCACTCCTTGGGCTTGGGCACAGACTTGGCCCACACGTTTCCTGCATTACCCTTGTCACCATTGCCTCTTGATGTGACTGCGCCTAGGGTTAGCACATCGAGGGCGATCAAAAGGGAGCCCTTCCTGATGGCATGGTCCAACAAGTCGAGACCAGGGTAGCTGCAGGCAAAACAGAAAACGATTCAGGGGAGTTGCAGGCAAGTATGTATGTTCCAGTCCAGGGGTAGGCCAGATAGACTAGAGGAACTTTCCCAACCGTGATAGGAAGGGCTTCAAAAATAAGGAAAGGAACCAGTGTCTTTACTTAACACCATTGTGCTCCTAGTAGCCTCCAAGGTGCTACCAGCAGCTTTGTTGACCTCCCAAAACAAACCCCAAAGGCTCTAACATGGCACCCCCAAATCAACAAGGCGGCCGTAGTAGCACTTGTACTACAAGTACCATCTTAAATAAAAGCTATCATAGGATATTTGGCACAAGAATACGTGATCCAGGGTAGCTGCTAAGGTTTCATCATCATCATCTTTGTTGTCATCATCCTCAACATCGTCTTCCTCATTGTCTTCCTCTTCCTCCACCTCCTCCTCCTCCTCACCACCACCATCACCGGCTTCCTCCTCCTCATCATCATCTCCATCATCCTCACCACCACCATCATCATCCTCACCATCTTCCTCCTCCTCCTCATCCTCGCCATTAACATCATCATCATCATCACCGTCTTCCTCCTCCTCCTCATCATCATCCTCACCACCACCACCATCATCATCACCGTCTTCCTCCTCCTCATCATCATCATCCTCACCACCACCACCACCATCATCATCACCGTCTTCCTCCTCCTCCTCCTCCTCACCACCACCATCATCACCGTCTTCCTCTTCCTCCTCCTCATCATCATCCTCACCACCACCACCATCATCATCATCATCACTGTCTTCATCCTCCTCATCCTCTTCCTCCTCATCATCATCCTCGCCACCACCACCATCATCACCGTCTTCCTCTTCCTCCTCCTCCTCATCATCATCATCCTCACCACCACCATCATCATCATCATCACCGTCTTCATCCTCCTCCTCCTCCTCATCATCATCATCCTCTCCACCACCACCATCATCACCGTCTTCCTCCACCTCCTTCTCATCACCACCACCATCATCACCCACAGCTGTCTATTCAGGTTGCAAGGCCCTTCTCACCTACCCTGTTACCCTTTGGAAAGTCCTGCATTGTACATCCTGCTACCCTCAGGACAGTCAAGCACTGTACATCCTGCTACCCTTTAGACAGTCAGGCACTCTACATACAATCCTTAATTGCCTTTTCCAGCGAACTCTTCATCTGTTGAGCTCATGCAAGCCTCTCGAGCCAAGTTGGCAACCTCCAGACTGCAACACACTACTTAGTTGACAACCCTTGAGCGTAACATACATATATGCGATACACTGTAGATATGCAATACACAGTAGATATGCGATACACAGTAGATATGCTATACGCTGTAGATATGCGATACACTGTAAATATGCGATACACTGTAGATATGCGATACACTGTAGATATGCGATACACTGTAGATATGCGATACACTGTAGATATGCGATAAACTGTAGATTTGGGATACGCTGTAGATATGCGATACACTGTAGATATGCGATACACTGTAGATATGCGATTCACTGTAGATATGCGATACACTGTAGATATGCGATAAACTGTAGATATGCGATACGCTGTAGATATGCGATACACTGTAGATATGCGATAAACTGTAGATATGCGGTACACAGTAGATATGCGATGCACCGTAGCAAAACTCAGGGACCCTGTCGGTAAAACGATTGTTTGGGGTCCAGTTCATCAATGCTTTTTCTTTTTAAGCCCTTACTATCAAGGTTGGGCAAGTCCCTTTAGCCTATTTGGCCTACCCCTGGACTGTGGCATACATACATGCACTGTTTCATCTAGTAAAAGATGCTTAACGGGTGGAAGCCAGGTAATACTCAGCCACCCAAGTGGAGCAAAATATACTAAGCGGGTGAAAACCAGGTAATAACCCAGGTGGAAGCCAGGTAATATCCAGCCACCCAGGTGGGAGCTAGGTAACAATCCAGGTTGAAGCCGGGTAATACCCAGCCACCCAGGTGGACAAATATAACTAAGCGGGCTTACCTGTTGCGGGCCTGTTCGAACATGCATTTGATGGAATCCTCATGTAGATAATAAAGAGGCTGCAACACACTTTCTAGTTGACAGCCCACTACCTAGTTGACAACTTCTAGAGTGTAACATACATACATGAAATACGCAGTGTCATCAAGCAACAGATGCTAAGCGGGCTTACCTTGTGCGAGCCTGTTCGAACATGCGCTTGATGGAGCCCTCAGGTAGATCATCGGGGTCAAGCCCAGGGAAAGTGAGGGACACCTTGGGAACACGGGACACAAGAGGAAATGGGGCCAGGTAAATGTGATATTGATTTACAGTCCAACTAAATGTAGTTTCAGCTATGTGTCATGTTGATTTACAGTCCTACTTAGGATAGGTTGAGCCATGTGTCATGTTGATTTACAGTCCTACTTAGGATAGGTTCAGCTATGTGTCATGTTGATTTACAGTCCTAAATAGGATAGGTTCAGCTATGTGTCATGTTGATTTACAGTCCTACTTAGGATGGGTTCAGCAATGTGTCATGTTGATTTACAGTCCTACTTAGGATAGGTTGAGCCATGTGTCATGTTGATTTACAGTCCTACTTAGGATAGGTTCAGCCATGTGTCATGTTGATTTACAGTCCTACTTGGGATAGGTTGAGCCATGTGTCATGTTGATTTACAGTCCTAAATAGGATAGGTTCAGCCATGTGTCATGCTGATTTACAGTCCTACTTAGGATAGGTTGAGCCATGTGTCATGTTGATTTACAGTCCTAAATAGGATAGGTTCAGCCATGTGTCATGTTGATTTACAGTCCTACTTAGGATAGGTTGAGCCATGTGTCATGTTGATTTACAGTCCTACTTAGGATAGGTTGAGCCATGTGTCATGTTGATTTACAGTCCTACTTGGGATAGGTTCAGCAATGTGTCATGTTGATTTACAGTCCTACTTAGGATAGGTTGAGCCATGTGTCATGTTGATTTACAGTCCTACTTAGTATTGGTTGAGCCATGTGGTATGTTGATTTACAGTTCTACATAGGATAGGTTCAGCCATGTGGTATGTTGATTTACAGTTCTACATAGGATAGGTTCAGCCATGTGTCATGTTGATTTACAGTTCTACTTAGGATAGGTTCAGCCATGTGGTATGTTTATTTACAGTCCTACTTGGGATAGGTTCAGCCATGTGTCATGTTGATTTACAGTCCTACTTAGGACAGCTTCGGCCATGTGTCATGTTGATTTACAGCGCTATGGGGGTGAGGTGCAATAGAGTGCAGTGCAGTACAATGGGGGGTGAGGTGCAATGGAGTGCAGTACAGTACAATGGAGGTTGGGGTGTAATGGAGTGCAGTACAATACAATGGGGGGTGAGGTGTAATGGAGTGCAGTCCAATACAGTACAGTGCAATGAGGGGTGAGGTGCAATAGAGTGCAATGGGGGGTGAGGTGCAATAGAGTGCAGTACAATTCAGTGCAATGCAATGGGGGGTGAGGTGCAATGTTAACAATCCTGTGAGTTTAGACCATCCAGTATTAGGAAGTCACCTAGAGGGAATAGGTTGAATAAATAAATAAATAGTACGCCTGATTACGAGGCGTGAGGTTGAGGGGGCCAGCCCGTTTGCTTTCACTGGGGCCAACCACCAATTATAACAAGCATCCAGCAACACAAACTGCGGAGTGCCTGCCCTCTCTTAACTACAGTAATTGAGACATTTCTGTTTGAACGGAGGTAATAAATTAAAATAGAGGTAATGATAACGCCTGGTGGGTCGTGGTATTAAGGGAACCCGTCGTACGCGGGTAGAGAGCGGTCTTCTACCTCAACTGGACAAGCTACCATCGCGGTTGACAACGACCTGCAACGCCAAGAGCGACCGAAGGGGGAATCAAACCCCCGGCTCTTCATCCTCAAAGTGATTTGGTCTACCACTATACCAATGTATATCAGGTAATAAATTCACAACTGGGGACCAGGTGAACAGATGGGAAGCCGGGTGCAAGGGCTAAGGGTGTCTGCTGCTACAGTGAAGGGGTGATAGGTGCATGAGGGGGTCAGGTGCAGTAGTTTTGATACGTTTAGCGATGATGATAGGTTCAGTGATGATAGTGATGATAGCGGTGATGCAGATAAGTTTAGTGATGATGATGATGATGATGATGATGATAAGTTTAGTGATGATGATAAGTTTAGTGATGATAGTGATGCAGATATGTTTAGTGATGATTGTGATGATGATAAGTTTAGTGATGATAGTGATGATGATAGGTTTAGTGATGATTGTGATGATGATAAGTTAAGTGATGATAGTGATCATGATACATAGATAAAGTTTGCAGGAACTTGTATGTTCTAATCATCATCATCATCATCACCGCCGCCCCCCTCAGCATATCTGGAATGAGCTAGGGCTACCTTGTTCAAGCTCCCACGGACTTGTCTGTTCTAATCACCACCATCATCATTATCATCATCTCCGCCAACCCCATCAGCTTACCTAGAATGAGGTTGGGCTACCATGTTCAAGCTCCCACGGACGTGTCTGTTCTAATCATCACCATCATTATCATCATCATCATCACCGCCACCCCCATCAGCATACCTGGAATGAGATTGGGCTACCTTGTTCAAGCTCCCACGGACTTGTCTGTTCTAATCATCACCATCATCATCATCATCACCGCCACCCCCATCAGCATACCTGGAATGAGCTAGGGCTACCTTGTTCAAGCTCCCAGGGACTTGTCTGTTCTAATCATCACCATCATCATCATCATCATCATCATCACCGCCACCCCCATCAGCTTACCTAGAATGAGCTAGGGCTACCTTGTTCAAGCTCTGAGGGACTTCTCTGTTCTAATCATCACCATCATCATTATCATCATCTCCACCAACCCCATCAGCTTACCTAGAATGAGGTTGGGCTACCATGTTCAAGCTCCCACGGACGTGTCTGTTCTAATCATCATCATCATCATTATCATCATCACCGCCACCCCCCTCAGCATACCTGGAATGAGGTTGGGCTACATAGTCCAATCTTGCAGGGACTTGTCTGTTCTAATCATCATCACCATCATCATCATCATCACCGCCACCCCCATCAGCTTACCTGGAACGATGTTGGGCTACTTTGTTCAAGCTCCCAGGGACGAGTATGTTCGTCATGCATTTTCAAGCTTGCAGAAATATGCTCCCGGGCTGCACCGTGGGTAGAAATAGGATTTACTACAGGACTTGGCTGATGCGAATACCCTCTCTGAGCTGCACCGTGGGCGGGAATGGGAGTGACCTCCTCCTGGAATTTGCCTCCTAGAGGAGTGCAGCTTGCGGCAGGATAGTGACCTTGCTCTGCACTTATGTTGTCACTCGTGGGGTAGTGGCCTAGCTGGTTGCGCTCATCTATGGGGGAGTGGCCTGGCTCAATGAGGTCACTAATGGGGAAGTAGCCTAGCTCGATGTGATCATCCATGCAGTTACATATGGAGAAGCTGCCTAGCTCAACAGAGTCCCCTCTCCTGTACGCCTGGTTGACATGTTTCTCTAGGAAGGTATCCCAGTCGTTCCATGCAGCCAGCCCACATGTCCTTGAAGGAGCAACCGGGCTGCTGCTGTCAATCATGAGGTCAAACACGCTTGCAGAATCAAAAGTAGTTAACTCCTCCGTGTGCAGACCAAAGCACCCCACCACCTCCGTCTCCACCGCTTCCTTGGTGAGCACCGCCTCAGCAGATGAATCGCCTACTTGATGCTTTGTGCTGGCCATAGCTCCCGCTGTCCCTCGGGGGTAAAGCTCCTGTGCAACGGGGACACTCAGAATCTCCGCAGGGTCACCCGCGTTCCTTTGCTCCCAGGTGGACTCCACTGCCTCCTCGGCCACCGCCGCCGCCTCGTCAGCCACCACCATCGCCTCATCGGCCACTACCGCCTCCGCAGACAACTCCGTGGATTCCATCTGGCTCTGCTGAAAGGCAAGCTTACCGGAGGCACCACCGGAGGCACTACAAGCTGCCTGGACTCCAGCGTGCGTTGAGATCATACCCCTGGCACTTTGAGAGGAGCCTCTGGCCTGCAGACATGCAAATGATCAAGGTATGGGTGAGAGGGTACGTAGGGTATGCACACACACACACACAACCATGTGGCCTGCCTACATGACCCCACCCACCTCCTCTGCCAACGCACGCTGCTGTATGAATGTCCGCTTGTGGCCAAGTTCCTGACAACCCCCTAGCCACTTCAAATCTATGAAGCCCGCCACACACACACAGAAAACTAGATGGCCCGCCTATGTGACCCCACCCACCTCCTCTGCCAACGCACACTAAGTGCATCATGGGATGGGTGATAGAGTACGTAGGGTATTGGTCTACTGATGTAATGGCCTGGGAGCACTCCAGGATTCACTCATTTTTGTTTAGGATCACGTTTCACTGCTCACCGTGCCTTGTTCTGTCCATTCAATTGTATTGGCCTACGTATATACCAATGGCCTGCACACAAACAGGTGCATCATGGGATGGGTGAGAGGGTACCTAGGGTATGCACACACACACACAACTGTGTGGCCTGCCTACATGACACCACCCACCTCCTCTATCTGCCAACGCACGCTGCTGCATGAATGCTCGCTTGTGGTCAAGATACAGGTGACCCCTCAGCCACTTCACAACTATAAATCACGCCACACACACACACAGAAAACTATGTGGCCCGCCTATGTGACCCCACTCACCTCCTCTGCCAGCGCACGCTGCTGCATGAATGCTCGCTTGTGGTCGAGGTCCAGGTAACAGCCGTACAAGGCAGTCCCCGTGTGAGCTACTAGCAGCAGCAGCAATTGCTGGAAGGTTGTCTCGAACTCCAGTATCGTGTAGAAGTACAAGGTGATGATAAGGATTGGAAGTTTCCACACCAGGTGCTTGGGATAGCTGATCTGTGTTGATTAGATGGAACAGAGATAGTGTTGGTGGTGGTGCTGTTGTTGTTGGTGGTGGTGGTGGTGGGGGGGCTCTTGTTGTTCGTGGTGTTGGTGTTGGTGTTGATGTTGGTGGTTTGGGTTTTGGTGTTGATGGTGTTGGTGTTGATGGTGTTGTTGTTGTTGGTGGTGGTGGTGGTGGTGCTCTTGATGTTCGTGTTGATGGTGTTGATGGTGATGGTGTTGGTGGTTTTTGTGTTGGTGTTGGTGGTGGTGGTGGAGGTGGTTGTTCGTGTTATTGTTGTTGTAGACCCTAAAACAAAAACCCTGGTCAAACCTCACCTGGTAGCAGAACGTATTGACCAAAGCTAACACAAAAGAGATTTTAGGCGACATGAACCTGTCGAAGGACAAACAGAATAACAGGTTAGAGAGGAAACCTTCCACCTGCACATGCAATATACCAATTATACCACAGTGGTACCCCTTAAAAGTCTAGAGATCTTGAGGGCTGAAGTCTAGAGGTATTGAGGGCTTGAGGTTGGCCCAAAGGACACACAGAATAACAGCTTAGGGAGGAAACCTTTAACCTGCACATGCAATATACAAATGATACCATAGTGGTACCTCCTAAAAGTCTGAAGATGGTCTTGACAGTTTGAGATTGGCCTCAAGTGTAACCAATGGGGGAAACGTGTGAGTACAAAAGAGAGAACAGGCGCCATGAACCTGTCGAAGGACAAACAGAATAACAGCTTAGGGAGGAAGCCATACACCTGCACATGCAATATAACAGTGGTACCTCCTAAAAGTAAAAAAGGCACGGTTGGGCAAGTCCCTTTAGCGTATTGGCCTACCCCTGGATTGTAACATATATACATACCAATTATACTATATTGGTACCTTCCAAAAGTCTGGAGATGGTCTTGGAGTTTGAGGTTGGCCCAAAGTGGCTACCCCTAGACTGTAACTAACGTACGTATATGTCAAGGCCCAGGGTACTGCAAAGCAGGCGTGCTAATGTGCTAGCAAATAAGCTTTGGGAGCCCATCTACGTGAATCAGATTTTAAAAAACGGTCTGGAGACCCAAAGTTAAGTGCCAGGCACTGCTTGTGAGTAACTTGAAGACCCCCATCTACGTTTTTAACCATACACAAAATGCAGGACCCTGCCAAGGCCCTTGCAGATCCGTACAAATATGTAGGGAACGGCAGTACGATATCATATGATATCGTTTCATCATATGATATCATGTGATGTCGGCGATCTACCACGGCCAAAGTTACCACTCATATCTGATATCAGATGATGCAGTTTGTATGATATCATATATTCATATGATATCATAGTCGCCTTTGGTCAACAGCATATGGTATGCCGTTAATATGTGCATCCACCTTGGGGTTCAAGTCACCAGTGCTTATTTTTTAAACTGCCTTTATGAGGTTGGGCAAGTCCCTTTAGCCTATTCGGCTACCCGTGGACTGTTAACATACATTTCAATGGGCAGAACTATACCTTGTGAGCAATGAAACAAGAGTCTTACAAAAATGAGTGAATCCTGGACAGTGTTCTTTATTTTCAGCTAATGGCAGCAGCTTCTAAGCAGCTCCCCTGACTGGCTATTCAGCCAAAGTTAATGAAATCTAGTGTGTCTGGAAGCTGATAGAATCCGCTGTCCAGAACTGTCAAAATCTTGGGGCTTAGCCCAGTGGCTGGCTCAGGGAGCTAGAGGCTGCTGCTCGTAACTGAAAAGAAAACTATGGATCCTGGAGTGCTCCCGTTGATAAGAGTTGTCTGCTGCCCATGGTGTACTGGGCAACTCACACAGCACTCAACAGTCTTGTCTATACTGCACCATGGGTCTCAAGGTTGAAATTGAGGTAAGCAAGGCAAGGCATACAACCAAAATACCCCAGAATACAACCAACCGAGAGATACCAAGCATACTCCCTTTTTTGCACAGCTCACATCACCATCTCTTTCCCCCAGGGTAGTCAGGGGGGATATATTACATATATTACACACCTATACATAGAGGTAAGCAAGGCAAGGCATACAACCAACCGAGTCTAGGGGTGTATATATCATATATATATGGAACGGCAATATGATATCATATGACATCATATAAAGGGTTTCCTACTAGTCACATCCCGAAAAAACCGTTTTTTGTTTAAAGATTGTAATATTATTATATGGTCTATGAGCGAAATGTAGCAAAAAGCCAAAGTGCCAAAGACACTATTTCACGGATTTGGATGCTTATATGTTTCCAAATGGATCGTTTAAGAACATTTCTATTCACAAACTCATGTTTAAGCTCATGTTGGTATACTTATCATTCGCAATGTTAGCTCGTGGCACCCTTAAGTCGAATCCTTACTTGTGAATTGTTACATTTTGGCCCCAAATACCCTAAATTGTGTTGTCTTTTTGACTTGTGATGCTAATGTGTGATCTGATGATAATGTGCTCGAAATATAAATAAGATGCAAAATTGCTATGTGATATACTATGTGTTGCTTCGAGTAAGAAGAGTGCAACACCGACAAATTTGCGATTTTGTGCTATAATTACACCGCAAGCTAAAGCACTATGCTTATATCTTGCTCAAACAACTCCAGTTTAGAGCTACAGATAATATAATTTCGCTTGGAACCCGAATTTCAACATAATAATGAATGACAGGGCTTCTTGGTGAGTAAAAGTGCGATTTTCGAAAAACGTGTTTTAGGTCCGAGGCAGATTCGAACTGCCGACCTCTAGATTGCATGGTTGGCTCTATGGTCTCAGAGCGAAATGTAGCAAAACGCCTAAGTGCCAAAGACACAATTTTACGGATTAGGATGCTTACATGTTTCGAAATTGATGTTTTGAGAACAATTATATTCCCAAACAGGTGGTTAGGCTCGTGATGGTATACTTTTCATTTGCAATGTTAGCTTGTGGCACCCTTAAGTGGAATCCTTACCTTTTTGTCACGATTGTTTGCCTGGTCTTTTCGCACTTTGTACCGCAATTTATTATGGTTATACGTGGTCCAAACATGATTACCTTAGTGCTAAATGTCATAGAACTTCAATACAAATCCGAATATGCAATCAAATTGTGTAAAACGACGTTTTTAGAAAATCGTTTTTTACCAGGTCTTTTTGTACTTTGTACCGCACTTTACTATACTTATATGTGGTCAAACCATGATTTCCTTGGAACTGCACGTAAAAGAATTTCAAGGCGTTTCCGAAAATGCAATAAAATTTAGATTTGGGTAACATTTTGGTTTTTCCTTACGGGTGTGTTTTTGTACTTCGTACCGCAATTTACGATGCTTATATGTTGGCGAAACATGAATAACAAAAGAAGGCGGTCATATAATTTCAAGGAGAATCCGAATATTCAATAAACATGAGGTTTGGAGAATTGTGGAGAAAGTTTTTTTGACGGAAACCACTTTTTTTTGTTGGTAACGAATCCTAGGCGATAATAATCCCTTCAAAACAGAAAATGTACTATTTTCATGTTTTTTCGGGTATGATGCCGGCAGTCTGACTAGGCTAAGGTTACCATTTATATACAATTGCATATGATGCAATTTGTATGACATCATATGGTATCATACTCGCCTATGGTCAAAATCATATGATATGCCGGTCCCTATATATATAGGTAAGCAAGGCAAGGCATACAACAAACCGAGATGAAGCTTAAAATGCACCGAAGTCCCAGTCCACAACAAATTCTAAGTCGACCAAATTCCAAGTCCACCAAAGTCCAGGTTCACCAAAATCCAAGTCCACCAAATTCCAAGTGCACCAAACTCCAAGTCCACCAAATTTCAAGTCCACCAAATTCTCAGTCCTCAACACCTTCCCTGTCCACAACAATTGCCCAGAAAGACTCACCTTTTGGCGTAGCTCACATCACCAGTGAAGTACACATAGTATGAATTCAGGCTTCTGAGCAGGCCACTTATCCTGCATTGACATGAGCATTAGCATGTTTGCTAAGGTTGTGTCACAAGTTTGGCATTAGCATTAGCATTAGCGTTAGCATTGGCATTAGCGTTGGCATACGTACTAGCATTAGCATTGTTGTTAGCATTGGTATTGGCATACGTATTGGTATTGGCATCGGCATTGGCAATATGCAATAGCATTAAATTTACCGTTAGCATTGGCATTGCCATTGGCATTTGCATTGGCATACATATTAGCATTAGCAGTGTTGTTAGCATTGGTATTGGCATAAGTATTGGTATTGGCATTGGCATTAGCATTAGCATTAACGTTGGCATTGCCATTAGCATTAACGCTGGCATTGGCATTAGCATTAACGTTGGCATTGCCATTAGCATTAACGTTGGCATTGGCATTAGCATTAACGTTGGCATTGGCATTAGCATTAACGTTAGTATTGGCATTGGCATTAACATTAGCATTGGCATTAGCATTAGCATTGGCATTAGCATCAGCATAAACGTTAGCATTGGCATTGGCATTGGCATAAGCATTAGCGTTAACGTTAGCATTGGCATTAGCATTAACATTAGCATTAGCATTAACGTTAGCATTGGCATTAGCATTAGCATTAGCATAAACGTTAGCATTGGCATTGGCATAAGCATTATCATTAACGTAAGCATTGGCATTAGCATTAGCATTAACGTTAGCATTGGCATTAGCATTAACGTTAGCATTGGCATTAGCATTAGCATTAACGTTAGCATTGGCATTAGCATTAACATTAGCATTGGCATTAGCATTAACATTAGCATTGGCATTAGCATTAGCATTAACGTTAGCTTTGCCATTGGCCTTAGCATTGGCATAAGTATTAGCATTAGCATAAACGTTAGCATTGGCATTGGCATTAGCATCAGCATTAACGTTAGCATTGGCATTAGCATTAATGTTAGCATTAGCATTGGCATTATCATTGACATTATTACCATTAGCATTGGTTGGGCAAGTCCCTTTAGCCTGTTTGGCTGCCTTGGACTGAAAAATATATACATACATGCATAAATATTGGCATAATCATAATCATGAGCATTACCATAAGCATTGGTATAAGCATTAGCTTCAGTATTACACTGGAACTATTAATCTCAGTAAAAAAAAATCAGCTTCAAGCCGCAGCTTCTAGGCAGCTCCTGTGCCTCCCAATCCAGCTACACCCAGCGCAGTCTACTGCACCTGGACACTGCCGTCATCAATAACCTACACCTTTTGACATTCCTGCGCAGAGCCCAGTGGATGAGTCAGGGAGCTGCCTAGGAGCTGCTGCTTGTAGCTGATAAGACAAGTTCTATGCAGCGTCGCATGCGACGCTAAAAAATGGTGTAGAGTGATCGCGACGGAGCGACATGTGGCAACGGAAGCGAGTTAGCTACGAGACTGTTGGCTGATGTGTCAGGCTTCGTCTCGGTCATACGGTCGGTCAGTCGGTCGGACGGACAAATGGGTATCTCTTGAAGAGGGGGCTCCACCAAAAAATACTGATTCAACTCTTACATGTAGCAATTCTCCACTGCTACCAGGCTGCTGTAGATCATTCTCCAATGCTGCCTGCTGCTATAGATAATAATCAACTCTTACATGTAGCAATTCTCCACTGCTATAGGGTAGCGGGCATTCCACATCATGGCAATAGGGTTGATGACATGAACCGTCTTGGGGACCAAGGAAATGAACCCGCCCGCTGGAAAATCGTCGAACAGGTGCAAGACACTCACGGCCGCCAAAATATACCTGGGGGCCAGGGGGGAGAGATGGACAGGGTCAGCAAGTTATCTAAGCAGTGTGGTAGAATCAGGCCAGGCATGAGGCATTGAAGACACGCAGGCAATTCTGTATGTTCGTGTGTCTACCTGTTTGTGTATGTGTGTGTGTGGGTGTGTGTGGGTGGGTGGGTGGGTGTCTACCTGTGTGTGTGTGTGTGTGTGTTTGTGTGTCTACCTGTGTGTATGTGTGTGTGTTTGTTTGTGTCTGCTTGTGTGTCTACCTGTGTGTGTGTCTGTTTGCATGTGTGATAATATGGTGTTGCATGTGTGATAGAATGATACTGCACTTGTGATGGCAATACTACTCGGTTACTTCAGAGTGGGTAAGAGCAGTACGAGTATCGTACTTGAATTGAGGAGAGAGTTGCGCTACTGTCACAATGGATAGACGAATGGATGGAGAGGGGGGGGGGGGGGGGGGGGGAGGGGGAGGGAGGGAGGGAGGGAGGGAGGGGGGGGGGGGGGGGAGGGAGGGGGGGGGGCGGGAGGGGAGGGGAGGGAGGGAGGGATGGAGGGATAGATGGCCGTAGCATTAACATGTCTCAAACATATAGAAGATGTGTGTGGATTTCCTTGGCTACGGGTCCCAACCAGCTTACCATAACTTCAACAGATACATGTTCCTCATTGCTCGAAAAGTTGCGAACTCATTCTCTAGCTTTGGATCAAATACCAGCAGTAGGGATATATCCAAAGGTGCAGGCTTGACTTGTGTTTGGTCATCTGCAGCCGGCAAATATTGCAAGTCAGCTTAGACATCACTTCTGGTGGTCATAACAACAAATGTAGCAGCAGCAGCAGCAGCAAGAGCAAGAGCAAGAGCAAGAGCAAGAGCAAGAGCAAGAGCAAGAGCAAGAGCAAGAGCAAGAGCAAGAGCAGCAGCAAGAGCAAGAGCAAGAGCAAGAGCAAGAAGAAGAATCCAAAGGTGCAGGCTTCACCGGCATTTGGTCATCTGCAGCAAGCAAGTATTAAGTGCAAGTCAGTTGAGACATACTTCTGGTGGTCATAACAACAAATGTAGCAGCAGCAGCAGCAGCAGCAGCAAGAGCAGCAGCAAGAGCAAGAGCAAAAGCAAGAGCAAGAGCAAGAGCAAGAGCAAGAGCACGAACAAGAAGAATAATCCAAAGGTGCAGGATTCACCGGCATTTGGTCATCTGCAGCAAGCAAGTATTAAGTGCAAGTCAGCTGAGACATACTTCTGGTGGTCATAACAACAAATGTAGCAGCAGCAGCAGCAGCGGCAGCAGCAAGAGCAGCAGCAAGAGCAAGAGCAAGAGCAAATGCAAGAGCAGGAGCAAGAGCAAGAGCAAGAGCAAGAGCAAGAGCAAGAGCAAGAGCAAGAGCAAGAGCAAGAGCAAGAGCAAGAGCAAGAGCAAGAAGAAGAATCCAAAGGTGCAGGATTCACCGGCATTTGGTCATCTGCAGCAAGCAAGTATTAAGTGCAAGTCAGCTGAGACATACTTCTGGTGGTCATAACAACAAATGTAGCAGCAGCAGCAGCAGCAGCAAGAGCAGCAGCAAGAGCAGCAGCAAAAGCAAGAGCAAGAGCAAGAGCAAGAGCAGCAAGAGCAAGAGCAAGTGCAAGAGCAAGAGCAAGAGCAAGAGCAAGAGCAAGAGCAAGAGCAAAAGCAGGAGCAAGAGCAAGAGCAAGAGCAAGGGCAAGAGCAAGAAGAATAATCCAAAGGTGCAGGATTCACCGGCATTTGGTCATCTGCAGCAAGCAAGTATTGAGTGCAAGTCAGCTGAGACATACTTCTGGTGGACATAACAACAAATGTAGCAGCAGCAGCAGCAGCAGCAAGAGCTGCGTCAAGAGCAAGAGCAAATGTAAGAGCAAGAGCAAGAGCAAGAGCAAGAGCAAGAGCAAGAGCAAGAGCAAGAGCAAGAGCAAGAGCAAGAGCAAGAGCAAGAGCAAGAGCAAGAGCAAGAGCAAGAGCAAGAGCAAGAGCAAGAGCAAGAGCAAGAGCAAGAGCAAGAGCAGCAGCAAGAGCAAGAGCAAGAGCAAGAGCAAGAGCAAGAGCAAGAGCAAGAGCAGCAAGAGCAAGAGCAGCAGCAGCAGCAAGAGCAAGAGCAAGAGCAGCAGCAGCAGCAGCAGCAGCAAGAGCAAGAGCAAGAGCAAGAGCAAGAGCAAGAGCAAGAGCAAGAGCAAGAGCAAGAGCAAGAGCACGAACAAGAAGGAGAATCCAAAGGTGCAGGCTTCACCGGCATTTGGTCATCTGCAGCAAGCAAGTATTAAGTGCAAGTCAGCTGAGACATACTTCTGGTGGTCATAACAACAAATGTAGCAGCCGCAGCAGCAGCAGCAAGAGCAGCAGCAAGAGCAGCAGCAAAAGCAAGAGCAAGAGCAAGAGCAGCAAGAGCAAGAACAAGTGCAAGAGCAAGAGCAAGAGCAAAAGCAAGAGCAAGAGCAAGAGCAAGAGCAAGGGCAAGAGCAAGAAGAATAATCCAAAGGTGCAGGATTCACCGGCATTTGGTCATCTGCAGCAAGCAAGTATTGAGTGCAAGTCAGCTGAGACATACTTCTGGTGGTCATAACAACAGATGTAGCAGCAGCAGCAGCAGCAGCAGCAGCAAGAGCAAGAGCAAGAGCAAATGCAAGAGCAAGAGCAAGAGCAAGAGCAAGAGCAAGAGCAAGAGCAAGAGCAAGAGCAAGAGCAAGAGCAAGAGCAAGAGCAGCAGCAAGAGCAAGAGATGAGCAGCAGCAAGAGCAAGAGCAAGAGCAAGAGCAAGAGCAAGAGCAGCAGCAAGAGCAAGAGCAAGAGCAAGAAGAAGAATCCAAAGGTGCAGGTTCACCGGCATTTGGTCATCGGCAGCAATCAAGTATAAAGTGCAAGTCAGCTGAGACATACTTCTGGTGGTCATAACAACAAATGTAGCAGCAGCAGCAGAAGCAGCAAGAGCTGCAGCAATAGCAAGAACAAATATAAGAGCAAGAGCAAGAGCAAGAGCAAGAGCAAGAGCAAGAGCAAGAGCAAGAGCAAGAGCAAGAGCAAGAGCAAGAGCAAGAGCAAGAGCAGCAGCAAGAGCAGCAGCAAGAGCAAGAGCAAGAGCAAGAGCAAGAGCAAGAGCAAGAGCAAGAGCAAGAGCAAGAGCAAGAGCAAGAGCAAGAGCAAGAGCAAGAGCAAGAGCAAGAGCAAGAGCAAGAGCAAGAGCAAGAGCAAGAGCAAGAGCAAGAGCAAGAGCAAGAGCAAGAGCAAGAGCAAGAGCAAGGGCAAGGGCAAGAAGAATAATCCAAAGGTGCAGGCTTCACCGGCATTTGGTCATCTGCAGCAGGCAAGCATTAAGTGCAAGTCAGCTGAGACATCACTTCTGGTTGTCATAGCAACAAATGTAGCAGCAGCAGCAGCAGCAGCAAGAGCAAGAGCAAGAGCAGCAGCAAGAGGAAGAGCAGCTGCAAGAGCAAGAGCAAGAGCAAGAGCAAGAGCAGCAGCAAGAGCAAGAGCAAGAGCAAGAGCAAGAGCAAGAGCAAGAGCAGCAAGAGCAAGAGCAAGAGCAAGAGCAAGAGCAAGAGCAAGAGCAAGAGCAAGAGCAAGAGCAAGAGCAGCAGCAGCAAGAGCAAGAGCAGCAGCAGCAGCAGCAGCAGCAAGAGCAAGAGCAAGAGCAAGAGCAAGAGCAAGAGCAAGAGCAAGAGCAAGAGCAAGAGCAAGAGCAAGAGCAAGAGCAAGAGCAAGAGCACGAACAAGAAGAAGAATCCAAAGGTGCAGGCTTCACCGGCATTTGGTCATCTGCATCAAGCAAGTATTAAGTGCAAGTCAGCTGAGACATACTTCTGGTGGTCATAACAACAAATGTAGCAGCAGCAGCAGCAGCTGCAAGAGCAGCAGCAAGAGCAAGAGCAAATGCAAGAGCAAGAGCAAGAGCAAGAGCAAGAGCAAGAGCAAGAGCAAGAGCAAGAGCAAGAGCAGCAGCAAGAGCAAGAGCAAGAGCAAGAGCAAGAGCAAGAGCAAGAGCAAGAGCAAGAGCAAGAGCAAGAGCAAGAGCAAGAGCAAGAGCAAGAGCAAGAGCAAGAGCAAGAGCAAGAGCAAGAGCAAGAGCAAGAGCAAGAGCAGCAGCAAGAGCAAGTGCAAGTGCAAGAGCAAGAGCAAGAGCAAGAGCAAGAGCAAGAGCAAGAGCAAGAGCAAGAGCAAGAGCAAGAGCAAGAGCAGCAGCAAGAGCAAGAGCAGCAGCAAGAGCAAGAGCAAGAGCAAGAAGAATCCAAACAGCAGCAATTAAAAAGGTGTGAGTGTTTGTGTTTGTGGTGAGTCTGTGCGTGTTTGTGGTGTTTGTCAGTGTTTTTCTGTGCGTGTGAGTTTGTGATGTGTGTGTGTTTGTGGCGTGTATGTGTTTTTGTGGTGCGTGTGTTTGTGGTGTGTGTGGTGTGTGTGTGTTCGTCTGTATGTGTGTGGGTGTGTTCGTGGTGTGCTTGTGTTTGTGGTGTGTATGTATGTGGTGTGTTTGTGTGTGCTTGTGTGTGTATGTACGTGTTTGCGGCTTGCGTGTGTGTGTGGTGTGTGTGTGTGTGTGTGTCTTTGTGGTTTGTGTGTGTGTGTGTGTGTGTGTGTGTGGTGTGTGTGTGTTTTTGTGGTGTGTGAGTGTTTGTGGTGTGCGTGCGTGCGTGTGTGGTGTAATCTTTTTCCTTCCGTGTGTGTGAGCAAATTCCATTTTTTGATTAGTACTAGCAGCTGGCTTGGTCTACTGTTGAAAACAAAAATACCACGCTTACCTTGACGACACTTATGCGGAGTGCTGGTCTGTTTTGTATTGCTTTCATGTGTATTGCTTTGATGTGTATTGCTTCGTCTTGAACGGAGCCCTCCCTTAGGATTCCACGTGACCACGCTCTCCTTCGGTGGATCCCTGTGACCATCCTGACTACTGGTAGCTTCCGGCTGGGAGCAAAACTCATGCTTGGCAGGCGCAGGGAGGTCCCGAGGATTGGGGGGGTCCCCCTCCTCCAGGCTAGCGAAGTTCTGTTCCACTTCTGCTGGTACCTCTAAGTTGACATTAGGCCGTCTATCTGACTTTCTTGGGACCATGATAGGGTTCGGGTCCAAAGCTGTGTTCAAGCCTGCACGCATGAGGACAAGCTTCAGTTGAGATTGGCTGAGATTGATTGAAATTGGTTGATATTGGTTGATATCTGCTTGGCCCTACAACAGCCAGCCCCTGTTCAGGTTGGTAAACAGGTGTGCAGGGTGCTAAGCACCTGTTATGTACATCATTCAATGATGGTCAATTGTGTACATAACGGGTGTGGAACACCCTGAACACCTGTTTAACAACCTGCACAGGTGCAGGTTGCCGTACGGTGAGGCCATGTCGAGCTTGTAGAAAAAGCAGGAGGGATATATGACTCGTCAGTTCATGGCTATGCGCTACGCGACACTTTCGTGCCTCCAATCGCCAAGTTCCTACCTGTATGCGCGACATAATCACCCCTGATATCCAACCCTGTTATTTACGAGTCCCTCTTTGAAATCTTCTGCCGATTAGGAATACTGCTTGAATCTTTCTTGATGCCGTAAACTTTCGACCGCCGGGAGGAGTGACTTGTCACTTAACACAACGGTATAGGCGTTCGTTTTTCCTAATTCGCATTAGCGGCGCCAGGACCGCACCAAAACAGTGAAAAGAACCTAAAGAAAGAGAGACAGTTTAGAGGTCGACCACATGAGCCGGTTTAGCTTAAGGTACACCCTAATTTCGCCGGTGAACCGCCAGCCCGCGCCAGCCTCTTTGACCAGCAGGCCGGCAGTACACGTAACCTGTGTTGAGTCCACAAGAGATAACGAGATTAGGGTACAGGCGCCACGCTGTTGCCAGCGAATAAACACGCTGTCGCCCAGCTGTCGCCTGCGAACGACTGAGCAGAGCTGTCGCCTGCGAATCTATCATCTAATCTGATATGCCCTACTGTCTGTGTTCGGGTAAAGCAGGGGGGTAAAGGGTCTGACTAGGGCAGTGAGCGCGTCGTACCGAAGGCTGGACCTCCCACCTCCTTGTACCAGAACCCAAGACATATAGGACCCCCCCCCACCCCACCCCACCCTCCCTCCATCCCCTGGGTTCGTTGCACGTCTGATTCCGGAAGGGCTCCAGTCAGATGTTCCCGTTCGGTTGTACCGATGGAAGCCCCCCACCCCCATAAATAAACACATGATCAAATCTTTTTGAAGTGAAAAAGAGACAATGGAGTGACTTTTGGAAGGTTGATGGAGCCCCCAGCCCATTTGCAGCCCGTACATGGAGAACTCGGTTTAATATCCATACCGATATTCTTGTGCAGCAACCAGTGTTTGAGTGCTTGCATAGCAAAGAGGAAGAGGAGATGTGACAGTGGATCCCCTTGTCGGACGCCGGCCAAGAACTCAAGAGCTCGAGACTGGAACCCTTTAACCATAGCCCGGGTGGCTAGCTGTGGAGGACAGGAGAAGGCGAACCTACGTAAGGAAACCACCTCCAAGGCCAGCAACCTCCAGGCATTCGAAAAGGAAGGCGCGGTTCAGGGTTTTCAAATCGCAAACCAAGCACGCACAAACATCCAAGATAAAGGTATCCACCCCCGTTGACAGGGCAGACCTGTTGGCTATATGCAGCCAACACGCAGCCTTGCTAGAAAGGCTCTGCAAACTTTAGTATCCACAGCGCTGCAATGTCCACCAAAGGATGTCGTCACCGGCCAGGTCCAAAGGCAGCCATTCAGAAATCCATAGGTCATATAGCAAACTGCCGAGTCACAATATTTGTTGATTTTTATCTATAATTTTACCAAGAAAATTGAGCATAACATCAATATGACTAAGTGCGTCATTCGTATAGTGGTTATTATTTCTGCCTTCCAAGCAGAAGAGCGGGGTTCGATTCCCCGATGACGCAATTTTGTCTCCGCGTTTTATAGTGACGGAACCACCCCGGGATTCCATGATAATTGAAGTTAATCCCCTTTTCCAGCTGTAGCACGAGCTCAAGGCCTCCATCGTTAAAACGATTTGTTGGGGGCCAATTCCTAAGTGCTCGTTTTAGCTTTTGCCTTTCCTGATATCAAGGTTTGGGAAAGTCCCTTTCAGGGTAGTTCAACGTAGGAGTCAGCGTGTCAACACACACATCCCATACCCCCTAGTTCGAATTGCTCGCACATCCCAGACTCCCATGTGCGTGTGTCGCTACTCAGTTTTTTTAGATGTGCCTCTGTCTAGCACCTTTTGATAGAGACGTGCGATTTTTTGGCGGAGCTCCCCCAGATTCATCCCGTTGTACGAATGTCCGTCTGTCCGTCCAACAGACGAACAAGGGCGTGACCGCCCTTGTGTTGGATTGGACCAATTGGACCTAGGGATCCGCTGGTGGCTAGGGATGGTAATGGGTAGCCCCGCTGTAACCATGGAGGGGCGGTAACTAGGATTGTTTTGTATGCAGTGCGCGGTGTGTGTAACCTTGTTTCTGCCCTCGTGTTAGGTATGGGGATCCGCTGGGGATGGGGAGCTAGGGTTGTTTGGTGTGCGATTTGCGTAACCTTGTTGTTGTCCTCGTGGCTATTCTTGCGGAACGTATGTCTCGTTTAACGCGCTTTGGTATACAGTTGCGCGATACGTCATAAACTAAGGCTGTGCACCCTCCGGCTGTGACTTGGCAGTCTCCTTCGAGGTGACTTGACTGCCGAATCCTAACGTCAAGTGGTTTGAGCGCAGTTTAACTTAAATGTACCTGGAAGATGAGGTGGCGTAACTGCAAATACAACTTATCTGAAATTTGCTTCGAGTCGAGTGGAGGTGACTGTATTTGCGAGTTTCTCGAGCTGCCTGCCGTTTGCAAACGTCAGTTGGTGCGGTCCAAATGCACTTTGTAGGGCAAACCCTTAGGTTCCTTAGCGCATCCGTTTGGCGCCTCCGTTTGGCGCACCCGTTTGGCGCCTCCGTTTGGCGCATCCGGCAGTACGGCTGTTGTACCGAAGTCGCTACCCATGGAGGGGCGGTAACGAGACCAAGCCTGACACGGCAGCCAACCGTCTCGTAACTAACTGGCTTCGGTCCGCTCCATTCTGTTGCCGCCTGTCGTTCGATAGCCAACACTCTCCGCAAATTTCCCACGTCGTTTGCGATGCTACCTAGAGCTTGGGGTGGGGTGGGGTGGGGTGGGGTGGGGGGCTCTGCTTATGCCAAATAAACACTCTTAGTTCTTACGAGAAGGACTTTCGCACCTGAGGGATTTGAACAAACCTGCCCCCTTCAGCAAATTTGTAGGGGTCGGCAATATGGTATGATATCCTATGATGACATGATATCGTATGATAGCATACGATGCCGGCGGTCTGACTAAGGAACTTTGGCCTACGGCATCATATCATATGAGTTAAATCATATGATATTTGTATGATATCATATGATATCAAACTCCTCTTTGGTCAGCATCATATGATTTGCCGGTCCCTACATATTTGCCTACACCTGGATTGTAACATACATATCTATAGACCGGTATAAAAAATGCACTTGATCAGTGGGCGTTAGGAGGTGTCATCGATGTACCGACTTCGAACGAAAAATATAAAATAGCGTTGCCACCATTATTCTCATGAGGACTTTCGCCATGCCATCGCCTTCGTAATGGTTGGCAGCCAGTTATCGCTAGTTATATGACTTTCTTCAGACCTTCATGATCTGCATCTGAGACTCGACAGACACTCTCAAAGCTGCGTCTGACACAAAAGACGCAGCGTTTTGAACAGACCTGGCCTGTAAAACCCGAACAAGTAATTATAAAGGAAACAAACAAACAAACACACGGATTTGACCTGATAATCTCTCCTTCACTTTCTTCTTCTTTATCTACAATATATATACCGGTGTAATAGAACACATATGTATTTATATACACACCATATAATAGTATATATTTTTTCTTCTGCGTTTACATATTCCTGGCAATGTTTTACTGCGGAAGACGGCGAGCAGCCAAATTGCTGGCTGGAGGTACGTAATTTAAATTGAAATTGAAATTTCTGGCTGGAGGTATGTAATTGAAATTGAAATTGAAATTGCTGGCTGGAGGTATGTAATTGAAATTGAAATTGAAATTGTTACATCCGTGTAATACCGTTACTCACAGGACGTGAAGGTACGGACACCATAGCGTAAGCCGGAGCTAGCTATAGTCACCGTGGAGGTATGTAACCTAGCTCAAGTATAGAACGCAAAATGAGGGAATTAGACGGATGATTTTCATCTTGCCTTCCTATATCTATTGATGGTGGGCCCCAGTGCAAGCAAACGGGCTGGTCCCCTCAACCTCACGCCTCGTAATAAGGCATACCATTTATTTATTAATTTACCAGCCTTCCTCACAGATGTTAACCGATTACTTGACAATGCACTCCATAGCTCATCTATGGAAGATTCAGAGAAGGGGATTGCTAGTGCTATTGAACTAGCCATAAGCAAATGCACACCATGTCACAAACCTGTAGCTAAGCGTAAGCACGGGCCCGTGAACGCATGGTATGATGATGAATGCAATCGTGCTAGACAGGCAGCAAGCCAAGCAGAACATCAACATGGCTCTAGCTCTGACTTGGCTGGTTCTATGCACAAGGAGTACAAGAGGATTCTCAGAAGAAAGAAGAGGAAGTGGCTAGAAACACGCATGGAGAACCTTCATACGAATCTTCGGCATAATCCGAAAAGTTTTTGGAAAGACGTGCGTGAGCCTAACAAGGCCACTACGGCAGATATCACAATTCATGATTGGACTGATTATTTTGCAGACCTCTTTGATGTGCAAGTAGGTATTGATCCAAGTCTGGATGCTAGGGACTTTGTCCCTCAAGCTGATGGACCTCAGATAGAGGCCGCACCAACATGGTTATGTCAAGACTTTACCACCCAGGAGGTGTTTTCTGTTCTCCAATCCCTACGGAAAAACTCCTCCCCCGGGGTAGATGGTATCCCTGCAGAATGGTACAGATTTGCTTCCCATGAGGCCAACTCCCGATTTGTACAAGCTATGACTAACCTGTTTAATCTCATCTGGAAGACTTCTTACCCCAGCCAATGGGCTGCAGCTGCCTTGGTACCCGTACCCAAATCCAAAGGCAGTGTGTATGACAAGGACAACTATCGAGGTCTTGCGGTGAGCAACTCCATAGGAAAGATCTTCTCCCTTTGCATGCTACGTAGACTAGATGATTGGTCAGAAGAATTCAACCTCAGAGCCGCTGGCCAATATGGATTTAGAAGTGGTAGGGGTACTGCAGATGCATCATTCATTCTTAACCATATTGTAGATAAATATAGAGAAAAGAAAAAACCACTCTTTGTGGCTTTTGTTGATTTCAAGAAGGCTTATGATTGGGTCAACAGAGACTTGCTATGGGATTGCTTAGCAAGGCTAGGAGTCAAGGACCCCTATCTCAGTATTCTGAAGTCCATGTATAATCATGTTGTTTTCCAAGTTCGCCTACATGGGGACATTGGATCCTCCTTTCCATCCCTTGTAGGAGTTAAACAAGGAGACCCCCTATCCCCACTCCTATTCGGTCTGTTCATTGATAGAATTGAATCGTTCCTCCAATCCAAGCTCCCAAATGTAGGGGCTGAGCTTAGGGGAAAGATTCTGCAACTGTTACTTTATGCTGATGACCTAGCTATAATGGCAGAATCCCCGGCAGATATGCAAGCGATGCTTGACTGCCTGAGAGATTTCTGCGAGGCTACTAAGATGGCTGTGAATATAAAGAAAACTGAGATTGTCGTTTTCAACAAACAATTCTGTGATGAGGCCCGCATGGATCCTGATTACAAATTTGTCTATGATGGAGCACAACTTTCTACAAAGTTATCTTTTATCTACTTGGGATCCCTCTTTGTGGATGGTGACTCAAGCAATCGTGCAAAAGCTGCTTTTTCTAGGATGCTCACTAAGGCCCAAAAGGCACACCACATGCTTCGTAGGCGATGCCATACTATGGAGATATACAATATTGATATTCTCACCCACCTGTTTGATTCTCTTGTACAACCTATCCTGAATTTTGGCTGTGAGGTGTGGGCTCCTTCTATTCTGAACAACACACTTATCTCAAATGACCATGCTTGTGAGAAATGGCATAGAGGTATACTTAAACAAATGTTGGGTGTTTGCCAATCTACTACATCTAATATTATCATGGAAGAGCTGGGTAGAACCCCGTTGTGTTTTGCTTGGCTTAAACAAGCTTTGCGCTTCTGGAACAAGACCATACATAAAGAACCTGAGGATCTCATTAGAATGGCTCTTGAGGAATCTTTTGACTCCAACACTGGCTGGGTTCATGACTTGCGTTGTGCTCTCCACAAGCTAGGATCCAGTAAAAACATCAACATTTTGGAGGCTGTCGATGTCGAAGGTATTATGTCTGAAGTTTTTGAGTCATGGAGGTTTAAGTACCCAAGTGACACCAATGCAGTTAGAGACATCCCTGATGAGAGAAGGGTTGGCTTTAAACGCCTCCGATACCAAAAATGGTTCGCAGCCAACAGCAATGATGAGAATGGCTTGATTCCCTTTACATCCGCCTTACATAAGCAGGATCAGATTCGTTCTATAGCACAGTTTAGAATGGGTTCCCATTGGCTGAACACAGAAAGAATGAGGGTGGTGGATAGAGCACACATCCCTCGCTCAATGAGACACTGTCAAATGTGTGGGTTCCAAAAAACTGAGGATGAAATGCATATGTTTGAGTGCCCTTTTTATAATGATATTCGCCTCCGCTACCAGAATCTGTTTACAGATATTTATAGGCATGTCCATGAGGATACCGACTTAACCGTATGGAATGTGGAATTCTGCGATTCCACATTCAGAACCTTTATGAATGGAAATGGCACTAAGTCTTTTTGGAGCAACCTAGCCGACTATCTTTCTACTTGTAGAAGAGCAAGACAGGAAGCCCTGGACTGCTTAGTGGCACCGTAATTTATTATCCCTTTTTTTTCTTCTTGAGACTTCTCATTTGTTAGCTTCTTACCTCCGCCACTGTAAGTGGTTGAGATCTGGGTCCTGCTCTAAGGGGTTTAATACCTACGCCACCAAAACGGTGGTTGGGAGTTTGGTTTGTTTGTCCTCGACACACCCCTGATGTAATGGGGTTTTTTGCTTTGTGGGTGCCTTTTCTTTTTGTTTAAAGCACAGAGTCTCATACACCCTCGCGGTGTCAAGTAGACTTTAACATGTAATGTAATGTAATGTAATGTAAGATGCATTGGATGAATACGCCCACCTCCAAAATAGACACACAGATTGTTTGGGGTTCATTCATCAATGTTTTTTTCTTTTCAAGCCCTTCCTACACTGTTGGGCAAGTCCCTTTAGCCTATTTGGCCTACCCCTGGACTGTAACATACATACAAACATATATCAACTACTGGTATGGCTACATCAGAAGTGAACTTCAGTGTTATATCGAGCAGTACATAAACAATGGCCTATCTATGACAACTACATGACATATCAACTTTTCATGTGCACTTGCGCGTGTTGAAAATTAAACGCACATATATCAAATACTGCTACAGCTACATTGGAAGTGTACTTCAGCATTTTCTGCAGCAGTACATGTAGCGCCGATTAAAATATATAATCCGTCCATGCATGGTTGCATAGCTGCAACCCAGTCACTGTACTGCCTCAGTTGAAAAATGCAGCCTGTGAGCAATGTTGCAGCTGAGTTTTTATTTCAGATTTCTGTAGACCAGGTTGAGTAGCTACTTGGGCTACTCAAGCCTGATTTCAGGATTGTTGCGTAGCCATCGCATGGCGGAGCGCGGGGGTTTGGGGGGTTCATGCGTCGCCATGTAACAACAGAATGACGTCACATCGTAAAAAACACAAACAGTGAATAGAAGCTGCCTGGCTCTGCCTGCTCCATCCAGCCTCCCTGTGTATGTATGTATGTATGTATTAGTCCAGGGGTAGGCCAAATAGGCTAAAGGGACTTTCCCAACCGTATAGGAAGGGCTTAAAAAGAAAAAGCACAGATAAACTGAACCCCAAACAATCGTTTTACCGATGGAGGACCTGAGTTCTTGCTACAGTGATCATTTAATTCTACAACATAAGAACCCTCCGCATAGCATCACTCCACTGCCTGAGCCTTTCACTGTACTGCCCAAGCTACAGTGTACAGCCTCTGAGGAATGGCAGCTGCCTTGCTATAAACAGTACTGCCCCCCTATGCATCCTACTACACAACGTCATTGTACTGTCTCAGCATGTCACTGTACTGCCCCAGTTGCAGCGTACAGCCTCTGAGCAATAGCAACTGCCTTGCTATAACCACTCCTGCCCCCCTCTGCATCATACCGCACAGCATCACTCCACTGCCTGAGCCTGTCACTGTCCTGCCTAAGCCTGTCACTGTACTGCCACATCGCAGAGTGCAGCCTCTGAGCAATAGCAGCTGCCTGGCTCGAACCCCGCATGCCCCCCTCTGCATCCCACTACACAACGTCACTGTACTGCCTCAGCCTGTCACTGCACTGCCTTTAGTTGCAGCGTACAGCCTCTGAGCAATAGCAGCTGCCTGGCTATAACCACTCCTGTCCCCCTCTGCATCCTACTACACAACGTATTACCTACGCCTGTCACTGTACTGCCTAGGCCTGTCATTGTACTGCCCCAGTTACAGTGCACAGACTCTGAGGAATAGCAGCTGCCTTGCTATAACCACTCATGCCCCCCTATGCAGCCTACTACACAACGTCACTGAACTGCCTTAGTTGCAGAGTGCAGCCTCTGAGCAATAGTAGCTGCCTTGCTCTTACCGCTCCTGTCCCCACCTCTGTTGGCTTCCGCTTCTGCTTCCAGGGCTGCGACAGCATCTAGAGCATTTGCCGCCCGAAGAAGCACGTACCTGCAAACAAAGGTGATAGTGGTAGTGGTGGAGGTGATGGGGGTAGTGGTAGAGGTGATGGTGGTGGTAGTGGTGATTAGGGTTGTGGTGGTGGTGATAAAAATGGTGGTGGGTGGTGGTAGCAAAGGAGGTGATGATGATGGTGGTGGTAGTGGTAGAGGTGAAGATAGTCGTGGTGGTGGTGGAGGTGAAGATAGTTGCCGCCAGAAGGAGCATGTGCCTGCAAACAAAGGTGATGGTGGTGGTGATGGTGGTAGTGGTGGAGGTGCTGCTGGTAGTGGTGGTGGTGATAAGTGTTGTGGTGATGGTGATGGCGGTGGAGCATGTACCTGTAAACAAAGGTGATGATGGTGGTGGTGATGGTGGTAGTGGTGGAGGTGATGCTGGTAGTGGTGGTGGTGATAAGGGTTGTGGTGATGGTGATGGCGGTGAAGCATGTCCCTGCAAACAAAGAGGACACTCATGATCAAGTTGTATCATCTTATATTTACATGGTCAATGCTCATCATCGAAAAATGGTCATCATCCTCATTATCATTACAACCACAGCAACGATTATTATCCTTATATCCTCCTCCTCCTCCTCCTCCTCCTGGTCAACCTCCTCCTCCTCCTCCTCCTCATAGCAATGGTCATCCTCTTTCTATCATCATCATCATCATCATTATCATCATCATATTAATGGTCTTATCATACCTGTCCCTCTCTTCGCTCCCGGGCAGCAATGCTTGGCCCACCGCCAGGTGTGCCAGACTGGTGATCTAGACACAACACAGTGCTTGTTTTCTTAAACTGCCTCTTTCTTGTTTTGGGTGCAGGATGGGCAAGCGCCTTAAGACTATTTGGCCACCCCTGGACTGTACAAATACACACATACCTGTCCCTCTCTTTGCTCCCGGGCAGCGATGCTTGACCCACCGCCCGCTGCGCCAGGCGGGTGATCTGTATTCAACACAGTGCTTGTTCTATTAAACTGCGTCTTTCCTGTTTTGGATGCAGGTTGGGCAAGTCTCTTTAGCCTATTTGGCTACCCCTGGACTGTACAAATACACACATACCTGTCTCTCTCCGCTCATACATACATACATACGCACATACCTGTCCCTCTCTTCGCTCATACATACATACACACACATACCTGTCCCTCTCTCCGCTCATTCATACATACATACACACATACCTGTCCCTCTCTTCGCTCCCTGGCAGCGATGCCTGGCCCACCGCCAGCTGTGCCAGGCGCGTGACCTGGACGTAACACGAGCCTATTAGCGGGTTTGCCAGGTTGGCGACTTGGCTTGGTTTGGGAGGGAGGCTGCGCCCGTCCCTACCCTTGGCCTTCTCCCGCTCCTTCAGCTGCCGCCTCGTGAGGAGCTGCTTATACAACGCGAGCATTGCTACCGACTTGAGAATGGAGGCAAGCTCACGAGGGGGAATGGCCACGTCGCCCACCATGGTTAGGCATGTAAGCAAGGGTTCAACCCACAAACACAGGATGCTCTGACGGCTGGCAACCCCGAGGCTACTATTTTTGCTTCGATTGTAAGCAGGGCCATAGCTGCTGCTGCTTCTGCTGCCACTGCTGCCACTACTGCTGCTGTTGTCTCCATCGCTGGTGCTTGTGCTGCTGCTGCTTGCTAATTTCTGCCTGCTGAGCTCCAAACCAACGTGACTTGGCAGAAGCATGAGCGCCGGGTGAATACGGCAAAGTCGCGTAAGGGAAGCCAGCGCCTTTGCTACCACATGTGGGAGTGATCCAGGCCTGTGTGGGGGGGAGGAGGGGAGGGTGTGTGTGCTGGAGGGTGTGTGTGTATTTAACATGACGGGGGCATGAGCAAAGGGTAAATACAGCTAAGTCGCGTAAGGGAAGCCAGCGCCTTTGCTACCACATGTGGGAGTGATCCAGGCCTGTGTGTGGGGGAGGAGGGGAGGGTGTGTGTGCTGGAGGGCGTGTGTGTGGGAAGGTGTGCGTGCATTTAACTTGACAGGGGCATGAGCAAAGGGTAAATACAGGTAAGTCGCGTAAGGGAAGCCAGCGCCTTTGCTACCACATGTGGGAGTGATCCAGGCCTGTGTGTGGGGGAGGGGGGGAGTGTGTGTGTGAGTGTGTGCGGGAGGTTGTGTACGTGGGAAGGTGTGTGTGTATTTAATTTGACGGGGACATGAACAAAGAGTGAATACAGCTCGTAAGGCGCGTAAGGGCAACCAGCGACTTTGCAGCCACATGTGGGAGTGATCTATCCGTGTGTGTCTGGGAGGGTGGGAGGGTGTGTGTAGGGTGTGTGCATTTAACTTGGCAGGGGCGCAAGGGCAGCCAGGGCCTTTGCAGCCACATGTAGGAGTGATCCAGGCCTGTGTGGAAGTGTGTGTGGGAGTGTGGGAGGGTGTGTGTGTGTGGGGGGTAGCGTGTGTATTTAACTTGACTGGGGCATAAGGACAGCCAGCGCCTTTGCAGCCACATGGGAGTGATCCAGGCCTGTGTGTGTGAGGGAGGGTGGTAGGGTGTGTGTGTGGGAGGGTGGAAGGGTGCGTATGTGTGCCGGAGGTCGTGTGTATTTAACTTGACAGGGGTGTAAGGGCAGCCAGCGTCATATGAGGGAATTGTCCATACCTGGAGGGGGGGGAGGAAGTGTGTGTGAGGGGTTGAGGGTGTGTGTGAGGGGGGAGAAGGGTGTGTGTGTATTTAACTTGACGGGACCCACCCACCCCACCCCCACCACTACAACGCGTACCTGAGGTTCCCCCACCACACCAACCCCACGAACACCCCACCAACACAACGCGTACCTGAGGTTCCCCCACCCCCCCGCCCCCCCGACCCCACCCCCACGAACACCCCACCAACACAACGCGTACCTGAGGTTCCCCCACCCCCCCGCCCCCCCCACCCCAACCCCACGAACCCACCCACTAACACAACGCGTACCTGAGGTTCACCCACCCCCCCGCCCCCCCCCACCCCAACCCCACGAACACCCCACAAACACAATGCGTACCTGAGGTTCCCCCCACCCCCACCCCCTTCCCCCCTCCCCAACCCCATGAACACCTCACCAACACAACGCGTACCTGAGGTTTCCTCACCCCACCCCTTCCCCCCACCCCAACCCCAACCCCATGAACACCTATCAACACATCGGGTACCTGAGGTTCCCCCCACCCACCCCTTCCCCACCCCAACCCCAACCCCATGAACACCCCACCAACACAACGCGTACCTGAGGTTACCCCACCCCAACCCTTCCCCCCACCCCAACCCCAACCCCATGAACACCCCCACCAAACACAACGCGTACCTGAGGTCCCTCCCCACCCCCCCCCTTCCCCCAACCACAACCCCACGAACACCCACCAACAACCAAAGCGTACTGAGGGTTCCCCCACCCCCGCCCCCCCCACCCCCAACCCCACGAACACCCCACCAACACAACGCGTACCTGAGGTTCCCCCACCCCACCCCTTCCCCCACCCCAAACCCACGGAAACCCACCAACACAAGCGTACCTGGGTTCCCCCAACCCCACCCACCTTCTACAAACCCCAACCCCACTCCCATGAAACACCGCACCAACAAACGCGTAACTGAAGGTTCACCACCCCCCGCCCCCCACCCACCCCAACCCCACGAACACCCCACCACAACAACGCGTACCTGAGGTTCTTCACCCACCCCCACACCACCCTTATCCCCACACAAACCCACACCCATGAACACCTCACAACACAAGCCGTACCTGAGGTTCCCCAACCCCACCCTTCCCCCACCACAACCCCACGAACACCCCCTCCAACACAACGCGTACCTGAGGTTCCCCCAACCCCCCGCTCCCCCCACCCCAACCAACGAAAAATCTTTTGCAAAGTCACCAACACACGCGTACCTACGGTTCCCCCCACCCCCCCCTTCCCCCCCACCACAACCCCCACGACCAACCCCCCAACACACCCGTACCTGAGATCCCCGCACCCCACCCCTTCCCCCACCCCAACCCACCCCATGAACACCCCTCACCACACAACGCGTACCTGAGTTCCCCCCACCCCCCCGCCCCCCCCCCACCCCAACCCCACGACCACCCCACCACACAGACGACGCGTACCTGAGGGTTCCCCCCCACCCCACCCCACCCCTCCCCCACCCCAACCCCACCACCATGAACACCTCACCAACCAACGTGTACTGAGTTCCACCCCCCCCGTCCCCCCCCAACCCAACCCCGAACCCCCACCAACACAACGCGTACCTGAGGTTCCCCCACCCCCCCCCCCCCCCCACCCAACCCCACGACACCCACAAACACCATGCGTAGCCTGAGGTTCCCCCCCCCACCCCTTCCCCCTC
>JACBWV010000099.1:4133177-4243165 GCA_013435795.1 Chlamydomonas sp. ICE-L
GTGGTGGACTCACTGGGGGCCGCTCTCCCTTCCCCCCCAACCCCACGACCACCCCAGCCACCCACACAACAATCGTAACCTCAAGTTCGGTCGCCCCCACCCCCGCGCCCTCCGTCCAAAATATCCACCCCTTCCCCCAACCCCAAACCCAACCCCACCATGAACACCTCCCCAAACAACGCGTACCTGAGGTTCCCCCACCCCCCCCGCCCCCCCCACCCCAACACCCCACGAACAACCCCACCACACGCCGTACCTGAGTTCCCCCACCCCACCCCACCCCTTCCCCCACCCCAACCCCACCACATGACCCTTCACCACAACAAACGCGTACCTGAGGTTTCTCCCCACCCCCCCCCCCCGCCCCCCCCCCGCCCTCCCCACCGCCCTACCCCACGAACACCCCCCCCCAACACAAATCTTACCCTGCGGTTCCCGCCCCCCCCCCCTTCCCCCACCCCAACCCACGAACACCCCACAACACACAACGCGTACCTGTAAGGTTCCCCCCCCCCCCACCCCACCCTTCCCCACCCCACCCCCAACCCCATGGGAACACCTCACGAACACAACGCGTACCTGAGGTTCCCCCACCCCACCCCTTCCCCCACCACAACCCCACGAACAACCCCACCTACCACAACGCGTACCTGAGTTCCCCCACCCCCCTGCCCCCCCCCACCCCAACCCCATGAACAACCCCACCAACACAACGCGTACCTGAGGTTCCCCCACCCCACCCCTTCCCCCCCCCCACCCCCACGAACACCCCACCAACACAACGCGTACCTGAGGTTTCCCCCACCCCCACCCCACCCCTTCCCCCACCCCAACCCCACCCCATGAACACCTCACCAACACAACGCGTACCTGAGGTTCCCCCACCCCCCCCCCCCCCCCCCCCACCCCAACCCCACGAACACCCCACCAACACAACGCGTACCTGAGGTTCCCCCACCCCCACCCCTTCCCCCACCCCAACCCCAACCCCAACCCCATGAACACCTCACCAACACAACGCGTACCTGAGGTTCCCCCCCCCCCCCCCCTCCCCCACCCCAACCCCACGAACACCCACCAACACAATAACGCGTACCTGAGGGTTCCCCACCGCCACCCCCTCCTTCCCCCCACCCCAACCCCACGAACACCCCACCAACACAAACGCATACCTGAGGTTCCCCCCCCCCCCCCCCCCCCCCCCCCCCCCCCCCCCTTCCGAGCCCCCCCCCCCCCCACACACACCACCACCACCGCAACGCATACCTGAGGTCAATATGCGTTGTACCAGAAGTCCCCGATGTGAGCGGGGCCATGCTGTCCTGATTTGTGGCCTTCCCTTGGTAGTACTTCTGTGGCCCCGATTTCAAGCTTCCATGGTCTCGGTTCTGCGGTTTCGGAGCCGTTGACACCCTGGCAACCAGCTGCCACATGAGGGTTGCGACCCAGTCAACTGCATCAGGGTTCAGCGGGGGTCTGGAGGAGGATCTGGGCGAGGCAGAGGGTAGGTAGCTGGAGGGAAGCTGCTCCTTGGTCTGGGCTCCTGCCATGGCGGAGGCAAGCAGTGCTTCCGCCGCTATGCAAGACGCCAGCTCAGCAGGTCTCAGCTCCTGCAGTTTGGTTTGGTCTGGTCAGGTCTGCTATGATTCTGGTTTGGTATGCTTTTATCTAGGATGGTTTGGTCTGATATGCCTTGGTATGGTACAGTTTGGTTGTTGCAGTTTGGGTGTTGCAGTTTGGATGTTGCAGTTTGGTTTGGTTTGGTCAGGTATGCATTTTCTGGGAACCTGCTTTGGTAGAGGCAAGCAGTGCTTCTGCCACTATGCAAGACGCCAGCTCAGAAGGTCTCAGGTCCTACAGTTTGGTTTGGTTTGGTTTGGTCAGGTATGCTTTGATTTTGTTTTGAACCTCGCCGAGGGAAGGTAAGCGGAGCTGAAGGGAAGCTGCTCCTTGGTCTGGGCACCTGCCATGGCAGAGGCAAGCAGTTCTTCTGCCGCTATGCGAGATGCCAGCTCTGCAGGTCTCAGTTCCTGCAGTTTGATTTGGTCTGGTAAGGTTTGCTTTGATTTTGTTTTGCTCTTATTTGGTTTGGTTTGGTTTGGTCAGGTATGCTTTGATTTTGGTTTGGTTTGCTCTTATTTAGTTTGGTTTGGTTTGGTCAGGTATGATTTGTAATTTGTTTTGGTAAGCTTTGATTTAGTTTGGTTTGGTTTAGTTAGGTACAATTTTGTTTTGTTTTGTTCATCTTTGATTAAGTTTGGTTGGGTATGGTATGCCTTGGTATGGTACAGTTTGGCTGTTGCAGTACGCTTTGATTTGGTTTGGTCAGGTATGCTTTTTTTTTGTGCTTTGGTTTAGTTTGGTTGGGTCTGGTATGCCTTGGTATGGTACAATTTCGTTGTTTTAGTAAAGTTTGGTTTGGTTTGGTCAGGTATGCTTTGATTTTGATTTTTCTGCCTTCGTTTTGTTTGCTTGGGTCTGGTATGCCTTGGTATAGTACAGTTTCGTTGTTGCAGTACAGTTTAGTTTGGTCAGGTATGCTTTTGTTTTGTCTTTTGGTGCTTTGGTTTAGTTTGGTTGGGTCTAGTATGCCTTGGTATGGCACAGTTTGGATGTTGCAGTACGCTTTGATTTGGTTTGGTCAGGTATGCTTTTATTTTTGCTGGTATGCTTTTGTTTTGTTTTGTTCTGCTTTGGTTTAGTTTGGTTGGGTCTGCTACGCCTTGGTATGGTATAGTTTGGTTGTTGCAGTACGTAGTACGTAGTAGTTTGTTTTGTTTTGGTATGCTTTTGTCTTGTTTAGGTATGCTTCTAATTTGTTTTGGTATGCTTTTGTTTTGTTTTGGTATGCTTTTGTTTGGTCAGGTATGATTTTGTTTTATTTTGGTATGCTTTTGTTTAGTTTGATTGGGTCTGGTTTGCCTTGTTATGGTACAGTTTGGTTGTTGCAGTACGTTTTGATTTGGTTTGGCTTGGCCTGGTGTGGTTTGGCTAAGCATGCTTTGGTTTGGTATTATTCGGCTTGTAGTACGCACATGATTGATTTGGATAGGTTTAGCATTACTAAGTTAGGGCCATGGTAGTTCTGATTATATTTCATTGTATTTGACACGAGGTAATGCGACGAAAACTGTTGTCCTCACCTCTACCACAACCCGTCCACGAAACCTCAGCCACACCATCACGGACTTTGCCTTTGGTGTGGTTTGGTTGGCTCGTCTTGTTGTAGTACGCGTTGGCTTGGCATTTATCGGCTTGGCTTGGTTTGGTTTGGTTTGGGATTTGGTAGTACCAGCTTTATTTTAGTTTGTCTTGGTTTGGTCTAGTGTAGCTTGTCTTGGTTTGGTTTGTCTTGACTTGGTTTGGTCTAGTGTAGTTTGTCTTGGTTTGATTTGTCTTGTCTTGTCTTGGTTTGGTCTAGTGTAGTTTGTCTTGGCTTGGTTTGGTCTAGTGTAGTTTGTCTTGGTTTGGTTTGTCTTGTCTTGGGTTTGGTCTAGTGTAGTTTGCCTTGGTTTGGTTTGGTTTGTCTTGGTTTGGTCTAGTGTAGTTTGTCTTGGTTTGGTTTGTCTTGTCTTGGTTTGGTTTGGGATTTGGTAGCACCAGTTTTTGTTCATTGTATTTGACATGAGGCAATGTGACAAATCCTCAGCCCAACCACGACCCCTCCTATCATCGACTCCGCCTTTGCAATGGTTTGGCTTGTTGTAGTACGCATTCGTTTTGCATCGTTTGGCTTGTTTTTGCTCGGTTTGAGTGCAGGTGTGTGTGGGGTGGGTGGGTGGGTGGGGTGGGGGGTAGTGTGTGTGCGTGGGTAGGTATAATAGGTGTGTGTGTGTGGGGGGGGTGTGTGTGGGGGGGTGTGGGGTGTGTGTGTGTGTGGGGGGGGGGGGGGAGGGTAGTGTGTGTGTGTGTGTGTGTGTGTGTGTGTGTGTGTGTGTGTGTGTGTGGTAGTTATAATGCGCAGAGGAGGGGGCTGCATGTGGGGGAAATGGGGAGTACCTGATCCTCTCCAATGCAGGTGTGTGTGTGTGTGGTGGTGGTGGTGGTGGTGGTGGTGGTGGTGTGGGGGGGGGGAAAGGGGGGGGGGGGGGGGGGGAGTTATAATCATCCCGTTTTGTATTTGGCGTGAGGCAATATGATAAATGATGCATGACACATTTCCTCAATGCATGCAGCCACCACTGGCTATTCTGATATCTCAGCAGAGATGAAGGAGGTGGAGGCCTGGGAGTGGGAGTACATGTAGTTAGTGTTTTGGTGGCGATTGGCGTGAGGCAATGTGATAAATGATACTTGACCCATTTTCTCACCTTCGCCACGAACACTCCCCGTGGCCTCAGCCGCACCATCATTGACTCTGCCTGACCCAGATCAAGAGCTCCCACAGACGCCAGTGAGGAGAGGGCCCAGCCTGTCTGACTGACGTCGCATGCCTGCATAAATAAATAGTACGCCTTATTACGATTATTAAGTTGGAGAGGGAGGCATGGGCGGTGGTGGGAGGGTGAAACATAATCGAGTTGGTGAGAGAGTCATGGATGGACCCACCACCATCCATGCTTCCTTCCCCCTCACTCCCCCCCCCCCCGCCAGTGAGGAGAGGGCCCAGCCCGTCTGACTGACGTCGCATGCCTGCATAATAAATAAATACATAAATACATAAATAAATAAATAAATGAATACACCGTACGCCTTATTACGAGGTGTGAGGTTGAGGGGGCCAGCCCGTTTGCTTGCACTGGGGCCACCACCACCAAAGGCCTGCACATATATGCATGTACTAGTGCAGTAGCCCGTGAGACCGTTGGCCACTCTCCACTCCCTCTCACGCTGGTCTGGGTTACATGGGGTCATGCCCTTGTATAAACCCCTTACCCTTTACCCCCCACCCCCACCCCCACCCCACCCCCACCCCCTACCCACCCCAACCCCCCACATACACACACACACTCAAGATATTTCTTCCTCTGCAAAAATATGCAAAAATATCAGGGGGGGGGCAAAAAAGAAGTGCTAGACCCCATCACAAAAAAGTGCTGAGGCACCCTTCTGCAGACCCCCCCCCCCCCCGGCTTCGGAACCCACTGTACAGCTTGCATCTCAGCCACCACTTAGTGTTATGGTGTCTAATTAGGCTCATTTTACAGGGTTTTCAAAGGCCTATCCATTGAGGTTGGTCTCGAGACCATTGGGAATGTTTGAAGCATAGAAAATCATCATCACCAAAGTTACATTGTTTGGTGGGGCTTGGGGTCAGGTCCCCTTGGCCCCTAATGTTCCCACCTTCAATACTCTTCAATTATCAGGTATTAAATAATCTGGTCTTCAATCCAAGCTTCAATCAAGCATTAAATAAGCAGCTCATCAACCTAAGCTTCAATCGGGCATTAAATAATCAGGTCCAGAGAATCTTGATCATGTCTTCAATGATCACTAATGTATGTATGGCTGACGGGCACAGTGTAGTCATTTACACCATGTGGTCTTAGTCGGTGACGTCATCGACCATCATTTTCCAGAACAATGCCGGCGTGTCAACTAGGGATGCCTCAAGCCGCACTTGATCTCGCTCCCTTTGCACACACTTCTCACACCCTCTGAGATTGACCTCCTTGGCGACCACCCCCTCAAACTCAGCCACCTTCAAAGAGAATTGACTGATGTCGTCCTCGCTGAGTTGCTGGCCTGGGTGCACAGACTGCATGTGGTGAAGGAAGTGGTAGCTCCACACGTGTGTACGAGTCCTGCCAGCATCGCTTTGACAAATTGGGCATGCCACTGGCCTATTGGTGCAAGTGTTGGTGGCAGATCCTAGAGCCCCCCCCCACCCTAGACCCAAGACCCTAGACCCCCCCCCCCCTCTGCCCTGGGCATAATATGTGGTGGATCCCTACCCCAATAGCATAAATGGACTGGTATTTAGTAGAGAAACACTTGGGGAACACCCTAGTTCCACTCCCATGTCATTCTGAGGGCTACAAAAAAATGCCTGAAAAGTACCTAATTTTTTGAAAATGTCAGATCCCCCCCCCCCCCCGCGGCCCCAAACTTTGGAGGACCAGCACTTTTTTTCTACTGGGCCAAATTAAGAAATAAGACGGGATTCTTCATCCTCTCAATGATATCTACAATGTTTGATGATGGGGTCATTTTGGTTTGAAGTTGCCCCCCCCCCTTGAAAAATATGCAAAAAATATGCAAAAATATGCAAAAACTCATGCCCCCTTCCCTTCCCTACTTTTTATACCCCCCCCCCCCCCCCCCTCCCCCCCGCCCAGGACCTACATGATCCCCTAGTTTCCATGTACCCACCTGCATGGACCCACTCGCCCTCACCACACTCCGCGTTAGAAGCTTTGACGTCTCCGGGGCGTTGTTGAGGGGAAGCGAAAGCTTGGCCGCTGCCCAAAGCACGTTAGCCAGCTCTTCTGTGTGCAGGTGAGGGAGCTGTGGCAGCAGGGCGTCGAAAGCATTGAGGCCCAGGTCCAGGGAGAGGAATGAGAGGTTATCAAGCACGGGGGCAGGGTCTGGAGGGAAGGTGGGAATGGGGTCTGGAGGGAAGATGGGAGTCTGGTATTTGGGGGCATTGCCAGACTTGTCGAAAAATGGGGCACTCTGCAAATTGCTGGCATTTCTGGCACTGCTGATGTTGTTGGTATTGCTGGCAGTGCTGGCATAGTTGACATTGCTGTCATTACTGTCAAGCAGGTTATCCTCTGTGGGTGTGACTCTGACCTGCACAGCTGCCATGGTAGCACACGGATACAGCAGAGCAGCAGCATGCAAAAGCTGCAGGAGGCCATCTACGGTGAAGCTGTACTGCAGGTACTGGGTTGACAGCTCATCCTGTACTGCAGGGGGGCTGAGAGCAGACGGGGGTGAGCTGGCCTTTGTTTGTTTGTGGCCGCGCTCGGTTGACAGTCTCAGGTTTACCGCCGCTAAGGACAGCAGGCCACCCAGAGGCTTGCACCCATGTGAGGGGTTCAGCCCTAGGACGGCTGTGGCCCATATGCTCATACTCAGCGTTCGGCTGCAGTTGTCGCTCAATAAAACCACGTCCAGGGCAGAGAAGTAGCTCCGGAACCAGTCACCTGCCAGGTCAGCCCCCCCGTGCCCTGCCAACCGTCTTTGTGCTGCTGACGCTCCTTGCATCGCCGCCCCCGCACCTCCTTGCCCCCATGCTGACTCCTCCCGTCCTAACTTCCCTCCGCCGCCTGGGGACCTCCCCCTTCTCCCTCCGTTAACGTGTGACTGGGAATGTTGTCTCTTTCCCCTCAGCATGGGTTTGGCAGTGTTGATGACAGACAAGGGGCGTCCACTTAAGAGCTTTGTTAGAGACCAGCTGATCATGGTCAACCCCTGGCTGTTAAATGCTTGCATGTGGTGAAGGGACAGCTGGGCAGCGCACCGGAGCCAAGAGTCCGAGGGACGCACCTGTCAGAGGGGGTGAGTTGATTTGGGGTTGTGCGTTCAAGAGTTTGGCTAGTGACCAGCTGATCATGGTCAGTCCCTGGCTGTTAAATGCTTGCATGTGGTGAAGGGACAGCTGGGCAGCGCACCGGAGCCAAGAGTCCGAGGGCAAACCTGTCAGAGGGGGTGAGTTGCTTTGGGGTTGTGCGTTCAATAGTTTGGCTAGTGACCAGCTGATCATGGTCAGTCCCTGGCTGTTCAATGCTTGCATGTGGTGAAGGGACAGCTGGGCAGCGCACCGGAGCCAAGAGTCCGAGGGGCGCACCTGTCAGAGGGGGTGAGTTGCTTTGGGGTTGTGCGCTCAAGAGTTTGGCTAGTGACCAGCTGATCATGGTCAGTCCCTGGATTTTAAATGCTTGCATGTGGTGAAGGGACAGCTGGGCAGCGCACCGGAGCCAAGAGTCCGAGGGACGCACCTGTCAGAGGGGGTGAGTTGCTTTGGGGTTGTGCGTTCAAGAGTTTGGCTAGTGACCAGCTGATCATGGTCAGTCCCTGGATTTTAAATGCTTGCATGTGGTGAAGGGACAGCTGGGCAGCGCACCGGAGCCAAGAGTCCGAGGGACGCACCTGTCAGAGGGGGTGAGTTGCTTTGGGGTTGTGCGTTCAAGAGTTTGGCTAGTGACCAGCTGATCATGGTCAGTCCCTGGCTGTTAAATGCTTGCATGTGGTGAAGGGACAGCTGGGCAGCGCACCGGAGCCAAGAGTCCGAGGGCAAACCTGTCAGAGGGGGTGAGTTGATTTGGGGTTGTGCGTTCAAGAGTTTGGCTAGTGACCAGCTGATCATGGTCAGTCCCTGGATTTTAAATGCTTGCATGTGGTGAAGGGACAGCTGGGCAGCGCACCGGAGCCAAGAATCCGAGGGACGCACCTGTCAGAGGGGGTGAGTTGCTTTGGGGTTGTGCGTTCAAGAGTTTGGCTAGTGACCAGCTGATCATGGTCAGTCCCTGGATTTTAGATGCTTTCATGTGGTGAAGGGACAGCTGGGCAGCGCACCGGAGCCAAGAGTCCGAGGGGCGCACCTGTCTGTGGGGATTAGTTTAGGTGGGGTTGTGCGTTCAAGAGTTTGGCTAGTGACCAGCTGATCAGTCCCTGGCTGTTAAATGCTTGCATGTGGTGAAGGGACAGCTGGGCAGCGCACCGGAGCCAAGAGTCCCAGGGGCGCACCTCAGGGCTGTTATTTTTAGCTATATATAGCGAAAGCTAGATTTGACCCCGTTTTGGCAAAAAAATAGCTATGAGTTCCGATTTGAGAATTCAGCTCTCAGACCCAAATCGCTATACAGGACCTCAATTCGACACAAATCACTACCGAGAACCCAATTCGACCCCCCCACCCCAGTGAGCTCTTCTGAACCAAGAAAGAACTCGTGGAGCTTACTAGCTTCATATCTTGGCTAGGATGTCCCTACGCTTCTAATCTGCTATGACACTAGATGATGACCAAGTTTCTGACAAACTGACTTGTTATTCAAGCGATTTCACCTGATTAGATGTGGGTGTTCAGCACTTCAGCACGTCATTAAGCAAGTATGCTGTAAAAGTGATGAATGGTTCCCCAATCCCCACATCCCCTCTGCCCCCCCTGTCCCTGGCCACCCCCAACTTGGGCCGCCCAGAAATAGCTATATGGACGTGGTCCTTGGAGGAGGCCTAAAACAGGAAAGCTAGAAAAAACCCACTTTCAGATTTGAAAATAATAGCCCTGGTGCACCTGTCAGTGGAGGTGCGTTGATGCGGGGTTGTTTGTTTGTATGGTAGATTACCTTGCGTATAGACTTGGTGCTAAATGTGCAGGGATTTTTACCCCAGGGGCTGTTGAATGCACACATGTCAACTTGTGGTGAGGGGACAGCTGAGCAGTGCACTGGAGCCAGGTTTAAGGCACGCATGTGGTGAGTTGGTGGTGTGGTGTGGTGTGTGTATGTGTGTGTGTGTGTGGGGGGGGGGATGTGTGTGTGGGGGAGGGCAAGTATGTGGTGTGGAGTGGTAGGTGTGGGGGTATATGTGCACGCATGTGGTGCAGGGACAGCTGAGCAGTGCACCGGAGCCAGAAGTCCGAGGACGCACCTGTCAGAGATGGTGAGTTGATGTGGGGTTGTTTGCATGTATGGAAGGTTGGTGGGTGGTGGTGTGTATGTGTGTGTGTGGGGGGGTGTGGGTGGGTGGGTGTGTGGAGGGGGGGGGGGGAGGGGAATGGGATGGCCAGGGGGGGGGGAGGATGTGGCACACAGTCGTGCTTGCTTCCTTAGACCCATTGGTTGGTAGGTAGGTGAGTGGGTGGTGTTGGTGTGGGTTGAGGAGGGGAGTACGGATAAAACCAATGATGTGAGGTTGGGTGGTGTGTGATGTGAGGCAGCCCAGGGTTGGCTGGAAAACAATGCAACAATTCCATTCACTTTAATTCAATTGGATTTGCATAAAGCCTCCAAAAGACACCCACTGTTAGCGAGAGTAGAAGCGGCGGCTATTGTAAGAGCCGTCAATCATGATTTAAGGGTTTAGGGTACTTTAGGTCAACACGTAACATGCGGTCACCCACCTTAGCATATGGCTCACCCAAACCACCTTAGCAACAGCAAGGCCGTACAGCAAGGTCAGGAGCTCTGGTATTGGCTTCGCAGACAGCCACCAAAAGATGCCCACCTTAGCAACAGCTCATGGCTCATGGCTCACCCCCCGGGCTCACCCCCAACCCACCCTAGCAACAGCAAGGCCATGCAGCAAGGTCAGGAGGAATTGGTTTCGCAGACAGCCACCAAAAGATGCCCCCCTTAGCAACAGCCCATGGCTCATGGCTCACCCAAACCACCTTAGCAACAGCAAGGCCGTGCAGCAAGGTCAGGAGCTCTGGTATTGGCTTCGCAGACAGCCACCAAAAGATGCCCACCTTAGCAGCAGCTCATGGCTCATGACTCACCCGTAACCCACCTTACACCACTGTTACCTGCAGCCAGGGCCAGCCATCCTCGCCTGTACTGATGTTGGCTACTTTCTGTGAATTCAACCCTTTACTACGCTTTATCAGCTGCTCATGGCTCACCCCCAACCCACCATAGCAACAGCAAAACCGTGCAGCAAGGTTAGGAGCTCCGGTACTCCAAATGTAAGTCGCGAAGGGGGTTGGCGCGTGGATGGAGAGGAGGGCCCCCCTCTTGAATCCAAAGCCCCAGAAGTCATGAATCGGGTGCAGTTGGACAGGAGCACGTCCACAGGGAGGTAGGCCTTCAGAGCTACACTTGTATACTCAACCCTAGCAAGAGTAGTAGCTGCACCATTGCTAGTAACCTCCACAGCCTCTACTGCGTCCTGTTCCACGGCTGTGTCTGTGTTGCTGCTGGTGGTGCTAGCTAAGCTTCGGGTCTTGAGGTAGCCCCCTTTTTTCAGCCCCCCTCCTTTGTTCAGATAGCCGCCCTTGTTAAAAGATCTCCCTTCCGGGTTTAGGGACCCGCCTTGTTGAGCGAGGCCCCCCCTGTGGTCCCGACTTGGATCTTCTGCAGAGCTGGCAGTCGACCTGTTGGAGCTAGCTGCTATGGGTGTAGCCACTGCATCACCATCTGGGTTAGTCAGTCCCATAATCACAGCCCCGCTAGGAGCATGGGCTAAGCCCCCCACAAGGTTTGCAAGGTCGATGGGGAGCATAACAGGCAGCAGTTTCTGGGCCCTGGCGCCAGCTAGTGCTAACAATGTTTTCTCTGCTTGCCAAGCCCTAGGGCTCACGCTAGACCAGGGCAGGTAGGTTGCAATCTTTCCAACTGACCAAACCACGTTGGACAGCTCACGAGCTTGCATACTGCTGACGTGGCGCTGACCTGTTTCTAGGAGCAGCTCCAGCAGAGTGCTCAGGTCATCAAGCTTTGAACTGTCAAGGGGGAGAGAGCTTGCCCTAGATTTACCAGACACACGAGGTTCCACTATGCTACTGCCTTCATTGTCGCCCCCACTACCCCTTGCCCCAGATACACGAGGTGCACCATCAGCATTGGTTGCACTATTTGCAATGCTACCAGTGCCTCTGCTACGAGCACGTATGCTGCCATCTCCCACGCGGCTGCTGTTGCTACCATCCACTATGCTACTGCCTTCATTGTCGCCCCCACTACTCCTTGCCCCTGGGATGATGCTACCGCTACCGCTACTGCTACTGCTACTGTCACCGCTACGGCTACCCTGCCTGCTACTGCTACCTTCTCTGCTACCTTCTCTGCCACTGCTACCCTGGCCGCTACTACTACTGCTACCCTGTCTGCTACTGCTGCTGCTACTCTGTCTGCTGCCGCTACTACTACTGCTACCCTGTCTGCTACTGCTACTGCTACCTTGTCTGCTGCCCTGGTGCTCAGGCTCAGACTCCTTGGACAGCAGCTGAGCCAGGTGAGTGAGGGCAGCTGCTGCATGAATAGCATTGGGCTCGTAGCTGGGATCTTGTGCAAACTTCAGCAGTTGCTTCCACTGTCTGCACTTCTTGATGAGGCCTGTCACAGGGATGTTTGTCACAGGAATATTTGGCACAGAGATATTTGTCACAGGGATGTTTGCACTTCTTGATGAGGCCTGTCACAGGGTTGTTTGTCACAGGAATATTTGGCACAGAGATATTTGTCACAGGGATGTTTGCACTTCTTGATGAGGCCTGTCACAGGGTTGTTTGTCACAGGAATATTTGGCACAGAGATATTTGTCACAGGGATGTTTGCACTTCTTGTTGAGGCCTGTCACAGGGTTGTTTGTCACATGGATATTTGTCACAGGGTCATTTGCACTTCTTGATGAGGCCTATCACAGGGATATTTATCACATGGATATTTGTCAAATGGAATTTTGTCACATGGATATTTGTCACATGGATATTTGCATTTCTTGATGAGGCCTGTCACATGGATATTTGTCACAGGGATATTTGATTCCACTGTCTGCACTTCTTGATGAGGCCTGTCACAGGGATGTTTGTCTCAGGGATATTTGCATTTCTTGATGAGGCCTGTCACAGGGATATTTGTTTCAGTTCAGTAAGTGGGTTTTTGAATAGCTTTATGGGTTAAGGCCTACTTCAGGGACAGCGTCCATATAGCTTTTTATAGCTTTTAGGGCCATAGATCTAGGTTCATTACGGCGGCATTTTGGGCCAAAACAGGGTAAAAAGTAGCGAAAGCTATATATAGCGGGGAAAATCTCTAGCCTGCCAGGATGGCTCAGGGAAGCCGGTCAGCACTTGGTTTTAAGTGGTTTAGGTTTAGGTGCTTCAGTGTTTACATGCTTTAAGGTTTAGGTGCTTTAGGGTTTAGGTGCTTTAGGTGGTTTGGGTGAGAAGTGCTGACCAGCTAACTGCTGACCAGGTTCCACTTACATGTCAGGATTCGGTCTTGCTCCACCCTGGGCAGCGTGGCGGTCCTTTCCAACCGGGCCTCAGACACGGACAAGTGGCCTTGTTCACCCTTGGGACGGGTACCATCAACCTTGGGAAGCGTGGTGGTACTGGGACGTGGTGTCCTGTTTGGCAAGCCCGTGGTTTCCTTTGCGACACAGCGTACTGCTACGACTGAGGAAGACTGCCTGCCAGATCTAGGGGCTGTGGCAGAGTGTGTTGCTGCATCCAAAGCACTACGTCTGCTTGTACTGCCACTGGCAACACTGCATGCTGCTTCTACCGAAGTATGCTGCCTTCCAGATATAGGGGCTGTGGCGGGGTGTATTGCTGCTGCAGAAGCACTACGTCTGCTTGAACTGCCACTGGCAAAACAGCAGGCTGCTACTACCGAAGAACGCTGCCTCCCAGGTCTAGTTGCTGTGGCAGATTGTATTGCTGCTGTAGAAGCACTATGTATGCTTGTACTGCCACTTGCAACACTGCATGCTGCTACTACTAAAGAACGCGGCCTGCCAGATACAGGGACTATGGCAGAGTGTAAAAGTGGGGCTGTTGCATGAGCAAGGCTTTTACTAGCAGTACCACTGGGGGCAGAGTGTACTGCTGATAGAGTGGCACCGCAACTGACACCTGTATAAGTGGACTTCCAGGTGGCGGCTGACACAGGTGTACTGCCTCTGCTAGAGCTGTACATTTGGCCCGTTGGTGCTGGCATGCTGATTTGGAGTCTGCATGGTGGTCAGGAGTCGGTTTTGGAGTTAGGAGGCTGGTTTCGGAGTCTGCAGGGTTGTTACCGTGTTAGTGGGTTGTTTGTTGTTTGTTTTGTGTTGTGTGTTGCCATGAGTGCGTGCATGGAAACATGCAGATTGAAGCCATGCTTTGATTGCTATCATGTGCACGTGTATAAGTGTGTGTGTGTGAGTGTGTGGGCCCAATCATGCGTGATCCCAAGCATGCGTGCATGCAGCTTGAGACAACCTGTTGATTGCTATCTAGTGGGACTGTAGAGGTGTGTGTGTGTGCATGCATGATTTCAAGCATGCGGGCATGCATATTATACCCATGTTTTACTTGCTAACAAACGGACATGTGAAGGTGTGTGTGTGTGTCCAAGCAAGCGGGCATGCATATCAAACCCATGTTTTCCTTGCTATCAAATGGGCATGTGCAGGTGTGTGTGTGTGCGCGTGCATGCATGAGCCAAATCATGAGTGCGAAAAAGGTTCAAGCAATGTATTGGTTGCTATCATACGGGCGTGTATGATTCCAATTAATTGTGTACAAGCTTCAGTGTAACAAGTGTTCCTCTCAGATTGAGTCAATGTTCTCAGTCCAAGTATGGGCGCATGCATGAGTGCATGAGAGCAAGCATTTGGAAATGATGTGCCCATTGAGATGAAGCGTTCCTGCAGGAGCTCAATGATGAATGTGCACAAGCTTCAGTGCAAGCCGGCACGTGCAAATGTGTGTGTGTGTGCATGCATGAGCCAAAGCATGCGGGCATGCATATTAAACCCATGATTTGATTGATATCAAACAGGCAAGTGCATGTGCATGTGTGTGTGTGTGTGTGTGTGTGTGTGTGTGTGCATGCATGAGTCCAAACATGCGGGCAAACATATGAAACCCAAGTTTTGATTGATATCAAACGGGCATGTGCAGGTGTGTGTGTGTGTGTGTGCATGAGCCAACGCATGAGTGCGAACAAGGTTCAAGCAATGTGTTGGTTGCTAGCATACGGGCGTGTATGATTCCAATTATATGTGCAAAGAGCGAAAGAGCAAGGCTATGGGAATGATAGGTTCCGTGTGACAAATGGGTCATTATGATGAATGTACTGTTGTGATGAATTTGTTGTTGTGACGTATTGGTCATATCATATGATGCCGGCAGTCTGAATAGGCTAAAGTTACCATTGATATACCATAACAATTATATGATATCATATGCTGCAGTTTGTATGATATCATAAGATATCATATGATATCATACTCGCCTTTGATCTACATCATGTGATATGCCGGTCTCTACATATATGATATGCCGGTCTCTACATCATATGATATGCCGGTCTCTACATACATGATATGCCGGTCTCTACATCATATGATATACCGGTCTCTACATATATGATATGCCGGTCTCTACATCATATGATATGCCGGTCTCTACATATATGATATGCCGGTCTCTACATCATATGATATGCCGGTCTCTACATATATGATATGCCGGTCTCTACATCATATGATATGCCGGTCTCTACATATATGAGACCCCTTTCCTTGTATGTTGTCCGTCCATGAGGTAGCCAAATAGGCTAATGACACGTGCCCCACATGAAAAAAACAATATCTACTCAGGCATGGGTTGTGTTAAATGTATGTATGTTGGTACAGTCCAGGGGGTAGCTAAATAGGCTCAGGGGACTTGCCCAATAATAATATCAGGAGGGGTTACGAATAAAAATAACTGATAAACTGAACCCAAATAATCGCTTTACCCATGGTGGCCCTGACTTCTTGCTACAGAGAAAAATTTGTTTTGCGATTCTCATGACACACATGAGTTGACTAGACACCACAAGATGGCCACATTTATCTTTATCAAGCTTGATTTCGTGAGGTTGGACATGTGCCTCAGGCCTAACTGGTCATCCCAGGGCTGCCCCCCCCCCCCCCCCCCCCCCCCCCCTCCCCCCCCCCCCCCCCCCCCCCCCCCCCCCCAGTCACACACATTAAGATAGCAAAACTCTTACCTAACTGAAGCTGGGCACAGTAAGGTGGCAATGCTTGTGGCATGCTAGCTACGAATGCTGGTCAGCGCCTCAAGGGGGTGGCTGGCCAGCGGCATGTGCAGTGTACGTTTCGGTGGTCACCTCCGGATTGAGGGTTGACGTGCGTGCTGTATCGGACTCATGTGTGCATGGCGATGTTGGAAACGCGTGGGAATTAAATTTCTCTGTCAGCCAGAATGCGTGAAGGGTCAAGAGGAGAAGGGAGAGGTTATCGAACAAAGTTCGGCTCTTGTTACCAGAAGAAGAAAGCGATATGCCGCTGCTAGGACGCAATATTGGGGGTTTGGAGTGAAGATCGAGGTACACCTGTACTGCCCTTGCTTTTCTTTCTGATCTGATGCCGGTCTCCTCGACGGTTAGCTGTAAACTCGATTTTTCAAAGTTTCCGAAACATTAACCTGCGCCAGAAGCTATTGCCGTCATGCTGCGCTGAATTAATCCCGATGAATCCTCTGGGGATCCCGTTTTCGAAAGACTCTGAAACTTGTGCCCATATCAGTGCTTGAATTGGGTCCATCGGATGCACGGCGGCGGTCATAGAAAGCAGGTGCTTGCGTACCCACTCCTGCTTGAGCTTCTCGGGGACAATTCCATGAAGTGACTAATGATGTTAGGCCAGGGTCAAATCCTCTCTCACCCTTAACTGCACATCCGTGCCTAATCCATACCTTACAGATGAACCACCCATACAATCCAGCTGACAAATCCATTGCATGCAGCTGACAAATCCGTTCCATCCAGCTGACTAGTACCTTCCCCCCTCCTCCCCTTCCACCCCATCGCCCCCTCCTCTTCCTCCTCCTCCTCCTCCTCCTCCTCCTATCTTAACTTGCCACTTCAACTTACCATATTCACAAAATCAGCTCCCTCACAACATGCTCAGCAGGAGCTCCCCCCAGGATGGCTAGATTGTCCGAACTATGGGATGCCCATCATGCTGGGACCTGACCTACAGCTGAAGGTCATCCCTTCCAAGGTGTGTGCCTCGATGTGTAGGAACTAGAGACTGGCATATCATATGATTTGACCCAAAGGCGAGTATGCTATAAACTGCATCATATGCTATTGTATATAAACGGTAACTTAAGCCTAGTCAGACTGCCGGCATCATATGATGTCATGATATCATATTATATGATATTGCCGTTCCCCAGGAGGGACAGGCGTGATTGACTGTTTATGTGCGGATCTTGTCCTGGGTGGGTGTGTCATTGCAACTTACATGCTTGGCCCCGACTTACAGCTTACGGTCGTCCCTTCCAAGGTGTGTGCCTCGATGTTTAGGAACAGGAGTGGATGACTGTTTATGTGTGGATCTTGTCCTGGGTGGGTGTGTCATTGCAACTTACATGCTTGGCCCCGACTTACAGCTTACGGTCGTCCCTTCCAAGGTGTGTGCCTCAATGTTTAGGAACAGGAGTGGATGACTGTTTATGTGTGGATCTTGTCCTGGGTGGGTGTGTCATTGCAACTTACATGCTTGGACCCGACTTACAACTTAAGGCCGTCCCTTCCATGGTGTCTGCCTTCATGTCAAGGGACGCACATGTGTGATTGTGTGTGCTTGTAGTCTGGTGTGTGAAAGTGTTTGTGTGTGTTTGTGTGTGTGTGTGTGTGTGTGTGTGTGTGTGTGTGTGTGTGTGTGTGTGCCAGGTTCATGTGCCCATGTGTGAGGACTCCTCTTGTCCTGGGTTGGTGGGTCCCCTGGGTGTGTGGGTGTGTGACTGTTCTTCTGTGTTAGTGTGTGACTATGTGTGCTTCTAGTCTGGTTTGTAAGTGTTTGTGTGTGTCTGTGTGGGTGCGCTAGTGTGTGTGCCAGGTTTATGTCCATATTTATAACTTTGTGTGCTTGTAGTCTGTTGTGGGTAAGTGTGTGTGTGTGCGCGCTTGTGTGTGCCAGGTTCATGTGCACATGTGTGGCTGTGGGTGCTTGTAGTCTGGTGTGTGTAAGTGTTTGTGTGTGTGTGAGAGTGTTTGTGTGTGTGTGTGTGTGTGTGTGTGTGTGTGCGCGTTTGTGTGTTTGCCAGGTTCATGTGCACATTTGTGACTGTGTGTGCTTGTAGTCTGGTGTGTGTAAGTGTTTGTGTGTGTGTGAGAGTGTTTGTGGGTGTGTTTGTGTGTGAGAGTGTGTGTGTGTGTGTGTGTGCGCGTTTGTGTGTTAGCCAGGTTCATGTGCACATTTGTGACTGTGTGTGCTTGTAGTCTGGTGTGTGTAAGTGTTTGTGTGTGTGAGAGAGTGTTTGTGGGTGTGTTTGTGTGTGTGTGTGTTTGCCGTTTGTGGTAGCATGTTCATGTGCACATATGTGCTGTGTGAGGACGTCTTGTCTTGTGTGGTGCTTACCTTGTTCCTGAGTTGTCATTGGCGCTTTGTGGGATATGGGCGTGGGCTGGCAACTCAAGACAGCCTAAGCTACTTGCTCGTTCCGAGTAAGATGAACTCTTCCAATCACATGTATAATATCTTGAGTCTAGGGCTAACATAGGAAGACCCACCCTTAGAGGAAACAAGTCCTATGCAGCGTCGCAAGCAACGCGGAAAATCGGCGGAGTGTGTTGGCAACGGAATGAAAGGTGGCAACAATGGAGCTGACCGAAGCGAGTTAGTTACGCGACCGTTGGATGACGTGTCAGGCTTCAAGAAATTTTTCGGTCGGACAGACGGACAAATGGGTAACCCTGGGGGCTCCCCCCTTGAAGAGGGGGCTCCGCCAAAAACCTCCATGTATGCTGGAACCTGAGTTACAGCTGATGGTAATCCCTTCCATACTGTTTTATTTGTGTGCGACGCGTCGCAAATTGAGCGACTCAGTGCTACCCAAGTGCAACGCGCTGCCCCCCCGAACCCAGCAGAACGCAAAGCGCGGAGCCCGGGGGGTTCAGGGGGGGCATTTCTGACTAGTTTAGCCAGACCCATGAAACGCCATGCAGCGTCAGAATGGCGACTCTTCGCAGCTACAGAATGGGTGTGTGTCGCAAAACAACTGTCCTTTCAAGGTGTGCGCCTCGATGTTATACCCCACCTGGCAGAGGATGGGTCTGGACTGGGCTCCAAAGGCGCTGTTTTGTGTACGGTGTACCACTTCCTGTGGTGAAAATCCTTCCAGTCACTTTGTTGTCAATCATGATTTGGGGTTATCAATCGCTGTTTTGTATATCGGGTACCACTTCCTGGGGTGAAAATCCTTTCAAAAACAAATGTAAGCTTAACCTGTCCCCCTACTTCAGTTCACCTCTAATTTTTGTTCTGATCCCGGTACCCCTGTCCCAAGACTTCAATGATCTTGATCAATTCCTAACAGTGCTTAGCAAAGCTTATCCTGTCCTATTACTTCAGTTAACCAACTTCAGTTCATTGTTTATCTTGTTTTTGATCCCAGGTACCCCTGTCCCAAGACTTCAATGGTCTTGTTCCTCACAACAAGCGCTACTCGCTTAGGATGGCGCTTGATGAGCTTGCTCGAAGGAATCTTCCAGTGAGTTATGGGTAGTGGGAAAGGGGATGGATGGGGTGGGGAGAGGGTGAAGTAATGGAGTGTGTTGGGGAGGGTGAATAGGGAGGACGGGGCGGGGGGGGTTGGGTTGGGTTTGGGGGTGTTTGGGGGGGGGTGGGGTAGGGGGGGGGTGTTTAGGGGGTTCTGTTTTTTTTTTTTTTTGTTGGTTTGTGGTTGTGGTTTTCTTGGGGGACTAGCTTTGGCTGGCGGTTGCCGCCCTTGCTCAAAGCTTTTCCAGTTAGTTGGGGTTCGTTTGCCCCTGTCTGGATGGGTTTGGGCGCTTGGTTGTGTTGTGGGGTCGCGGTGTTTTTTGGCTCCGCCTCGAGGGTGTTGCGGGCAGAGGGTGGGCGGGAGCAAGAGCTTCGAATGGCGCTTGGTGAACTAGCTCAAAGGGCTTTTCCAATGAGTTGGGGGTAGTTGGAAAGGGAATGGATGGGGTGGGGTAAGTGGCAAGGTAGAGAGGATGGGAGGGAGAGCTTCGGATGGCGCTTGATGAGCTTGCTCGAAGGGATTTCCCAGTGAGCTGGGGCTAGTGGGAAAGGGAATGGATGGGGTGGGGTTAGGAGGGAGGTAGAGAGGTGGGTCGATTAGGGGATGTGAGGGGAGAGGAGAGAGGGGGGAGGAAGTGGGGGAGATGAAGAGGGAGAGGGGCGGGTGGAAGAGCTTCAAATGGCGCTTGATGAACTTGATGAAAGGGATTTTCCAGTGAGTTGAGTGTAGTGGGAAAGGTGAGGGATGAGGTGGGTAGAGGGGTCAGGTGGGTTGAGGGGTGGGATGGGGTGGGTAGAGGGGTGGAGGGCGAGAGGGAGGGGAGAGTGGGAGCGGGAGGGAGAGTGGTTATTAATAATTTTATTATTAATAAATAATAATAATAATAATAATAATAATAATAATAATAATAATAATCTCTATATATAAAGAAATCATGGTCGTGGTCGCGGTCGCGGTCGTGGTCGTGGTCGTGGTGGTGTCATCATCGCGTACCCACGTGCCATGGGCGTGCGAAGTGTAACCGACTTGCAACCGACTTTCCGTACACCCAAGTCTTCGCCCAGCGATTTCAATTGCCGAAACATCAGATGCGCTAAGCTATGCGCGCGCGCTCCTTTCATGTCCACAACTGCCTCCCATACTGTGACTGCAATGAATTGCAATGAAATGAGTGAGGAGATCCTCTCCTCGGAGGTCATTTGCTGACCCTCAGATCGCTTTGCATGGCGCTCGGAATAACAGTTTTCAGTGTATTGCTTCACGGAGCGACCTGCGGGCTGCGGCTCATGCTCCAGAACTTTCACTTCGGCTCATGATTCGGCTGGCCCTTGACTTTCACTTGGCTCACACATGCGCACTTCATTCTTCATCTCAGCATTACATTCGTCGTCGCATTATGCTATCACATCTATCACATCGCCTGATTCGCTATCACATCGCCTGATTCGTGATTGGAGGTAGTTCACTTCCATTCTCCAGCCTTTCTGCAGGCTCTATTGATACATTCATCTTGCTGCGAGCTAAGACACTGGCGCGGCTCATGGTATCTCTGCACAATCTAAGTCCCTGCAACCCTGTGACGTTCTTCCGACTTCCGACTTCCTTCTTGCTGCGTGCTCCTTGCACCGCGTGCAATACCTCTTCAACATCTCCCCCCCCCCCCCCCCCCCCCCCCCCCCCCCCCCCCCCCCACACACACACACACACACGACTCCCCCCCCTGCAACGATAAGGTTATTTTCGCGCTGAGCTGTAGCGAGTGCGTGACAGAGTTGACCGAGCGAAGGCCCTTTCGGGAAAACAGCTTGCACGCCCAACCAGGTATCTATGCGCGAAGAGGAAGCTACAGGTAAGCACCTTTGCTCTCCGCGCAATTCCGATCTTTCAAGCTGAGTCTGAAACTGCGCAGACGTTCGTTTGCAATTTCCAAAAGTCTTCGCATTTCCGCGTCGTCTGACGAAACGTCCAAACGTCTGCGCGATTTCGAACTCAGCTGGAAACATCATAATCGCTTCTGTTAAACCCATGTGCTAAAGTGGCCGAGAGAAGATCAGATTAATGGGAACGGAGAAGCAGGGAAGTGCGTGTGTGTTGTGCGTGTTGGCGGGTAAAGGGGTGAGGCAAGTTTGAGATTGGGCCTGGGTCGAGGGTTTGGGCAGAGTGGGGACTGTGTGTGTGTGTGTGTGTGTGTGTGGGTGGGTGTGTGTGTGGGGGGGGGGGGGGGGCATGGGGAGGGATTAGTGTGTGGGTAGTTGTTAGTTCTGGGGAGGGGGGGGGAGGGGGGGGGGGGTGGGGGGGGGGGGGGGGAGATCGTCAGGATTTGAAATGGGGGAAACAGGATGACTGTGTTTATGAGAGGGGTGGAGGTGAGGACATATGTGTAGCCCATTCTGTAACCCAGCCCCACGGGCACCCTATTATGATTGGGGTAGGGGTGATGTGTGTCTGTGTGGCCACCGGCCACACGGGCTACCGTACTAGTAATAATAATAATAATACAAATAATACACATAATAATAAAAATAAAAATAATACAAATAATACAAATAATACAAATAATACAAATAATACAAATAATACAAATAATACAAATAACAATAACAAGAAGAATAAGAATAAGAATAATAATAATAATAATAATAATAATAATATAAAAACAATAGATAAGTTCATTTACCTTTGACTCATCCCAACGCAGGTTGGACTTGTTCTAGATCTAACCAACTCGGACCGCTACTATCGCTTTTCGGAAGAGGTGCCTGACGCTGAGCAGCGGAACATCACTTACCACAAGGTAATGCTGTTTCTAGTCACTACGTAATGCTGTCTCAAGTCACAAGGTAATGCTGTCTGTAATCACTAGGTCAAGTTGATCACTTACCACAAGGTAGTGCTGTCTGTCATCACAAGGTCAAGTTGATCACTTACCACAAGGTAGTGCTGTCTGTCATCACAAGGTCAAGTTGATCACTTACCACAAGGTAGTGCTGTCTGTCATCACAAGGTCAAGTTGATCACTTACCACAAGGTAGTGCTGTCTGTCATCACAGGGTCAAGTTGATCACTTACCACAAGGTAGTGCTGTCTGTCATCACAAGGTCAAGTTGATCACTTACCACAAGGTAGTGCTGTCTGTCATCACAAGGTCAAGTTGATCACTTATCACAAGGTAATGCTGGCTCTAATCACTAGGTCAAGCTGATCATTAACCACAAGGTAATGCTGGCTCTAACTACAAGGTGCAGCTGCCCACTTATCACAAGGTAAAGCTGATCATTAACCACAAGGTAATGCTGGCTCTAATCACTAGGTAAAGCTGCCCACTTATCACAAGGTAAAACTGATCACTTACCACAAGGTAATGCTGGCTCTAATCACAAGGGAAAGCTGATCATTAATCACAAGGTAAAGCTGACCACTAGCACAAGGTGAAGCAAACTCCAAGGGCCCGTCGTTTACGATTTGTTGGGGGTTCTGTTCACTAGTACTTGCTTTTCTAAACTGACTTTCCTATTGTAAGGTTGGACAATACCCTTAGCCATATGGCCGAACCTGACTGTAAACATACTACATCCGAAAAGACCAAATACAATATCAAGTACATACATCATACTATCATACCCCCTACAAATAAATACATCACGTAAGTACAAATACAAATATAAAGTACATACATCATACTCATACATACCCCATACAAATAAATACATCACGTAAGTACAAATACAAATATAAAAAACATGCATCATACTCGTACATACCCCATACAAATAAATGCATCACATAGGTGCAAATACACATATAAAATGCATGCATCACACAATTACAAAGAAACATTACAAGGTAAAGCCTTCTCGTATGTACTTCAGTCATGAGTTTCAAGATGCATGTTTGATGGTGGAATATCGCCTCCTTTCAAAAATCTGTCTTGAGCCCCCCCAGAAATTCCCCCCCCCCCCATTATATGTTAATTTTAGTCAATGATTTCAGATGCATTTTTTGAGGGTAGGAACTAGGAATACTCATACTTCCAAGAACAGTCTCTCCCCTAACCCCCCCCCCCCCCCCCCCTCAAATCCAGACGGAAGCCAGGGATTCCTACACTTGAGGGAGCAGTCTCCACCTCACTGCACTCCTCACCTACTCACATCACTCACTCACTCACTCACTCCTCACTCACTCCTCACTCACTCACATCACTCACCACTCACTCACTTCACTCCCTCACCTACCCACTCCCCCCACCCACTCACCCACCCACTCACCCACCGACTCAACCCACCCACTAACTCACCCCCCCACTCACAACCACCCACTCACCCACAACCCACGTCACCCGCACACAAACCTCCTCACCCACAACACCCACCACCTTCACCCCACCCACTCACTCACCCCTCACCACCACCCACCGCACCCACCCACTCACTTCGCTCTCACTCACTCACTCAGCCCACCCAGTCCACCCCCAACCCACTCACCCACCACACACTCACTCACTCCTCCCCAGCATGCACCCACAACCCACCCTCACTCCCCACCCACTCACCCACCCACTCACTCACTCACTCACTCCTCACTCACTCACTCCTCACTCACTCCCTCCTCCTCACTCACCCACTCTCACACCTCCCCACTCACCCACAACCCACCACCCACTCACCACCCACCACATCACCCCCCTCATCACCCATCAGATCAACCACACCCCCTCACTCACCCACCCCTCACCACTCACACCACTCCACCCACAGACCCACCACCCACTCACCCCACCACCGCTCACTCACCCCCCTATGCACCCACAAACCACCCACTCTCTCACCCACCACTCCCCACTCACTTCCAAGTCACTCCCTCACTCACCCACCCACTCACCACCTACTCACCCACCCCACCCCCCCACTCACCCCCGACTCACCACCACTCATGCAACCCACACCCCCCAGCGTCACTCACCCACCCCCCACCCACTCCTCACTCACTCACCCACTTCCCCACCCACTCACACCCCAACCCACTCACGCCACCCACACACTCACCGACACCCCTCATGGCACCACAACCACCCACCCACCCACTCACCCACTCACCCACCCACTCACTCACTCACCTCACTCACTCACTCGTCACTCACCCACGCACACCCACTCCCCCGCAACCCACATCCGCTCACCCACCGCTCAGTACTTCACCCACTCCATGCACCCACAAACCCCCCACTCACTCACCCACCCCTCACTCACTCACCACTCACCACCCCACTCACCCACAACCCACCATCCCTCACCCACGACTCACTACTCACCCCTCGTGCACCCAAACCCCCCACGTCACTCACCCCCCACTCCTAACTCACCCATCTCACCACCCACCTCACCACCAACCCACCATCCACTCACCCCGCCTCCTCACCCACTCTGCACCACAAACCCCCCACGCCCTTACCCACCCACTCACCCACCCCCCACCCACCACTCACTCCCAACCCACCATCCACTCACCACTTCACTCACCCACTCATGGACCCACAAACCCACCCACTCACCTCGCTCACGCACCTCCTCCTCCCTTCCCCATCTTCCCTGTCTTTCCCTTCCCTCTCCTTCCCTTCTCTCTCCTTACCACTCATCTCCCTACTCACCCACCCCCTCACTCACCCACCCACATCACCACCGAGTCCCCACTCACTCACGCCCCCACCCTCAACCCTCACCCACTCCACCCACCCACCCCGCACCCACGCCTCACTCACCCCACCTCGCACCCCATTCACGCACTCACCCCCTCCGCTCACTCACCCTTCCAAACCCACGCTCACTCACTCACTCACTCACTTTCACTCAACTCACTCACATCACTCACACACGCCGCATCACACTCACGTCACTCACTCACCCACTCAACCCTCACCCCTCCTCGCCACCCACCCATTCAACTCACCAACCCACCACCCACTCACTCACACCCACGCACCCACCCCCACCACGCGCTCATCCACCTCACCACCCACCCAACCACTCACCACCAACCCTGCAGGTCCGCTGCCGAGGTCGAGGGGAGTCCCCCAGCCCTGAAAACGTCAACTTTGCCACCTTTGAGATCTACCGGTTTTTCAACTATTACCCTGACAAATACGTGTTTGTTCACTGTACTCATGGCTTTAACCGATCAGGTTTGTTTGTGTTTTGGATCAGGTTTGTTGGATCAGATTTGTTTGTATGGCAGGTTGTGCATCAGATTTGTGTGTTGGATCAGATTTGTTGGATCAGATTTGTTTGTATGGCAGGTTGTGCATCAGATTTGTGTGTTGGATGAGATTTGTTGGATCAGATTTGTTTGTATGGCAGGTTGTTGGGCTGTTTGTATGGCAGGTTTGCTGGATCAGATTTGTTTGTATGTCAGGTCGTTGGGCTGTTTGTATGTCAGATTGTTGGACTGTTTGTATGTCAGGTTTGCTGGATCAGATTTCTTTGTATGTCAGGTCACTGGGCTGTTTGTATGTCAGGTCGTTGGGCTGTTTGTATGTCAGGTTTGCTGGATCAGATTTGTTTGTATGTCAGGTCGTTGGGCTGTTTGTATGTCAGGTCGTTGGGCTGTTTGTATGTCAAGTCGTTGGGCTGTTTGTATGTCAGGTTTGCTGGATCAGATTTGTTTGTATGTCAGGTTGTTGGGCTGTTTGTATGTCAGGTTCTATGTCAGGTTTGTTGGTTTGTTTAGATGTCATGTTGATGGATCAGGTTTGTTTGTCTGTAAGTTTGTATGCTTCACGACATAGCTTTTCTTTCCGGCTACAAGCAGCAGCTTCTAGGCAGCTCCCTGAGCCAATCACTGGGCTAAGCCCCAAGATTTTCAACAGTTTTGGAAAGCTGATTCTGTCAGCTTCCAGAATCACAACCTGGCTTTAGGTCTGACCGGCTAGCAAGCCAGGGGAGCTGCTTAGAAGCTGTTTTTGTCAGCTCCCAGAATCACTACCTTGCTATAGGCTTGGCTGGGTATAAATCCAGGGGAGCTGCCTAGAAGCTGCTCCTGGTAGCTGAATATAAAAGTTATGCTTCACGGGCACCTTGGGTGCTGTATGGTGGTGTGGTCGCATCTTTCTGGCTCATCCCTGCAGGTTGGTTAAATGAACTTTGTGTGCTGGATGTACCAAGTGTAACTACAACAGCAACAACATCAACAACAACAACAACAACAACAGCAACAACAACAACAACAACAGCAGCAGCAACAACAACAACAGCAACAACAACATATCTACACGGTTGACCAATCTGGCTATTCATGTCTCTCTATCCCAGGTTACATCATTGTCTGCGCCCTCATTCGCATGATGGGCGACAAGGGGATGTCGGTCAGTAGAGCTGTCAGAAACTTCGCCGAATCTCGACCCCCTGGCATTTACAAGCCCGGTAAGCATTGCTGATCTGTACTTGGTCTGTACTTGATCTGTAGTTCGCCGAGGCTCGACCCCCTGGTATTTACAAGCCCGGTAAGCATTGCTGATCTGTACTTGGTCTCTGTACTTTGCTGAGTCTCGACCCCCTGGCATTTACAAGCCCGGTAAGCATTGCTGATCTGTACTTGGTCTCTGTACTTCGCATTGTCTAAACCCCCAGGCATTTACAAGCCCGGTAAGCATTGCTGATCTGTACTTGGTCTCTGTACTTCGCATTGTCTGACCCCCCAGGCATTTACAAGCCCGGTAAGCATTGCTGATCTTTACTTGGTCTCTATACTTCGCATTGTCTAACCCCCCAGGCATTTACAAGCCCGGTAAGCATTGCTGATCTGTACTTGGTCTCTGTACTTCGCATTGTCTAACCCCCCAGGCATTTCCAAGCCCGGTAAGCATTGCTGATCTTTACTTGGTCTCTATACTTCGCATTGTCTAAACCCCCAGGCATTTACAAGCCCGGTAAGCATTGCTGATCTGTACTTGGTCTCTGTACTTCGCATTGTCTAAACCCCCAGGCATTTACAAGCCCGGTAAGCATTGTTGGTCTGTACTTGGTCTCTGTACTTTGCCGAGTTTCGACCCCCAGGCATATGAATGTATGTGTGAGTTGGGCATTCTGCCTGTTGCACTGCCTGATCTTGCCTGCAACTTGTCACTTAGATGTATGTATGTATGTATGTTGGTAAGCACCATGAGTGTATACCTTCTTTATTCATTCTGCTTGTTGCACTGCCTTATCTTGCTTGCAACCAACCACCTAAATGTATGTTGGTAGTGATTCTTATCCTTCATTTAGCCCGTTTCAGTGATATAGATTGGTCTAGTGGTACACCAAATTGCTGAAACGAAGCAGGGTCAGGGGTTCTGATAGTCGCAGGTCGTTGTCAACCGCGATGGTAGCTTGTCTAGTTGAGGTGGTAGACCGTTCTCTGCTCGCGTACGATGGGTTCCCTTAATACCACGCCCCACCAGGCGTTATCATTACTTTATCCATTATCCTTAATGCCGTTGTCTGTTGGTGAACCGGTACCCTACGTATGCAGGCAGCACTACCAGGCCTCATTGTTACGAGCGCCTTGGGTATATTATGACAGGAAATCGGCCCCCCTTTCACGTTCGAGCATGGTTATTACACAATCCTGGAGTGCCAAACAGTTTATTTTAAATGCGCCCTCCTGGCTTGGGCAGGAACCCCCCCCCCCCCCCCCCCCCTGCTATATATAGCGATCGCTAGTTTCGACCCTGTTTCAGCGAAATTATCGCTATGAAAATGTTTCCCCAATAAATGGCGTTAAAAAGCTATAAAAAGCTATAGAAAGCAATAAAACGCTGTCCCTGGAGGAGGCCTAAAACCACGAAGCTAGTAAAACCCACTTTCATATTTGAAAAATATATCACAGGGCTTGGGATATGAATATTGTCACATCAATTGATTTTACTAAATTTACTTTGCTTTGCTAAATTTACTTTACTTCACTAAACTAACTTTACTTTACTAAATTTACTTTACTTCACTAAATTTACTTTGCTTTACTAAATTTACTTTGCTTAACTAAATTGTATTTACCTTTAGTTACCTTATGAGATACTAAATTTACTTTACTTTCCTGTCACTTCAATTCATTTATTTTACTATACTAATTTTTTAGTATTGTTTGATTAAATTCAATTATTTCAATCCTGGTGTATCTTAGAGTTTCAGAGAATCCCACTATGATGAACTGTGTGGTCTTACCAAACAAAGCACATTACCAGCATCAGCACCACCCACCAACTGACTCACCCACTAACACACTATCACACCCACTCTCGCACTATTGCACTCACTCACGCACTAATGCGCACACTCACTCACACACTAACGCACTCACTAACACACTTATGCACACACTAATGCACACACTCATTCACGCGCTCACTAATGCACTCACTCACCCACCCACACTCACTTACGCACTCACTCACCCACTAACACACTAATGCACACACTAATGCACACACTCATTCACGCATTCACTAATGCACTCACTCCCCCACCAGCACTCACTTACACACTCACTCACCCACTAACACACTAATGCACACACTAATGCACACACTCATTCACACACTCACTAATGCACTCACTCACCCACCCACACTCACTTACGCACTCACTCACCCACTAACACACTAATGCACACACTAATGCACACACTCATTCACGCACTCACTAATGCACTCACTCACCCACCCGCACTCACTTACACACTCACTCACCCACTAACACACTAATGCACACACTAATGCACACACTCATTCACACACTCACTAATGCACTCACTCACCCACCCACACTCACTTACGCACTCACTCACCCACTAACACACTAATGCACACACTAATGCACACACTCATTCACACACTCACTAATGCACTAACACACTAATGCACACACTCATTCACGTACTCACTAATGCACTCACTCACCCACCCACACTCACGTACGCACTTACTCACCCACTAACACACTAATGCACACACTCATTCACACACTCACTAATGCATTCACGCACCCACCCACACTCACTTACGCACTCACTCACCCACTCACACACCAATGCTCACACTAACGCACACACTCATTCACGCACTCACTAATGCACTCACTCACCCACCCACACTCACTTACGCACTCACTCACCCACTCACACACCAATGCTCACACTAACGCACACACTCATTCACGCACTCACTAATGCACTCACTCACCCACCCACCCACACTCACTTACGCACTCACTCACCCACTCACACACCAATTCTCACACTAACGCACACACTCATTCACGCACTCACTAATGCACTCACTCATCCACTCACACATAGATGCACATACTAACTCAAGCACTCACGAATGCACTCACTCACGCTCTCACGCATCTGCCAACCCTATTTTACAGGCTACCTGACCGACCTATTCAAATACCACCATGAGAAGCGAGATTTGAGGAAGAACCCATGTCCCCAGGTCCCCAGTTGGAAAGGGGGAGATGCAAATGAGGATGAACAGCCAGGGGATCTGCCTCCAGAAGCAGCAGTCGACCCAAGTGGTAAGCGGGCAGAGGGAGTGAGTGAGGGAGAGAGGGAGGGGATTTGAGGAGGAACACCTGTCGCTAACTCCATAGTTGGAAGGGGGGAGGATAGGAATGAGGACGAACAACCAGGGGAGCTGGCCCCCAAAGCAGCTGTCGACCCCAGTGGTGGGTGGGCGGATGGATGGACAGAGTGGGCGAGGGAAGGATGGAGGAAAGGAGGGAGGGAGGGTGGGGGGATTTGAGAAGGGATCCCTGTCCCTAACCCCCTAGTTTGAGGGGGGGAGACGCAAATGAGGATAATCAGCTAGGGGAGCTGGCTCCAGAAGCAGCAGCAGTCGACCCCAGTGGTGGGTGGGTGGAGGGAGGGAGGGAGAGAGTGGGTGAGGGAAGGAGGGAGGAAAGGAGGGAGGGAGAGGGGGGGATTTGAGGAAGAACCCCTGTACACAGGTCCCTAATTGGAGGGGGTAAGATGCAAATGAAGACGAACAGCCAGGGGAGCTGGCTCCAGACACAGCAGTTGACCCCAGCAGTGGTTGGGTGGATAGATAGAGTGGGTGAGAGAAGGAGGGAGGAAACCTATCCCACATGTCTCATGCGCACGTGCCTTACTGACCCTGAGCCACCACCAACCCTGTGCCCATGTAGTTGAGCCAAGCCATGACAAGATCTTTGACATAGGGGAACCTATCCCACATGACGAGGCCGCATTTGTGCTCTCTTCGGTGAGTACCTGCCAAGGGTATGTTTGTAGTTTTACATTCCAGGCAGGAGATGCCAAGGCCTCCACATTTTGCTTCATCCCGATCGATTAATTCTGAGAATAGGGCTATAATGGCATGATTCCTCGTGATGTTTTCATCGGTGAGTACCGGCCCAGGGTATGTTAGTAGTTTAACAGTCCAGGTTACGAATGTTATTTTACAGGCCAGGCAGGAGGTGCCAAGGCCTCCAATTTTTGCTTCGTCCCGATCGATTAATTCTGAGAATGGGGCTATAATGGCATGATTCCTGGTGATGTTTTCTTCGGTGAGTACCGGCCCAGGGTATGTTAGTAGTTTTACAGTCCAGGTTACGAATGTAATTTTACAGGCCAGACAGGAGGTGCCAAGGCCTCTAATTTTTGCTTCATCCCCGATCGATTAATTCTGAGAATGGGGCTATAATGGCATGATTCCTCGTGATGTTTTCATCGGTGAGTACCGGCCCAGGGTATGTTAGTAGTTTTACAGTCCAGGTTACGAATGTAATTTTACAGGCCAGACAGGAGGTGCCAAGGCCTCCAATTTTTGCTTCGCCCCGATCAATTACTTCTGAGAATGGGGCTATAATGGCATGATTCCTGGTGATATTTTCTTCGGTGAGTACCGGCCCAGGGTATGTTAGTAGTTTTACAGTCCAGGGTATGTATGCATTTCTGCAGTCCAGGCAGGAGGTGCCAAGGCCTCCACATTTCCCTTCATCTCGATCGATTAATTCTGAGAATGGGGCTATAATGGCATGATTAGGGAGCGGCAGGGGAGGGGGGGGGGGGGGGGGGGGGGGGGGGTAGCTGGGTAGCGCTACCTAGCGCTACTCGCGCTACCTAGCACTACCTGCCGGGCTCGCATAGCTATTTTTTAGCTATTAATGTCGGTAACTTGTCCTCGAAGTTGCTATTTGGTATTTTGCATAGCTTTTCACAAGGAATCCGAATTTCTCATTCGCGAAGCGTGATTCCGTTCATATAGCAAGGTAAACCGGAGCCTGTCGCGACCTACCATTTCTCATGGTAAGATTTTCAATGGCTACATTTGGCTAAGTTAGCTCCCAGCTATTAGGACTAACCCAGCTTTTAGTACTATTAGTCCTACTTTTGGCCGCGGTTAGGGCTACCTGCCGCTCCCTAGGCATGATTCATGGCGATGTTTTCCCCGGTGAGTACCAAAAGAAGAAAAAATGGAGAATCATAACGCGTGTGTAGTACCCTGGTACCCTGTAACACACACTAAGTACCCTGGTGAGTACTTAGTGTGTGTTATGGGATCTATTTATTTTTATCACGCATGATGAGGCCGCTTTTGTGCTCTCTTAGGTGATTTCTTAGTGTGTGTTTTGGTATGCATGTATTTGTACAGTCCAAGGTAGCCAAATAGGCTTTAAAAAGTTATAAGCAGCATCGCCTTCGACGCTAAAAGATGGCGGAGAGTGATCGCGAGGGAGCGACAAGTGGCAACGGAAGCGAGTTAGTTACGAGACTGTTGGCTGACGTGTCGGGCTTCATCGCGGTCAGACGGATGGACGAACGGACTAATGGGTAACACTGGGGGCTCCCGCCCCCCAGAAGGGGGGGCCCCGCCAAAAAACATGCCCAACCTTGCAAACACAGAAGGCGGTGTATAAGACAAGCACTGGTGGACCGAACCCTTGTATGTATGTATGTTACAGTCCAGGGACTTGCCCAATCGTACAGGAAGGGCTTCAAAAGAACAAGCACTGATTAAGTGGGCCCCAAACAATCGTTAAACGACGGGGGCCCTGAGTTCGTGCTACGGTGATAATTTAATTCTACAATATTAATAAATCATCACAAATTGTAAGCGATGGCGGCCCGTAGTTCGTGCTATGCAGATATTCTAACTTCAGGTTTCTTGTCACATTTATAAGAGTGATGCAACAATATACAAGTGTGTGTGACAGGTGGGATATATGGTATGTTTGTTACTGTCCAGGAGTAAATAAATAGGCTAAAGGGACTTGCGTGACCCCAGGCTTTCATCCCATGATACTATCCCACCCCATCCCACCTTATCCCATCCAACCCCACCCACGCACACGCAGAGAAACAAACAAAAACTCACATTACATGTACTTGACACTGCGCAGGTGTGCACTGCACTTCTGCCAGAACGGCCCGACATCCCTTTCCCAGGCTCGCAGCCCGTGTCCCTTGCTCGTGCCAATTTGGAACTGATTCGGAACCGGCGCTACTGGGTTACCTGGAAAGCCGACGGGACTCGCTACATGATGTGGATAGATACAAGGGGTAGCTACTTGATAGACAGATCAGCCAACGTGGTGCGACTACAGGTACATGATGATGATGGTGATGATGATTATGATTATGATGAGTAGTAGGATTTTTAGTATTTTGGAATAAACTTTGATTTGTTACCCCCCCCCCCCCCCCCCCCCCCCCCCACACACACACACCTTACACACACACGCACACATGCATACATACATACATACATACATACATACATACACATACACACACACTCCATCACCACCACCTGCACCTCTAATACCCCCCCCCACCCCCCCCCCCCCCCCCCCCCCCCACACACACTCCCCTCAGATGCGGTTCCCCACCCCAGTTCGTCCAAGACCTGGCCAACCAGTGGCCTACCCCGTTGGGGGGCCTCACTCTGGCACACTGTTAGACGGGGAGATGGTGGTGGACCTGGAAAAGGAATCACACAAGTACTCCAGAAGGTGAGGGTGGTGCATGGGACAAACGCGCAGTAATGCTGCTGGTATCATATCTGTGTAACACAAACACACACAAACATGCACACATGTAACACACAGACAAACACACACACACACGCGTAACACACAAACATGTACACACACACGCGTAACACACAAACATGTACACACATAACACATACAGTGAAACACACAAGTACTCCAGAAGGTGAAGGTGTTGGATGGGGGAAACGGTCAGTAATGCTGCTGGTATCATATCTGTGTAACACACATAAGCACGCACGCATGTAACACACAAACAAACACGCACGCACGCACACACACACATACACACACACACACACACACAAACATGCACACACACGCAAACACACAGACAATGAGACACACAAGTACTCAAGAAGATGAAGGTGTTGGATGGGGGAAACGGGCAGTAATGCTGCCGGAACCCTGTATGTGTAAAACGCATGTAACACACAACCAAGCACGCTCACGTAACAAACAGACAAACACACACACACACGTAACGCAAACATACGCGCTCACACACACCACGCAGCACTTAGGCAAGCTTGTGTGTGTGTTATTTTGAGTACTTTTGTACGTGTGTGCATGCTTGTGTGTGTTATCTTAAGTGATTATGTGAAGAACACTGAAGTACTCAAAATTACACACACAAGCATGCACACACATGTGACACAAACAAACACGCTCACCCACACAAACACACAACACACAGATAAGGTAACATTCCAACAACAACTAGACAACACCAACATCATCATCAGCAACAAACAGGTACCTCATCTACGACATGGTGGGGATCAACTGCAACATAACAACGACATCAACATTGAACGCATACCTCATCTACGACATGATAGTCATCAACTACACAACATGAACAACATCATCAACAACAAGCAGGTACCTCATCTACGACGTGATGGTCATCAACTACACAATATCAACAACATCATCAACACCGAAGAGTTACCTCATCTACGACATCATGGTCATCAACTCCACAATAAATAAAACAACTGCAGCAGGTGCCCCTCCCCCCCCCCCCCCCCACCCCCAAACCACGGACCCCCCCCCCCCCCCCACCCCCACCACCCTCACCCCCACCCCCACCACCACCAACAACAACAACAACAACATCAACAACAACAAACAGTTACCTCATCTACAACGGCATGGTTATCAACTCCACAATACATAAAACAACTGCAGCAGGTGCCCCTCCCCACCCCACCCCACCCCCCAAACCACGGACACCACCCCCACCCCCAACAACAACACCACGACCACCACCAACAACATCAACAACAAACAGGTACCTCATCTACGACGTGATGGTCATCAACTCCAAGATCCTGGTGGAGAAGCCCTGGAAGGACCGCTACGCGGCCATTGAATCTGACGTCATCAAGCCGCGCAACGTAGAGCGAGCATACATCAATGGAGAGAAGATGAAGGTCCCATGCACAGCGCCTCCCTTGGGGTAGGGCCCCGTCAGAAGATTGTTTTTTGTTTAGTTCATCAGTGCTTGTTCTTTTTAGCCCTTCTAATTCCAAGGTTGGGCAAGTCCCTTTAGCCTGTTTGGCTGCCCACTGTACCATGCCACACATGCTAGCGTTGTAAGCAATGTGGACCACACCACATCACACACCATCAAGCCACGCAACATAGAGCAAGCATGCATCAATGGGGAGAAGATGAATTTACCATGCTCAGTGCCCCCCTTGGGGTAGGTGCTGTGCCTCAACACCACTTCCTTGTACCTTCATCATCACCATTACCCCCCTTCTCCTCACCATCACCATCACCCATGCTCAGCGCCCCCCTTGGGGTAGGTGCTGTGCCTCAACACCACTTCCTTGTAGTGACATTCACTGGGTTAGTAATGTTTTGTTCTGTATTACTTTATGAGTCAATCGTATGCATCCACAGAGACGTTGAGGAGTGCGCCTCCCTTTGTTGAGGCAGGTGCATTGGCGTCAGCATCACCCTCATCATCACCATCACCCCTCCCCCCCCCCCCCCCCCTCCTCCTCCTACTCCCCCTCCTCCCCCTCCTCCCCCTCCTGATCACCATCACCATCACCGTCACCGTCACCCATGCTCAGCGCCCCCCTTTGGATAAGTGCTGTGCCTCCACACCAGACAAACAAAACATAACACACAATCTTAGAAAGCACCGAGTGAGAGCCACAACCCCATATGCGCAAGTGCTGCGCCTCCGCACCAGGCAAACAAAACATAACACACAATCTTAGAAAGCACCGAGTGAGAGCCACAACCCCATATGCGCAAGTGCTGCGCCTCCGCACCAGGCAAACAAAACATAACACACAATCTTAGAAAGCACCGAGTGAGAGCCACAACCCCATATGCGCAAGTGCTGCGCCTCCGCACCAGGCAAACAAAACATAACACACAATCTTAGAAAGCACCAAGTGAGAGCCACAACCCCATGTGCGCAAGTGCTGCGCCTCCGCATCAGGCAAACAAAACATAACACACAATCTTAGAAAGCACCGAGTGAGAGCCACAACTCCATATGCGTTAGTGCTGCGTCTCCACACCAGACAAACACAACATAACACACAATTGTAGAAAGCACTGGGTGCGAGCCATAATCCCACACCACACCAAGCCATATAATCTAGCCCATCTTCAGCGTAATTGACAGCTTATACCAGCTCCTAACCTCTTCCTGCTATCCGCACTCAGACCTTGCCGGACTGTTTATGTCGTTTCGCACCCTCCTGCCCTCTGGATAGTTGGTCGGCATGAAGGCAGCCAGACCTATGCATCAACACCACAATCCGGTTGTTCAACTTGGCGAAACGACCGGGAACCACTGTTTGTGTCGTTTCGCACCCTCCTGCCCTCTGGATATTTTATACCTGTCTTAATTATTCGCGGATGGGCGTGTTCCTTTAGCCTAATAAGCTAAATTATTCGACTGGAACGTACATACTGTACGCGGCACAATGCAGCTCTATGGAAAACATAACATTTCAAGATAAAACATATTTCTCCAAGGAATACATGTATGACATACCGTTAGAAGAAACATAACATACCACCATATGACACACCCTAAGACAAGTCATAGGCAGCGTCGCAAGCTATGCGGAAAAAGGGAGAGAATGTTATCGGAGCGACAGGTGGCAAAAGAATCGAGCGAACCAAAGCCAGTTAGTTATTATGAAACAGTTGACTGATGTGTCGGGCTTCGTCTTGGTCATGCGTCGGTCAGTCGGTCAAACAGACAACGGGGCGACCCTGGGGACTCCCGCCCCCCAGAAGGGGGGGCTCCGCCAAAAACATAACATACCACCATATGACATACCATCACAAAACATAACATACCGCAATGGGTCACAGCACAACAAAACAGGTCACAACTAAACACAACTCAACACAGCACAGCAGAACAACCAAAGCACCCTTGACCTATCACCCTAAGTCTTCCCCCCCCATGCTGATATGGCAACGCATTGAACACAACGCAACACAGCACAATACAGCACAACATACCTATCACCCTCAGTCTGTCCCCCCAACCCGCCCTGTTTTCACCATCTGTAGCTACAACTACAACGATGAAGACTGCAGCAAAATGCACCTTTTACCGGAAGTCTGCCCCCCCTGCTTTCACCATCCGCATCTTAAATTGCTTCGATGAGCCCGTCAGCACAACACAACACAACACAGTACAACATGATGTTGCACCCTGAACCTACTACCTTACCTGCCCCCCCCCCCCCCCCCCCTCCCTGCTTTCACCAAACGCAGCCACAACAACTACAACGACCAAACCTTCACACACTACAACAACCAAACCTTCACATACTACACCTTCACACACTACAACAACCAAACCTTCACACACTACACCTTCACACACTACAACAACCAAACCTTCACACACTACACCTTCACACACTACACCTTCACACACTACAACAACCAAACCTTCACACACTACACCTTCACACACTACAACAACCAAACCTTCACACACTACACCTTCACACACTACAACAACCAAACCTTCACACAGTACAACAGCCACAACAACTACAACAATCAAACCTTCACACAGTACAACACAGCACAATACAACACTGCACAGCACAACGCACCTATCACACTCAATCTGACCCCCTTACCACCCCCCCCCCCCCCCCCCCCCCCCCCTCCCTGCTTTTACCAAACGCAGCCACAACAACTACAACAATCAAACCTTCACACAGTACAACACAGCACAATACAACACTGCACAGCACAACGCACCTGTCACACTCAATCTGACCCCCCTGCCCCACCCACTGCTTTCGCCATCCGCAGCTACAACTACTACGATGAGCCCTTCAGCATTCGAAGGAAGGAGTTCTGGCCATTATACCGCGCACGTCAGATTGTTGATAAATTCATCCCCAGCCTCTGTCACGAGGCAGATGGTCTCATCCTCCAGGTATGCATGTATGTGTGTATGTATGCACGTATGTATTTACTAGTACGGTAGCCTGTGTGGCCGTTGGCCACCTCCCACCCATCCCTCCCAGGCCCTGGGTTCTGGTCTGGGTAACAGAACGGGTTACGTCCTTGTATGTACCCCCCTACCCCACCCACACTACTTTTCTCCATCTCCACTACTTTTCTCGATCTCTCCTTGCCCCTCACCACACCCCATGTACACACTTTCTCTTTCCCACCCCTCCCCTCACTCCAGTCATCCCCACCCAGGGTGGGCCACCCTCGACCCTCCCTCCCCCACTCTCTTTTTCCCAAACCACCGGCAGCGCGCGTAATCCCCTACCTACCTCATCCCTTTCACACCAGCTGTGGGCCTAGATCATGCAGAAATGTGGAGGGGTTAAAGAGCAGGCTGTGGATTCAACCCTGCCAACAACTTGCAAAAGCTGACCCCGCTGAGAATACCGGGCGTGCGCAATCACAAAGTTACAAACCTGCAGCTTCTTCTTTGCGCGTAACATAGTTGGGTCTGCAGCTGTTGTGTTTGACCAGCAAATTTCAGCCTGTCCTCTATCCCTACATGCTAAGCAATCGATGTCTCAATGCTTGAAACAATGGCAAGAAATTTGATGAGGGGTGCAAGGGCCATATCGTGTAGGGATATGTAATGCCAGTGGAGGTCTCAAGAGATTCAAGTATCTCGCTATAATTGCCTGCTGACCAGGCAATGCGACGGCATGACGTTGGTGCAGAGGATGATAACAAATCAATTGCGAATTGCGCGCGGCAGCCTGCCTGGCAGCATGAGCTTCACGTCTTGTCTGATTATTAGTCTGGCGTCCATTTTCATCGTTTAATTATCACAACATGTATGAACCATGGGCACTGTTGCGTTAGGGCAATAATCCAGGGATTTTTTGTTCAAATCCAAAGGAGGAAAATTATCCCTTTTTATAATATTCCTCCCTATTTACCTCCCAAAACAGGGGCCTTATTCCTATTTGGGTCGATTTGGGTCATTTTTAGTGAATTTCAGTAAAAAAAACTTTTTTTTTTTTTAGGTTTCTTATTCCGGCAATTTCGGCAAAAACTGGTTCTCGTATTCCGGAAAAAATATCCCTGCCATAATCACATGTACAAACCTTTACATAATAATACATAACAATACATTAACATATGGAGCTGAAACAACATGCACTGTTACTGTAGGGCCATTACCAATAAAGCGCGCGCTTTTGCGCGCTGGCGCGCTGCCTTTTTGAGCCCCACTGCGCGTTTCGCACAGTTTTTTGCAACCCCCTGTGGGCGCAGCAAATCAATTTTTGCCCTTTTTGCACTACATAGTGCAGTTTTGTTTTTTTCAAGTGCGCTAAAGTACTGCCCAATTTGGTCTATGGAAGTACCCTGGCCATGACCACATGTACAAACATTTTACATGTTGCTGTACGGTTATGATGACATGTACACACATGTATTGTGTTGCTGTACGGTTATGATGACATGTACACACATGTATTGTGTTGCTGTAAGGTTATGACAACATGTACAAACCGTTGGCACTGTTGGTGTAGGTTCACTACCACGTGAGCAAACCATTGGCACTGGTAGTTCAGGGTTATGTTAACATGTACAAACCTGTATTATGGTTGCTGTAGGGCTATGACGCCATTTACAAACCCTTGGCACTGTTGGTGTTGGACCACTACCACATGAGCCAACCATTGGCACTGTTGGTTCAGGGTTATGGCAACATGTACAAACCTGTATTATGGTGATGTAAGGTTATGACAACATGTACGAACCGTTGGCACTGTTGGTGTTGGACCACTACCACATGAGCCAACCATTGGCACTGTTGGTTCAGGGTTATGGCAACATGTACAAACCTGTATTATGGTGATGTAAGGTTATGACGACATGTACGAACCATTGGCACTGTTGGTGGAGGATCACTACCACATGAGCAAGCCGTTGGCACTGTTGGTTCAGGGTTATGGCAACATGTACAAACCTGTATTATGGTGATGTACGGCTATGACGCCATTTACAAACCCTTGGTACTGTTGGTGTTGGACCACTACCACATGAGCCAACCATTGGCACTGTTGGTTCAGGGTTATGGCAACATGTACAAACCTGTATTGTGGTGATGTAGGGCTATGACAACATGTACGAACCGTTGGCACTGTTGGTATAGGACCCCTACCAGATGAGCAAACCATTAACACTGTTGCTGCAGGCTAATGACGTCTTGTAAAAACTTGTATCGCGTTGCTGGAAGGTTATGACAACATCTGCAAACCTTTTTATTTTTCTGAAGGGTTATGACAACATGAACAAGCATGAGGTTCACTCTGTCACATTGTTAGGTCCCACCCACACTGCTTGCCCACTGTGCTCACTGCCCAACCCTTCAACCTACAATAGGTTGCTGTAGGCTTATGACAACATGTACAAGCATGAGGTTCACTCTGTCACAGTGTTAGGTCCCACCCACACTGCTTGCCCACTGTGCGCACTGCCCAACCCGTCAACCTACAATGTGTTGCTGTAGGGTCATGACAACACGTACAAGCATCAGGTTCACTCTCTCACAGTGTTAGGTCGCACTCGCACTGCTTGCTCACTGTGCTCACTGCCTAACCCTTTATTATTCAGCATGTATTATGTTGCTGCAGGTTTATGACATGTACAAGCCGTTGGCACTGTTGGTGTAGGACCACTACCACATGAGCAAACCATTAACAATGTTGCTGGATGGTTATGACATCTTGTAAAAGCCTTTATCGTTTTGCTGTAAGGTTATGACAACATCTGCAAACTTTGACATTCAACCTACTATATGTTGCTGTAGGGTTATGACGACATGTACAAGCCGTTGACCTGTTGTTGTAGGACCACTACCACATGAGCAAACTGTTGCTCAGGGTTATGGCCTCATGTAAAAACCTGTATCGTGTTGCTGTAGGGTTATGATCACCAGACTTTGTCCTTCAACCTATAATATGTTTCTTTAGGGTTATGACAACATGTACAAGCATCAGGTTCACTCTGTCACAGTGTTAGGTCCCACCCACACTGCTTGCCCACTGTGCTCACTGCCCAACCCTTCAATCAACAATATGTTGCTGTAGGGTTATGATGACATGTACAAGCCGTTGACTTGTGAAGAGCTGCTGAAGTGGAAGTTCTCTCACCTAAACTCGGTGGATTTCAAGCTCAGGATTGAGACCCCCCAAGGGCAGGTAGGCTGGGTCAGGTCAAGTTAAGATTGTGTGGGTTGGTTTGATTACATGGTCTATCAGCCCTCTTTCTGCTCACCACACACACATACACCAAACACACACACTCCACCCCCCACCCCATACACACACACCCTACACACAAACCCCGCACCCCACCCCGTACAAACACACACACACACACTACACAAAGGTACCACGTCCCAACTAACTTGCGGACGGAGTAAATGTGGTTCTCCTAAACAATATTACCTGCATGCCACATATGCCTGATGCGTATGTTTTAGATACGGGTAAAATCGTTCTGACACTACAATTGAACGGTTCGATAAATTAATGATTTCGCAGCAAAGGGTTCAGCAGGGTTCCGCGGAATCTAACACGCAGGGAAATGCTGCCTGCCGATTTATCAGTCTCGGATTCACTTCACCGGCGAATCACGTTGCGTACTAAGGCAAACGTCAAATTAGCAAATGGTTAAACTTTCAAATCAGTACGGTACACTGGAATACTAATTAACGGTATTTTGAACTGCCTCCAGACTCTAAATATGTTACACAGGGGTATGGCCCCTTAAAAGAGTGGCCCATTTTATGTTTAAATGTCGTTATTCGACTGTTTCCAAAAACTTAGTTGATCGAAGATATTTAAAAAATCATCCCTTATTCATTTACAAACTTATTTCTTATCATTTTTTCTGTGATTAAAGCTCTTAAAAGCTTTTGATATTCCGAAGTGTTCACAGTTCAGGGGTCGCTAAATAGGCTTTAAGGACTGTGACACTCACACCTTCATTTTTGAATGCCCAGGAGTTCAAAATAAATGCGCAGGAGTTCAAAATCAAAATCAAACTCAAAATTTTGCATGCGCAGGAGTTCAACCCAGACACCGACTGCAAGCTCATGCTCATGAATTCAAGAGGGCACCGATGTAGTGCCCCCTCTTTCGTCTCCTCTTACTGTTGATTTCTGTCTTCGAATATTCCTACTTATATCCCTAAGTACTACTCTACCTACTCGCTGCCGGAGCAAGAGCGTTTGGGGTTTTGCTAGCGGTGCAGTGCTTATGGTGGATGTTTTGTCACGGCCCGAGTTTTGAGATATCAGGGAAGTCGTACACGCAAAACAGCAAGCCCCACCCCCCCCCCCCCCCCCCCACCCCCCACCCCCACCCCCAGCCCCAGCCCACCGCCATACCAGCTGCACCACAGCCCCCCCCCCCCTCCATCCGCGCAGCGAGTTCAAAGTTCTCTAAATACTTCAACTTCAACCAAAGTTCGTGCTGCTCCCGCAGCGAGTTCAACCCTGCACCACCCAGACTCGACTCGTCAAAAGCCTGCTCATGAATTCACGTAACACTCGGCGCCCCGCCCCCCCCCCCGGCCCAACGGCCCCCTCATATCTGACCACTCCTTACCAAAGCAGCGCGCACAACAGTCAACATTCCCTGCAGTAAGTTGTATACATAGAGCTATAGATATACAGCAGCAGCGCACAGCCCGCCCCCCCTCAACCAACGCAGTATAATAAATCTGTAACAGGGCCAAGGGGCAAGGTCAAACAGTCCCTCCAGTCGTTGTATAAGTAGATTAGTATGTATCTAAGGTTGTAAGGTATGGGTATCAAACGTGCAGACACGGTAGTATAGGTAGGTCCGACCCTACCCATAGAAGGTACGGTACAACATCCCATATAGGACATCGAAATATCTGACATCCACCCGTCGCATCACGATGTAAATCCACATACATACAACAGTACTACCGGTACACTACAATACGACCACACATACACTCCACCATACATACTACCACCCTCCCGATAGATAGGAGCCAGATACCCACTAGATATCTAGATACAAGATAGATACAGAGATACAATTGCCTACATGAGATACAATGAGACTAACCCATAGATCTACATACAGAGATACCCCATAGATAATAGATAGATCCACCTAGATACATCAGAGACACTAGATACCCATACTCATACACCTAACTAAGACTACATAGAACTCTACATAGATGCATAGATAGTCATACGCCCGCATCAATACACTACGACTACTAGCACTAGATACCAGAGGACAGTACATCACATAGCATAGGTAACTGGGAGATAGGGTCACAGTCCAGATAAACTGCGCAAACGATACGCCTAGACCTGATCAGATGCAATGCACCCTAACTAACTCTGCAACGGCAAATTCACCATTGTCCTCCCTCCCCTATCTCTCCAGTCACGCTCCACATCGGAACGTTGTGTGTCTTCAGTCATACCACCATCCAACAACCGTCCCCCTAGCCGCCTTCTCTTTCCACGCCAAGTCACCCCCCCTCTGTTGTTACCATATTGCAGCCTGCCCCGTGCCTACCCCGGACGTGACCGCAGGAAGACTTTATGCGTTTTCCTTAAGACTGTAGCTCCGTCTTTTAGACGGTTTTACTTAAATTGACGTTTTCCAGTTTTGGTTTCCACAGACCCCACCGTCGTTTTTTTCTTACTTCCACGACACCTTTCTCCCTCGCGCGCACAGGTTGTGTAGTGGTTGGCAACTACTTAAAGCCTCGAATTTAACAAGAAAATCTTGGAGTAGCCAGCGTCCAGATTTCACTGTACACTCACCCTAGACAAGAGCCCCGGCCCCACACGGGCTATCCCACCACCCTCTAGGTTACCCAGTGACTGCCCACTTCCCCCCGGCTTGCCTCCTCGATGGACATTCCCCTTCCTGATGTATGTTAGGGTACCTGTCTGCCCCTATTGTATTGCTGCTATGAACCGGGGTGTGTTACATTCCATCACAGTGGGGGAGGCCCCCCCCCGGAAAGGCCCCCCCCCCCCCAATAACTAAGAGACTTGCCCAACAGCACCGGGATAGACCGGCTATTAATAACCGACACACAAAGGCATCTGCCTCGACTCCCCTGACTCGCCACTTGAAAATTCCGACAATTGACACATTGTTCACACACACCCCAGTAATATGCCCACTCTCAGGACGTGAATTAAGGACCCACAAGGCCAACTGTGCGAACTAAGCTCGCGCCAAGCCGCGACGCTAGCATAGTCACCATAAAGAGTTCGTGGACCCCAACCACCCTAACTCCCATTAGCAGTCATTCCAGCTCACTCCCCCTCCTTTCTTCGCAATCACAGCCGACCCATCATTCCTTCTGTTTGCACCTCGCCTCTTTAACTTCCCTCGTTTTCTTTCGATAGGAGGTTTGAAACCTCTAACCAGCTTTCTAAACCAGTCCGCCACCATTCCACTCCCACTCCAATCCCATTTTCCCCTTTCCCTTATCATTCTTCCACCATCAGTCTCTTCTGTGGTCTGCCTCGCTTTTACTATCCCCCTGTTCCTCTTGATGCAAAGAATCCATCCCTCAGCTCCATTTTCCCCATCCATCATTTTTCCACCCCCCCCAACCATCACCCCTTTGTTTGAAGATTCAGACAGCAGCTCTGTCATCCCCAATATTAACCCTTGTTTCCCCCCCTCAATAGGACGCTCTGCCCACACAACTCTTAATGGAAAATCATCGAGTGCTGTACCCACAAATGCGCTCATGATAACAGATTGGACAGACCACGAACACACATTGGGTATCACATAGATGGTGGCATGAGGCGCTGGAAGCAAGGACACTCGACCCAATGGCCATCCTACCAGCAGTATACGAACCACAAGGGCAAATGAGACCAGAGCAAGCCCAGCCGCGTCCACATCTGGCTGATCATAAGTGGAGCGAAGCGTGCGATGCAGTCTGACGCGTCGTGACATAAATCCTAGACTGGGTTAAAGCCATCTGGCGCTGTGGTGAGCGCCCAAGCCACATTGGGTGCACATAGAGGTGGGGGGAGAAGGCTCTGGCGCACCAAAGACAGACACACATGCCAGCATGCCCGGCATGACACCGGTGAGACCGACCGAGCCCCACCTCCGACTCCTCCGCCTCTGTCATAAACAAGAGGTCATAACGAGGATAGGCGAGGATCCATGAATGGGTCGCCGTTCAATGAACTAGCGGGTGTACTGGGACTGTCGGACGCCACCAACCCATTTCGGCTGCTTCCACGAGGGATATGCTGAGTCACCAAGATGCACAGACGCAGACCCCATGCCCTCCCCGCGTCTATGCCAAAGAACACGAGCGATCCAGTCTCGGCTGAATCCTACAGGGTGACTGAGTTCTCAAGCCGGTGAACCTGACCTGGATGGCCTTGCCTAGCTCCGACTGGCCCCCGTGAATGGATGTGCGGACCGCCCAAGCACACTCGGCTTCCCCCCATGAGGTGGTACTGTCCAGGCTGAGGTCCATCGAGGACAGGACCCAACCCTGCCCCACCCCTCCCCGGGCTATGACCACGTGAGCACCAGAGCAAGCATACGGCACGCTACATCATAGCCTGTGACACTGACTTCTACTCCGCAATCGACGTGGCTCGACGGACCCTGCACTCCAACCTTCCCTTCACTGCATCGAGTGAATGGCTGTTAGAGGCCAAACACCCCCTATGGCGTCTGTAAATCATGAGGGAGAGGCTGGTGCGACAGCAGAGGGCGCGAACCTGCAATCCTCCCTGGCGTTCTATTACGCATAGAAGACTAAGGGTCTGCGCCCTTGTCAAACACAAACTTAACTGTGCGAGTCCACACACATTCGGCTGGCTGCAAAGCAGGTGTGATATGGGAGTTGGATGGAATAATCCGTGGATGAATTTGCCGTGCTCTCATGACTGGGTGAATGGATGTGGAGGCCAAGACTCATTGGTGTACATGAGGGAGAGGCTGGACAAGGACATACCCAATGCCTCCCGCTTCTACGACAAGGTGAGTCCATGACAAATTAGCTCATCATTCAGAGTCCAGTAGGGCACCAGGGTAATCTAAGCATCAGCATCGGCATCATAAGGGTGAATGAATGGATGTATGATTTCCTGACTGACTCAATGCCTGGATGAATGGATGAGTGGATGAAGGGGGGGTAGAATGAAGGAGGGATTCAATGTTGGATTCATACATAATTTTCAAGAAATAGTAAATAGTAAGTACGGCTCCGACCACGCCCCTGGCCCAATGGTAAGGAAAATGCCACCCATTCCTTGCAAGGAACGTGAGACTCGTGCCTTGCAATCTGGGCTGGAGGCTCGGGTGGAGTCGCATTTCAGGCACTTCTGGAGCACCTGAGCGCGCTGGAAAGCCGGGAGAGTCGGTACCCAGCATTGGTTGAAGCACGAATCGACGTACGTTCTTGTACACATGCAATACAATCTTGTACCCATGTGTGGGAAGCCTAGAGAGTCGGTATCCAGCATTGGTTAAAGCACGAATCGACGTACGTTCTTGCACACATGCGATACCGTCTTGTACCCATGTGTGGAAAGCCTAGAGAGTTGGTATCCAGCATGGGTCAAAGCACGAATCGACGTACGTTCTTGCACACTTCGATACCGTCTTGTACCCATGTGTGGAAAGCCTAGAGAGTTGGTATACCAGCATGGGTCAAAGCACGAATCGACGTTACCGTCTTGCACAAATGCGATAACGTCTTGTACCCATGTGTTTGTAAAGCCTAGAGAGTTTGGTATCCGCATGGGTCAAAGCACGAATCGACGTACCGTCTTGCACACATGCGGATACCGTCTTGTACCCATGTGTGGAAAGCCTAGAGAGTTGGTATCCAGCATGGGTCAAAGCACGAATCGACGTACCGTCTTGCACAAATGCGATACCGTCTTGTACCCATGTGTGTAAAGCCTAGAGAGTTGGTATCCAGCATGGGTCAAAGCACGAATCGACGTACCGTCTTGCACACATGCGATACCGTCTTGTACCCATGTGTGGAAAGCCTAGAGAGTTGGTATCCAGCATGGGTCAAAGCACGAATCGACGTACCGTCTTGCACACATGCGATACCGTCTTGTACCCATGTGTGGAAAGCCTAGAGAGTTGGTATCCAGCATGGGTCAAAGCACGAATCGACGTACCGTCTTGCACACATGCGATACCGTCTTGTACCCATGTGTGGAAAGCCTAGAGAGTTGGTATCCAGCATGGGTCAAAGCACGAATCGACGTACCGTCTTGCACAAATGCGATACCGTCTTGTACCCATGTGTGGAAAGCCTAGAGAGTTGGTATCCAGCATGGGTCAAAGCACGAATCGACGTACGTCTTGCACAAATTCGGACTACCGTCTATGTACCCATGTGTGGACAGCCTCTAGAGAGTTGGTATCCAGCATGGGTCAAAGCACTAATCGGACGTACCTTCTTGCAACACCTGCGATACCGTCTCTGTACCCATGTGTGGAACCAGCCTAGAGAGTCCTGGGTCTCCAGCATGGGTTCGAAGCACGATCGACTTACGTTCTTGCACACATGCGATACCGTCTTGTACCCATGTGTGGAAAGCCTAAAGAGTTGGTATCCAGCATGGGTCAAAGCACGAATCGACGTACCTTCTTGCACACATGCGATACCGTCTTGTACCCATGTGTGGAAAGCCTAGAGAGTTGGCATCCAGCATGGGTCAAAGCACGAATCGACGTACCGTCTTGCACAAATGCGATACCGTCTTGTACCCACGTGTGTAAAGCCTAGAGAGTTGGTATCCAGCATGGGTCAAAGCACGAATTGACGTACCTTCTTGTACACATGCGATACGGTCTTGTACCCAGGTGTATCCGTTCATGTCTGGACCAAGGCTGGGTGCCCACCTCCTACGCACATGTGCACCAGTGCTCGAGCAAGGGTGCAAGCATGTTTACACTTGGTTACATGGCTTCCTGTTGTTGCGTCATTTAAATGTATGCTACAGCCCAGGGATGGGCTCCCAGCTAAAAATATGTAGATCAACTGGAGGGGTTTTGAGGTGTACGAGTATGTGTATCCGTTCATGTCTGGACCATGTGTGTCCGTTCATATCTGGACCAAGGCTGGGTGCCCACCTCCCATGCACATGTGCACCAGTGCTCAACAAATGTGTGTAATGATAACGCCTGGTGGGGCGTGGTATTAAGGGAGCCCCATCTTCCGGCAGTAGGGAAAGGGCTGCTACTTAACCTGGACAAAGCTACCATGGCTGTTGACAGCGACCGCGAACACTAAAGCGCACCCGTAGGGATTTGAACCCGGCACCTTTTTCATTTGAGGAGCTCAACCATTGAGCCATTCGTCGAAACGGGGATAACAAATGAGTTTATATGAAGATATAATGATGATAAGCTTGTGGGAATGCTCTTCTGCACGCCTCAGAATGTTTGTGAAGTACAAGGCTATCATTGTCCCAATAACACACCCAAGGCCTTGCTGCCTGCTACCATGTATGTATTTTTACAGTCCAGGGGTGACAAAATATGCTAAATGGACTTGCCCAACCTTACAAACAGGAAAGGCCATACGTCCCTACTCACACGTACCTACACACGTATCATATATGATCCATGATGTATCAAATATGTGGACTAAGCATCGTGTGATTGATGTGGATGTATCATCGTGTATCATAATCATGCCACCCTTAAAAACATAAATGTGCGGTTTTAATTTAACATCAACCCCAACAAATGAGTTTATGAAACAATTTCCTCCTTTGCAACACTAATGTCAGCCGAGCCAGGGAATCACGATGCCCACATGACGATTGTTTTGTTTTAGTTGTGAAAGGAATTTCACCCCAGGAGGTGGGTCTCCCGACACAAACCAGCAACACCGAAGATTCAGTTTGAATGGCGATGCCGCTCCTACAAAAGAGTAGGCGCACTTCAGGTCGGTGAGAAAATTTACCAATCACGGGGCATGTGTGACTACATGATTTGGAAGGATAAGGAAGATTCGTATGACAGGTAGATGATTTAATATCAACCCCAACGAATGAGTTTCTGAAACCATTTCCTTCTTTCCAACACCAGTGTTGGCCATGCCAGGGAATCGCGAAGTCCACATGACAATTAACCAATCACGTGGCATGCGTGACAACAATATTTGGAAGGATACAGAAGATTTGTATGACATCTAATTTAAAATTAACCTCAATGACTGAGTTTATGAAACAATTCCCTCCTTTTCAACACTAATTACATTACATTACATAACATATTACTGTCTACTTGACACCGCGAGGGTGTATGAGACTCTGTGCTTTAAACAAAAAGAAAAAGCACCCACAAAGCAAAACAAACCATTACATCAGGGCTGTGTTGAGGACAAACAAACCAAACTCTCAACCACCGTTTTGGTGGCGTAGGCTAATGTTGGCCATGCCAGGGAAACAGGTAGTCCACAAGACACTGTTTTTATTTTAGTTGTGAAAGAAATTTCAAACCAGCGACACTGAGGATTCAGTTTGAATGGCGATGCCGCTCCTACACAAGAATAGGCACACTTCGGGTCGGTGTAAAAATGTACCAATCACGTGGCGTGTGTGATAACATGATTTGCAAAGATAAGAAAGATTTGTATCAGACAGATAATTTTACATCAACCCCAACGAATGAGTTTCTGAAACTATGTCTGCCTCAGGTCTGCATGTCCATCAAGGATGACATCAAGGACGATGAACTGATAGGATATCTGGAGGAGTGGTTCTTCTCGGTGAGTTATGTGGATGCATTGATGGATGGATGGGTGGACAGACAGACAGACAGACAGACAGACAGACAGACAGACAGACAGACAGACAGACAGACAGACGGATTTCTCTCTCTATCATGGGGTGAGGGATGTATGGTTGGATGGATCCATCTAGGATGACATCAAGATCGATGAGCTGATAAGTGTGCCTCTTCTCGGTGAGTTATGTGGATGCATTGATGCATGGATGGATGAACATGCAGACAGGTGGATTTCTCTCTATCATGGGGTTGGGGATGGATGGTTGGATGGATCCATCTAGGATGACATCAAGGACGATGAGCTGATAAATGTGCTTCTTCTCGGTGAGTTATGTGGATGCATTGATGGATACATGGATGGATAGACAGACAGGCAGACAGGTGGATTTCTCTATCTATCTTGGGGATGGATGGGTAGATGGATGGATCCATCAGGATGGGGGATGGAGAGCTCTATGGATTCATGGATGGATAGATGGATGGATCCATCAAGGATGATATCAAGGACGATGAACTTATATAATACATGGAGGAGTGGTTCTTCTCGATGACTTATGTTTGTTGTTCCAGTCCAGGGGTAGCCAATTGGACTACAGAGACTTGCCCAACCTGGAAAAATTAGATGAATCTAGACCAGGGTGAGTTTTATGGATGGATGGACTGACGGACAGATGGACGGTCGGATGGACGAATGAATAGACGGAGATACAGACAAACAGACTGACAGACAAACTGACAGGCAGATGATGGGTGGATAGCTCTTTCTATATTAGGGTTGACTTGCTGACTGATTCCTTTTTATGGTCCTTTATGGTGTATATATCTTGGTGGTATGATGGTGGTATGGTATGGTCTGATAGTGGTATCTTGGTGGTATGATTGTGGTATCTTGGTGATGTGTTTTCTTTTGAAGATTCCTTTTGGTGTCTATATTACGATTGTGGCTGGACCACAGCTAACTTGGGTAACACTCTTCACCAGACAGTCCAATGGTTCTTTCTGCTCTTGGAGGAGTACAAGCCATAATCCTAGCCTATCCTCCTGATCTAGTTGGAAGGATACGGGAGATTTGTATGACATGTAATTTAAAATTAACCTCAATGACTGAGTTTATGAAACAATTCCCTCCTTTTCAACACTAATGTTGGCCATGCCAGGGAAACACGTAGTCCACAGGACACTGTTTTTAATGTAGTTGTGAAAGAAATATCAAACCAGCGACACTGAGGATTCAGTTTGAATGGCGATGCCGCTCCTACATAAGAGTAGGCACACTTTTGGTGTCTGTATTACGTATGTGGCTGGACCACAACAAACTTGGATATCACTCTTCACCAGGCAGCCCAAAAAGGTAATGATAACGCCTGGTGGGGCGTGGTGTTAAGGGAGCCCGTCGTACGCGGGTGGGAAGCGGTCTCCTACCCCAACTGGACAAGCTACCATTGCGGTTGACAACAACCTGCAACGGCGAGAGCGACTGAAGGGGGGTTCAACCCCCCCGACTCTTTGTCCTCAAGCGATCTGGTCTACCACTACTAGACAGCCCAATGGTTCTTCCTGCTCTTAGAGGAATACAAGCCATAATCTTAGCAAGTCCTCTTGATCTAGTTGGATGGACGGATGAAGGGATGGATGGAAGGATGTCGCCATACCTTTTTATGATTCCTTATGGTGTCTATATTAACTGTGTGGCTGGACCGCACTTTGTACTTTGGTAACACTCTTCACCAGACAGTGCAATGGTTCTTCCTGCTCTTGGAGGAATACAAGCCACATATTGGAGCACATCCTCTTGAACGAGTTGGATGGACAGATGGGGAGATGTCGCCGTCCAGGGGTAGCCTCCATGCTCAAGGGACTCACCTAACCTCACACACAACATGTGCATATGTGTATGCATGTGTGTATGTGTATGCATCTGCATATGTGTATGCATTTGCATATGTGTGTGCGCATATGCATGTGTGCATGTCTCACAACACATTTTGCATGGCATGCATGCATGTGTACTTCATGTCGTACATTGTACCTCATGCCATGCATGTGTACTTCATGGCATGTTTGAAAAATATATGCTCCGTGTGCATCATGCTTCCGATTTGTTGGAGACCAGTTCATCAAGCATGTCTTTCAAATATACCCACCTGGTAATCTAGAGTTGATTTTGATTGTTCGAAGTTGGACAAGTCCCTTTAGCCTACTTGGCTACCCTCGGAATGAAACATACATTCCAGGGGTGGCCAAACCTGGACTGTCACATACATACCTCACACAACAAATGTGCATACCTCACACAACATATGTGCATTGCACTCAGCACATGTTGCATGCCTCACGCAGCACATGTGAATGACACTCAACACATGTAGATACACCACGCAACACATGTGCATTGCACTCAACACATATTGCACGCCTCACACAACACATGTGAATGACACTCAACATATGTTGCATGCCATCCTTTGTAGGAGAACGTTTACGAGAAGGACAGGGTAGGGTTGATATTAGTTACACTTCCATTACAATAAATTTAGTACACGTGTTGCTTGCCATCCTTTGTAAGAGAACCCATACGAGAAGGACAGGGTAGGGTTGATCTTAGTTACACTTCCATTACAATTAATTTAGTACACATGTTGCTTGCCATCCTTTGTAGGAGAACCCGTACGAGAAGGACAGGGTAGGGTTGGAGACCCCTGCTGTAGTGCAAGAGCGCATAGAGGCACGCCATCTGCAGGATCTAGAGCAACAGCGGCAGCGGGAAGAGGAGTATGAACGCAGGCAGGAGACGCAGGTATGGGCTGATTTGGTTGTATATATTAAGTTTATTTTTTTATTTTGTACCGCACTGACAGGAAACTTTAACGTTTCTAAGATTTGATGGTCGTTTTGAGGGGGTTTAATATAATTTGACGTTTTAAATTCGGCGTTTTATTCCAGAGGAATATAATTTTACATTATGCATTTGACGGTTTTAATTTTAATAAAACTCAATAATGGAACTGAATGTTTCTACTTGAACATGGTACACTGGTTCATTGCCTGTCTGCAGAAGGTGAGCAGTCAATTTTTCTTTTACTGGTTAAGATGGCTAGCAGTTCCTGGCTGGGGTCATGGAGGCATGTAACCAAGTTCCGAGTTACAAGGCAAAACAAATGTGTTTACCAGGTTACTATGTAATATTGTTAGAACGACTTAACCACATCAACAACATTAACAATCATGAGAATTAGCGTGTCATAAACTCTGTAAAATGAAAGCTTGTAAAGCGCTGCGTGTTGAGCCGGCAGGTCCCAGGTCCCCACTTTTTTTTTTTTTGCAACCCGTCGCCAAATCGGCGACCCAGGTGCGACCACTGTGTGACCTTCAGGTGTGCGATTTTAGGGCGAAATCGGCCCTGAGATCCCCCGTGACGCTTGCGACTTGTCATACCCACATGCATGATTTTATCAGCGTGATGTGGTAATTAGTGATGTGGTAATTAGTGACTAGTACGGTAGCCCGTGTGGTACGGTGGCCACACCTACTCTCACCTACTCTCACACATACTCACACATACTCTCACTCTCAAGACCCCCCCCCCCCCCCCCCACACACACACACACACACAATCATAGTACGGTGCCCGTTTGGCCTTTGGCCACACCTATTTGGGGCTGGTTACATAATGGTTTACACTTGAAGCCCCCCCTCATTCACACACCACCACCACCAAACCATTAACCGCCCCCTCCCCCCTCCCCTCCCGTTGGCCACACCTGTTTTGGGCTGGGTTGCAAAGAGGTTTTCTCTGCAGTGCATGCAACTTAAAACATTGACGGACGCATATCCCTTTTATCCCCCCACCCCCCACCCCCCCACCCCCAGTTATCTCCCCCCCCTTACCCCCCACCCACCCACCCAACCATGTACCCCCACCCACAAACATACTCCCTTACTCTTCCTGACACATTTCCTGACTCCATCCCTTATTCCCTTCCCCCACCCCAGCCATCCCACCAGCCCCCACCCTCTCCCCACTCTCATCCCTCCCCTCCCTCATACAAGCACCCACCAGCACATACATACTCCATATCTGCCTCCCTCCACTTCAGCTGTGGGCTTTGCCATAGCTGAAAGGCATACGGGACGAAGAGCATCGACAACGTTTGCGCATCATCCGACTCCGCTCAAAGCATCGGACCTGCTTCCCTGCCACCTCAGCTGTGATCGATAGTCGACCCCACTGAAAAAGCTGAACCTGCGCAATCGCAACTGTACATAACTAAAGCTTCTTCTTAGCGAGCATGTATTCAGTTCGGCCGAAGAACAATCCTGTTCACCGCAACTGCTCCCGAAGTCAACTCGATCTGAGACTTGGAAACATCGCTAGGTTCATCCATTCAACTTTGCCACGTGCTCGCTATAGCACAATTCACAGCGACGACATATTTCTCGTTGCAGTGGGAAGAAGTTGCAGTCAAGTTGCTGATTTTAGATGTTCAGTCAAGTTAGGGCGAGAATGCTCAGCGAGATTTTTCGTTCGGTCAACTTTGATGCGTAATTGCTACGGCACAATGCGGAGCGACATGTCTCTCAATGCAGTGGGAAGAATTTGCAGTCAAGTTTGTGACATAAGATGGAGGCGATTCGGACATTTCTGACAGGTCGTCTGACTCACCACGTCACCTCCCGTTGTGCGCAGCGACAGGTCTCTTGACGCAAGGGAAAGGTCTTACAGAGATGCAGGGGGAAAAGCTTGTAGGAAGACGAACTGCAGCGCTACCGAAATCAGGTGGATGAACTCAGGCGGGAAAAGGAGAAATCGGGCAGGATGCGCAACAGATAGAATACGCAGGAGGCGAAGGTTGCATACGGCAGAATTCGCAGGAGGCCAAATCAGGAAGAAGTTGAAGCAGGAGGGATTAAAAGCGGGAATTGGCTAGGCGGGAATTGGCTAGGCGGGAAGTCGGTTAAGTCGGTTACGCGATGACACCACCACGACCGCGACCACGACCACGACCGCCATGATTTCTTTATATATATAGATGTGGTAATTAGTGATGTGGTAATTAGTGATGTGGTTATTACACACCTGCAACGCATATACCACACACACAAAAACACCCGCACCACACGTACCTACACACGCACACCAATACCTGCACCACACATACCTACACACACACACAAGCACCTGCACCACATTTATCACATGTACCTACAAACACATACACACAAACACCTGCACCACACGTACCTACACACACACACACACAAACACCTGCACCACATATACCACATGCACACAAACACCTGCACCACATGTACCTACACACACAAACAAACAACTGTACCACACGTACCTACACACACACAAACACCTGCATCGCATATACCACACGCACACAAACACCTGCACCACACGTACCTACACACACACACACACAAACACCTGCATCACGCGTACACACACACACCTGCACCACACCACACCACACCACACACACACAAACACCTGCACCACACATACAAACAAACACACACACATACATATGCACCATACTTACCTACACACACAAAATCCACACATTGCCACACTTCACAGGCGAGGGGAAACCCCGGCACCGGCTCCTATTGTGCTCGTTCCCCCCCCTACTACCCTGCCGACGATCCAGACCTGGACGGGCCCTACCCCATCCCAGAGTACCTCTTACCACGTGAGGGGGATGACTATGAGTCAGGAGACCACGCGGGTGTAGCCCCCCCTGAGTACTTGCAGGACAGCAGAGGCACGGAAGACCAGGATGGTGGGGGTTACGACTCAGAGGGCATGCAGGGGGGCGAGATGGGGGGGCCTGAGGACGAGTATCCCAAGCCTGCCCCTACCTACGGATTGGGAGAGGACCCCTTTTATACGGATGAGTGAATTCAGTGGGTTTGTTTTGCGGAGCCCCCCCTTCTTGGGTGCCGGAGCCCCAGATTCATCCCGTTGTCTGCCTGTCCATCCGTCCGACCGATGACTGAGACGAAGTCTGACACGTCAGCCAACTGTAACCAACTGGCTTCGGTCCGCTCCAATCCAATGACACCTGTCGCTCCGATAGCCAACACTCTCCGCCAATTTTCCGCGTCGCTTGCTACACTGCCTAGGACTTGTTTCAGCTTTCTCTAGGTCCAGTTGCAACCCACAACTCAAGTAGCAGCTTGACCAACTGCCTGCTTGGATTGGTTTCGGAGCCATGCATAGGCACAACACATGTGGCAATGTGGCATGCAATTCTGAACTGACCAACTGCCTGTCTGCATTGGTTTCAATGTAGGTCCAGTTGCAGCTCACAACACAAGCGGCAGCTTGACCAACTGCCTGCTTGGATTGGTTTCGGAGCCAAGCATAGGCACAACTCATGTGGCAATGTGGCATGCAATTCTGAACTGACCAACTGCCTGTCTGCATTGGTTTTGATGTAAGACCAGTTGCGGCTCACAACACAAGTGGCAGCTTGACCAACTGCCTGCTTGGGTTGGTTTTGGAGCCATGCATAGGCACAACTCATGTGACAGTGTGGCATGCAATTCTGAACTGACCAACTGCCTGCCTGTGTTGGTTTCGGTGTAGTTCCAGGTGTGAACCGCAACACAAGTTGCCACCTAGGAAGTCTGGAAGCACCTGGATAGAGTGAGGGTTTGTATGTGAGTTGGGTCAGCAATATAAAACGTGTGCCCCGCTCACGCCTAACATACAATATATGTTAGAACATGTACGTACGGACACCAAACTAGCAAGCTAGGAAGTATCGCAGCACCTGGATAGAGTGAGGGTTTGTATGTGAGTTGGGTCAGCAATATAAAACGTGTGCCCCGCTCACGCCTAATATACAATATATTTTAGAACATGTACGTACGGACACCAAACTAGCAAGCTAGGAAGTATCGCAGCACCTGGATAGAGTAAGGGTTTGTATGTGAGTTGGGTCAGCAATATAAAACATGTGCCACGCTCATGCCTATTATACAATATGTTTTAGAACATGAATTTGCGGACACCAAACTAGCAAGCTAGGAAGTCTGGAAGCACCTGGGTAGAGTGAGGGGTTGAATGTGAGTAGGCTTGGCAACAAATATGTTTCTGGCTGCCTGTAGGTCCAGTTGTGCTCCCGTCACACAAGCAAACACGCTTACAATGCAAAAGTTACCCCCCACCTCACTCTTTAATAGAAATAAGAGGCTCGACTTGAAATTATGTATGGATTCTGGGCCTTTACGCTGGGCACACTTTTTTCAGCTGCTTGTAGGTCCTGTTGTGTAGCATTAGTTGCGACGCAAGCCTAATTTTGGGATTGTGGCGCAGCATGGTATAGGACGGAGCGCGAAGCCTGAGCCCAGGGGGGTTCAGGGGCAGAGCGTCCAATTAGGGTTGCACCAAGTCGCTCAATTTGCATCACACACTCAAAAACAACGAGTGAGTTATTGTGGGGAACCTTCTTCGGGGAACATCCTCAGGGGTGGACATCCTCAGGGGTGAAGAGCCTATGGGATGATAATCCTTAGGGCTGAATATCCAAAAAATTGGACATCCTCAGGGGTGAATATCACGATGGGCGAAAATGCTCAGTGGTGGATATCCTCAGGGGTGAAGAGCCTATAGGATGAAAATCCTTAGGGCTGAATGCCCGATGGGTTGAACATCCTCAGGGGAGAATTTCATGAGGGGCAAAAATGCTGAGGGGTGGACATTCTTTTAGGGGAGAGTAGCCCAGGAGGTGAAAATCCCCAGGGGTGAATATCCGAAAGAGTGAATATCATGAGGGGTGAAATGCTGAGGGGTGGATATCCTTTTAGGGGTGAATAGCCTAGGAGGTGAAAATCCCCGGGGGTGAATATCATGAGGGTTGAAAATGCTCAGGGGTGAATAGCCTAAGAGGTGAAAATCCCCAGGGGTGAATAGCCTCAATGCTGAACATCCGAAAGATTGAATATCGGAATCGGTGAACATCCTCAAGAGTGAATATCACGAGGGTGAATATGCTCAGGAATCAGGAGTGAATAGCCTGAGAAGTGGAAATGCTGAGGGGTGGATATCCCTTGAGGTGAATAGCCTAAGAAGTAAAAATCCCCAGGGGTGAATGTCCGTAGGGTTGAACATCCTGAGGGGAGAATATCATGAGGGGTGGTGAAAATGCTCAGGAGAGAATGGCCTCAGAGGCGGAAATGCTGAGAGGTGGATATCCCTAGAGTTGAATAGCCTAAGAAGTGAAAATCCCCAAGGGTGTATATCTGAGGGGTTGAACATCCCCTCAGGGGAGAGTATCATGAGGGGCGAAAATGCTGAGGGGTGGATATCCTTTTAGGGGAGAATAGCCTAGGAGGTGAAAATCCCCAGGGGTGAATACTGGTAAACTCAAGGGTGAATATCATGAGGGGTGAAAATGCTCAGGAGTGAATAGCCTGGGAGGTGGAAATGCTGATGGGTGGATATTCCTAGAGGTGAATAGCCATGTAGGTGAAAATCCACAGGGATAAATACCGGTAGACTCAGGGTTGAATATCATGAGGGGTGGAAATGCTCAGGGGTGAAAATCCTTCGGGCTAAATGTCCGATGGGTTGAACATCCTCAAGGGAGAATATCATGAAGGGTGAAAATGCTCAGGGTTGAATAGCATGAGGTGGAAATCCCCAGGGGTGAAAAGCCTCAGGGGTGAACATCCTCAGGGGAGAATCTCGTGAGGGGTGAAAATGCTTAGGAGTGAAAACTTGAACTTGAACTTGAACTTGAACTTGGTTACATAGCTTCAGCCAGCAATTTGGCTGCTCGCCATCTTCCGCAGTAGAAAAAATACCCAGGAGTGAAAAGCCTCAGCTAGGTGGAAATGCTGAGGGGTGGATATCCCTGGGGGTGAATACCGGTAGACTCGGGGGTGAATATCATGAGGGGTGAAAAGCCTCAGGGGTGGATATCCCTTGAGGTGAATAGCCTAAGAGGTGAAAATCCTTAGGGCTGGATATCCTCTTCGGTGAAATGCTGCCAAACCATGGCGCACTTTGAGAAAAGGTGCACGGATAGATGTCCAATTGCTCCTCACGCCTGGATATATACATCGGATATTCGCCTATCTGGCAGAGGCGTCTGTCTGTTATCATTAGATGGATATGTACATCGGATATGTACCTATCTGGCAGAGGTGTCTGTCTGTTATCATTAGATGGATATGTACATCGGATATGTACCTATCTGGCAGAGGTGTCTGTCTGTTATCATTAGATGGATATGTACATCGGATATGTACCTATCTGGCAGAGGTGTCTGTCTGTTATCATTAGATGGATATGTACATCGGATATATACCTATCTGGCAGAGGTGTCTGTCTGTTATCATTAGATGGATATGTAAATCAGATATGTACCTATCTGGCAGAGGTGTCTGTCTGTTATCATTAGATGGATATGTACATCGGATATGTACCTATCTGGCAGAGGTGTCTGTCTGTTATCATTAGATGGATATGTAAATCAGATATGTACCTATCTGGCAGAGGTGTCTGTCTGTTATCATTAGATGGATATGTACATCGGATATGTACCTATCTGGCAGAGGTGTCTGTCTGTTATCATTAGATGGATATGTACATCGGATATGTGCCTATCTGGCAGAGGTGTCTGTCTGTTATCATTAGATGGATATGTACATCGGATATGTACCTATCTGGCAGAGGTGTCTGTCTGTTATCATTAGATGGATATGTACATCGGATATGTACCTATCTGGCAGAGGTGTCTGTCTGTTATCATTAGATGGATATGTACATCGGATATGTACCTATCTGGCAGAGGTGTCTGTCTGTTATCATTAGATGGATATGTACATCGGATATGTACCTATCTGGCAGAGGTGTCTGTCTGTTATCATTAGATGGATATGTACATCGGATATGTGCTTATCTGGCAGAGGCGTCTCTATGTTGTCATCCCGAAAGGACCACTATCTGTCTACTACAATTTTGTTTTTCTACACTCTGTTGTGGATCTATATAGGTTGCAAATATACGAGCTCCCTGAACGAAGAAGGTGCCGGGTTCGAATCCCTACAGATGCGCTTTAGTGTTCGCGGCCGCTGTCAACCGCCATGGTAGCTTTGTCCAGGAAAAGTAGCAGCACGTTCCCTACCGGTGTAAGACGGGGCTCCCTTAATACCACGCCCCACCAGGCGTTATCATTATGTTGTGGATCCATATAGGTTGCAAATATACGGAATTCTGATCTCTTTAAGTGTTAGGTTCTGAACCTGGTGGTGGACCAAGCCATTAAATAGACCGGACCACCAACCAGGGTACTACATGACGCTCGCTAGCGCGCAAGGTTTTGGAGCCCGACTGCGATTTACGCAATTTTGTAAGCCCCCTCTGGGCGCTGCACGCAGATTGCCGTTTTCAGTTAAGTCAAAAGCGCAACCCAAAAGGAGGCAGTTCCGCCGAAAGCGCAACCCAAAATGACAAAATGTAGTACTCTGCCACCAACTTAGGCGAGTGATTCAACCTCCACCAGGTTTAGGACATTATGTTGGCATAGTGCCGGCACCATGCTGACCTCGCCTGACCTGACAGCAGTTTTGATGAGATACTGACCTGACAGCTGTGCTGATGAGATGCTGACCTGGCGGCAGTGACCCTGTTTGCCATTTTGCAGTTGTCACCTGAGGGCATTCTTTTTGATTTGGACGCATGATGAGGTAGGTTCGGGATCCCCAATTGCTCTTGTTTCTATTGATCCCAAGGTCTGTCAGCCTTCAGGCTGCTCTCTGTCTGCGGGCGGTAGGAATTTGAATTGATTACATGTTCTATCACGCTTCAGGCTGCTCCCTGTCTGCGGGGGGTAGGAATTTGAATTTGAATTGATCCCAAGGTCTATCAGCCATACATCAGGCTGCTCCCTGACGGCGGGCAGCCTGTAAACATGGATGATATAAACGCCACTACACCACACGCTAGAGCAAAGCAATATTTACCGCGCGCTAGCGCGCAAGGCTTTGGAGCGCCACTGTGCAATTGATGCAATTTTGTAAACCCCCTCTGGGCGCAGCGAGCAGATTTTCGTTTTCAGTCAAAAACGCAACCAAAAATGACAAAATGTAGTACCCTGCTCTAGAGTACAGAATGCGATCACGTAGGTTTATGTCAAAGATCCTGGGTAGGCCTGGCAGGCTACAAGGGACCTGCTCACTCTCACCCCCATGGCAAGGTAGGCTACCAGGAACCTGTCCCCCATCGCAAAATAAGTTTACCTTGCTTCCATCAAGCCGCTGTCACATTTCAGGTTAATGCGATCTCATATCTGTTGGTAGGTGTCAGCATCTGGTGTGTTACACCCGCTGCGTATGACTTGCTGAATACTTGTGTGTGTCCTTAGAACGATCTCATGATGTACACTGACAGCTTCCGCTCTCAAGTGTCAATGACACAGTTTAGCCAAACCCTGTTCTACCAGGGTTCTGTCTTTCTGTCCCCCGTAGCGGTGTGCCTCTTATGGGCACACCTTTCCCTATTGTTTTACCTCTTCTGTAAAGAATGATCAAGAGTGCTCCCGCTGTTTAACGTTCCTCCACTCCTGAAGAGATTGAAGCTGCTAGGTTCTGGGTTATCCATCATTCTACTCTGCTTTACGGATGCTTCTTCGAGCTCCCCCGAGTTTGTTATTGACTGATGTATATATCAGTCTCTGAGTCGGCATAATGCACACCGGTACCTGTTAACAAGGAACGTTCCCTCAAGGTCCCGTGTTGCCTGCCGCCATCCAGGCCACGGGCTAGCTGTGGCCTGCACGTGACTGCAGTACCTTGCAGTACACTTCTCTATTTCTATATGATTGCGCCTGTCGCGTTTAATAGCATCTTCTCCGCTATCGAGTATATGCCTTTGTAAAGAACTTACATTAAGAGGTTATGGAACATCAATAGACGCTAACGAAGAACAGCCGCTGCTTCCGACACTCAGGAATCAGTTACCCTCTGACTAGTTTGAAGGCCCGAGTTTCTAGCATCTGGACCCCCCGTGCGGATCCAAGTAACCGCTGCTCCGCCTACCGCTTCCCCAAGACCTACTTAGGATCTGCCGCTGCGTCCTACGACTGGAGCAAGCAAGAGCTGCACCTACTAGTCACCAGGGTACTTCAAAGCGCGCGCTTTTGCGCTTTTGAGCGCTGACTTTTTGACACCCTTGCGCGCTATAGCGCAGATTTTTGCAACCCCTGTGCGCTTAGCGCGCTGTCTTTTTGAAGACCAGTGCGCTTTCCTCTTTTCAGTCTCTCACAGAAAGCGCTGAAACCGCAGTCCCCCTGCGCGCTTTCTCAATTTTTGAATGACAGTCACTGACTCATTGAGTGACTGACTGAGTGACTCAAGGGGTGGGATTCAAATAGTGTGACAGGCAGCCATCCTGACTAGGTAGCACTGTAGCAGCACGCGGCGAGCCGTCGACCGTGCAATTTGAACGCTAACGGAAACAACCGTATTCTGGACTGCTAAATACAACACCCGGCAGAGTGCGGTTACGTCAAAATCCTATCTCTGGGCTTATTCAGCGCTTCCGTTCCTCGCCCCTGCTCATCTGCTGCTCATCTGTTGCCATTTCGTCACAGCTAACTGCTCAAGTCTGATAGGCTCCTTCTAACCCACCACACGTAAGTTCGATTGCGTCTGAACCGACGAGTCTAGTACTCTTTCAGCTTGTTGAGTTGTGACCTGCCGAATTCCTGGAAACGCGCTGACATCAAGTGTCTAAACTTTTCTTGTCCCCCTTGTGCAGTCCTTGTCCTCGACTCCTCGTCGCCCAGTCGCCAAGTGGGAGTCCTCGCTCCTCACTTCTCCTTCGCCACCTCCTTTTCACTCTCCTCCTCCTGCTCCTCCTCTCTCTCTTCCTTTCCGCCTCCTCCTTCCTGCTCTACTCGCCTGTCGCCTCTGCTGCTCGCCTCTGCTCGCCTCTGCTGCTCTCCTAGTCACCCCTACCGCTCTCCTAGTCACCCCTACCGCTCTCCTAGTCGCCCCTACTGCTGCGATGGGCAAGCAGGATAACCCGACGAAGAAGGCCAAGACAGCTGGGGTCCCGACAGCGAAGACCAAGAACTACTGGGCCACGAGTATGTTCGATTGCTTGGGTACACAATTTGATCGAGCTGTATCTGTGTGTGTTTGCTTATCGAGTTGCGACCTATGTCCTGGAATCTGCTGGATGCCATCATATCTTCTTGGCTAAATCAACTCCTTCCACTTTGTGCAGCAGGATCCGTTGCCGTTTCTGCGTTCCTGACGAAGCGGAAGGGAACCATTGCGGCTGCACTGGATGCTTAAGCCGGTCCTTCGGCCTTGCGATGTTCTGTCCCACGAGACACTCCCACTCCATCAGTGCATGCTTCAGCCGGTCCTTCAATTTGTAACAGGTTTCCACCTCCAATTTGTAACAGGTTTCCACCTCCCCCCCCCACACACACACCCACAAGAGTCTCTCTAGCACCCCACCAGTTCACCAGCAGCACAGGAAAAGCGCTGGAAACAAAAACGGTTGCGCGCTTAAAGCGCAGTTTTTTCTTTTTGTGTAGCGCTTTTTTTTAGGCTTTTGGAAAGCGCTGCGTTTTTTTTGCCTCTGCGCTTACAGCGCAGATATTTTTTTCTCCAGTGCGCTATAGCGCTGGTCAAATTGGCCAATTGAAATACCCTGCTAGTCACCGAAATCTATGAAGTGAGTCTAGGAAGACGCCCTCACCGAGATCCCAAACAGAGCTGTATTGATTCCAGACGATCAAAGTGCTTGCGACCACAGATTTCAACAAGAAGCTACTGTTGCCGAACATTGCCGCCCGGCAAAGTTCACCATTCCCACTCCGCTGGATCCTTTTGGATCGCCGATTCCCCCAAGCACTCCATCCCCCCTTCCCCTGCCCCGCCCACGTAATCCCCCACAACCCAACACTCCGACCTGCAAGAACAAGACCCCCGCTAAGAAGACCCCAATCAACCAATCATCATGCAACACCCCAGGATCTTCACCAGTAACAACTTATACACCTGGCGTAACGCCAGGGTGCATATACTCCTCGACCTCAAGTCCGATAGGGACTGTATTGCCATCGCATACGACTGTCAACAGGCGGTCGTCGATGGAGAGCCTAATAACTCTGACGGTTACCCTGCTGAAGACGTTGCTTACCCTGTTGCTGAGGGCGCTGATGCAGCTGCTCCAGTTCGTGGTGTCCCCAACAGGATCTCCACCTGGAAAAACAACACAGCGTTCAAGATGATTCTATATCGGGTTTCAGACTCGATCCAGACAGCCATCCATGCCCACACGGATATGGCCACAAAAGCTTTCAAATTCCTGGATTCCCTCTACTCTGACGAAGCCAGCAGCCTAGAGTTCACAACCATGACTAACCTCTATGCCATTCGAATGACCACCACTGAATCCCTGCAGACCTACCTCTCCAAGGCAGCTGACCTTTTTGCCCAAGTCCCCAAGATCCAAGGGACTTCCACCTGCTCCACCACCAACTTCCTCAATCTCGTTGTTAAAGGACTCAACTCACGTCCTGAATATGATGGATACACCAACCAGTTCAACCCTAAAGATATCACCACTTTTGCCTTACTCCAAAGCGCAATGTTTAACTGGTGCCTAGTGAAGAACGTTGACCCCGCCCCATCTCCAGAGGAAGCTGAGCTGGATGCTACAGCCTACAGATACAGAAGACCCTACAGCGCCAACAGAAACTTCCCCAACAGAGACAAGAGAGGCATCAACAAGAAGATGACCTGCTGGAACTGTGGAGGGATAGGTCATATATAGCTCCAGAGAATGCATCAGTGAGGACACTGACCTGGCCTTCAAGCCAGCTGACTCTGATGAAGCTGACAATGGATCCAAGTCACCCCCCAAGCAGAGATCAGGAGATGAAAAGGACCCTGATGACAAGAAGACGCCCTACACTCACAGGAGAGGTGATGCCCTTGACAGCTTCCCCAGCACGCCAGGCACCTAGTAGTTAAAACATTGCTCCCCATCTGTTGTATTAGACCTGAACACTCTAGAATTTATTAGATTGTACGCCACCTGTACTGCCCCATGTACCTTCACAGGCAGTCAAATTTTTAATTTAGAATTATCCTAGTCTCTACCAGATGTCTGCGTTTTAATTTAGGTTACAAGCAATCCAGCTACAACCCAAATTATGGGGGGACTAGTCCAGACATCATGCCCTTCTCGTAACCAAGGTTATCTCCACAAGATTTAACCAAGCCTGGCAGTTTCCCTCCAGCCCCATAGCAGCCCCTCTGCACCCTAGCATGCAGCCTACCTGCAGCTTCCTTTTAGTTTCCTAGCAGCTTCCTATCAGGGCCAGCTACTTTAGTAGACTGACATTTCTTTGAAGACATCAACTAATGTGCTATGCCATCTTGAATCATTCCCTGCAGCTTCCCTGCAGCCCCTAGTAGTATGCCCTGCAGCCTCCTTGCAGCTCCTAGGAGTTCACCCCAGCACCCTCCTGACAGGCCCGAGCCTGATCCCGCAGACCTTTCCTTGATATTGATTGATTGCACCATGACTGGCTGCTCTCTTCTATCCAGCTTAAGTCTGTACCTCCATGGCAGCCCTTTAAGCTGCCAGCCTAGATCAGTGATTGAGAGTTCTTTAGACATTATGACCGCCTTTGCTGAGCCAGCCTGCCTCGCCACAGCCGGTATAATTTTATCATTGACTCCTTGACAAGCCTGATGAGTTACAAATGTATTGTACCTCCATAATAGTTTTAATTGTCACTCTAGTTTTTTAACTCCTCTAATTCTTGGAATTCTTCAGAATGAAGAATACCAGGAATTGGGGGGGATGTTATTCACCGGGTTTCACCGGCTCACCTAGAGTAACTTAGAGTGCACAGGTCTACCTCCCTGCTGCACTGTACTGCGATGCCGCTGCCAGCTATGGCACGGACTCTGATGCCGGTACCCTGAGGTGCCGCGCCATCTCAGTACTTCCTCCTAGCGCATTGATCGAATGCTTATCTAACTGTAAAGATCTTATCCTTACCGTCTTCCCCTCGTCTCTGTGCTCTGCACATAACTCCGGAAATTCACAGTATGTCCCTTGTTTGTTTTCAAGGTTAGTTCACGTTGGTGATGTTGTAACGCCATCACCCGTTATATCCCCTCGGTCTCTAACGGATTCTCAAAGAACAGTGCCATACGATATCGTAATCGTACGAGACCGGTATAGCGCACTTTACCCTACGATACCTCTGAATGTATCGTGCTACTCCCCCACCCCTCAAAACTGGACAGTAGGCAGGCTGTGCCGGTGTCCGGTCTTGGCATTGCTTTGCTGGGCAGTAACGTTTCTTTCCCACCTGCTTTAGGTGCTGATCCTTCCCGCTGGAAACCACATCTCGTCCACTCCCTGCTCCACCACCCGCGTGAGGCGAGCGGTACATGTCTGCATGCTAAAATGGGATCTAGGATGTGCGTAGTCAGTCAACTGACATACTCGACACATACCCCTGCCAGGGCTCGAACCTGGAACCTCCTGTGAGAGGATATTGTTACATACTCAGCAAAAATCAATGCCGAGACTGAACAGCGCCGAGGCAGCTGGACAGTTTTATAACAGTGGGGGTTTGGGCAACATACCCCTCAGAACCTGGTCCAGGAGGTGACCTCCAAAAAAGCGTACGAAAGAGCAAATAAAAGGCTTGACAACAAGCAATGCGAACTACCAAGGCATAGAGAAACTAGCGAATTAGGTGTACATAGTAGAAGGGCTGAGAGTTGCCGAGGCCTAAAAAGCGAGATTCTACAAGAAGACGTGAAGGACATAAGGCACAGGAAAATCACCAAACAAACAAGGAGACAGGCATAGAGCTCTAAAAAGGCGGCCTTAACACTCCCTATCTAAAGGCAAACACAAGGCCAAGCCGTCAGCCAAAACGCCACAAGGAAAAGCACAGCTAAGAAGGGCCACTTAACAACCTAAGCAGAACTACTAACACGATAAAAAGCGTGAGGAAAAGCGAAAGACCAAGACCAGCGGGGAAAAGCTAAGAGAGTCCATAGCCTATCTGTCAAGAAACCAACAAGCTAAAGGACGGAGAGAGGGCACAGGAGAGCAGCCAAACAGGTCAAGAGTCAAACGGAGACTCGAGAAGTGAAAACAGAAGCTACCCCCCATCACCTACACCGCCAGAAACAAGACGGTTGCTACAAATGTTATAGACCGGTTCTCCCGGTTCAGCTAGAGTGTCTTAGTGCGCCAGGCCTTCTGCCTTGAAGCTTCCATAGTAGTGCCTCCGCCCGTTAGGGCCGGCACCTACCGGCGGCAGTACCCTGAGGTACTGTCGCCTTTTCCCTTCTTATACCTAGCTTGCCGCCTGGCATGCTATCACGATTGTAAACGTAGCACCTTCGCCTACTCCCTGTGTCAGTCCTCACGAGATAATACTCCGGAAGCTAAAGGTTATCGCTCACCTCGCCGTCCCGTGTTCCACTGCAACAGTCTTCCACGCCTGTTACCCTGTCCGTAGATCCCGAGCTCCCGCGCACCTGCAGTGCCTTCCACAGTTGCCGCCGCAACAACCGAAGGAAAAGGATCTCAGTTGCAAAATCTTCTCTGATTGCTAGGCCCCCCCCGCTGGACCACCAGCCCCCAACAGTCTTCCCAAGACCCCGCTGGACCGCCAGTACGTTGCCCCCGCAACAAACCCCTCTCTGAGTCTACCCAAGACCCCGCTGGACCGCCAGTAAGTTGCCCCTGCAACAATCCCCTCTCTGAGTCTACACAAGACCCCCCTGTACCACCAGTACGTTGCCCCCGGAACACCAACCACCCCACTGCGTCACGCCAACAATTCCCTTCTCCCTAATCCCGCCATCCCCTTACCTCTCCGGCCCCGCAAGCCAAATCTCCTGCCCAAAGTCCCCCCTCCCCCTCCCTTCCCGTCCCCTACTTCCAGTAGGAGATCTCCAATTCCTCCAGTACCCTCACCACCCCTTTTTCCGCTTCTATCGTCGATCTTCAACTTCCTCATTTCCGCTCTGAGCTCTCCTTCGCCACCATTAATGCAATATTGCGGACCCTGCTCGGAGCCAGCTCTCCAACTTTACCGATCAACCCCCTGACTACTTCATATGGGGGGACCTCTTGACCATCGATCTTCATGATTTTTGAGAGAGCCAACACCTCCTGCGAAGCCTCACCTTCTTGATGTCGTTGCCATATCCTGAACGTTTGAGGTTGAGCGAGATTACGCCTGCTCAATTCAACATCTATGAGCCTGGCAAAGATTTCGGTGAGTGGTACTCAATTATCTGTCGGGAAATCGCTAGAGCGCCTTATAGCATGGCGATCACCCAGGACGCTATGCTTAATTGGCGCCCGGACCAAGAGCCCCAGTCTCCCGATGATGATGATAGTTACCCCGACAGAGAGGATTTCCCACATACGAGAATATGCCGCTATGCCAACGCGATTGCATTTAGGTTTGTAGTCAACTCCCTGTCTCCCACCCTTGCTCGAATCTTTGCTGCGCACACCAATGTTGCGGCAGAATTACTGCGCAACCTTAGATGGTACTTTGGAAAGATCAGCCCTGCCATGCCCGCACTTCATCTGTCTGTCCCGACTACTATCCCGACTACTGCTCTTGCTTGCACCGCTATGCCCGCTTCAGTAGCCCTGCTAATGTCTTTTAGATCACAGTATGCTGCTCCCTGTCCTCTCACAGACTGTGCTCTCAAAGATGGGGAGGACATTGATAGTGATGATGACGGGAGTGATCATGCTTCCCTCCAAATTGATCCTATCATTTTCCTAGAAACTGTCCTATCAGCAGACCTCCTTGCTTTGATTGATGATGGTACTGATCAGTTCGGAGAGAGGTATAATGTCATGATCAATAAGGCTGTCTATGCCTACTTTGATAGAGTCAGAATTGATGATGATCCTAGTGTCACCCCTGCTGGCTACACTGCCATAGAACCTGCCATAGCACTTGCAGCCCCGACCGTTGCATTTAAATATGCCACCATCCCACACACGGCCACAGCCACACCTGCCCTTCATCCCACTCAGACTAGACTGGTACCAACCGTGCGTAGTAAGATGTGTTTCTATACTCATGCAAATGACAACACCATGGTTAACTCTGAACTACCTGCCCCTCTCCACACGCAGCCAGTGGATGGATTTGATCACTTGCATGGGGGGAACTTCCCCCACACACTGCCATGGAACCTGGCACACCACATGCATCTACCTGTCCCGCACACACATCCACCACCTCCACCACACAGGAAAGTGACAGCACAAGTACATCCAGTACACGTGATGGAGACATTCTCACACCCATCAAACACGTAACCACCCCATCCATTACATCAGCATCAGCACCACCAGATGACAGAGCCATTACCTCCACAGCCTGCCATCCTGCTATTCACGCCATAAGAGTGCTGATCTCATCAATGACAAATGGTAGGGATAACAAATTCAGTCTCAACCACCCTTCACCACCTGTCCCACCACTTCCCCCGGAAGATGACAAGAAACAGATTAGTGTCCACGTCACCTGCAGTAATGCACCCATCATTGCATGTTCACTTGCACTACCACTCCCGGACCATAGCACTGGTTTTCCCCACATCTGCTCCACATCTGCCCCTACCAGCATGCGGTACTTGCCCCACCCTTCCTACTACAATAGGAACCGCAAGGCTCTGCGCCTCCCTGTGGGCATTGGGTAAATGCTAACTTAATCAAGAGACAAGGGAAAGGATATTGAATGGGGATACGGTGATTTGAGTATCTGTACTGATCTGAGTGATTAATCCTCATAACGTTGATTGGATCTGATCTATATGATATGTAGAAAGTAATGATCTGACGTGCCCTGTCTTCCCCCAAGAGATGTACCACTCTAGTCACAGATCTGTATATTGTTGCCCTGATCTGACATTATCATGACTGATCATTACCATATATGCATTTGTGCACTCACCTCTGAGGTGACTAATGTATATATGATCTGCTCTGACCTGATCTGATCGTGGTGCATTCTTATGTACTGATGCTTGTATATGGACCATTGCACAAATGTACTGATGTACAGATGTACAATGGTGCAACCACTCACTGATGCTCACTGACATGTGCCTCGATGTACTGCAATGCATTAGTGTATTGCTCATGCTGTGAGCGAGCGGTACCCTCGCTGCACGGGGGGGATACATTGATCTAACACACTCATGATGCACTGATCTGAGTATTATGATCTGACTTCACACTGATCTGATCTGGTCGCAAGACAGCTGTTTCATGTGCACTCACCACGCAATGATTACATTGACCTTCATTCCCATGCAGATCCCCAGACAGTGAGCGATACCCTCGCTTCCTGGATTAAATCTGCATGTGACATAATTGTCTCTCAATTGATCTGCAGCCATCCTGGTCTGCACCTTTCCCTCCCAAAATTTCTACCTACCCAGCAGCTCCCTAGATGTATGCTAATGACATGCAGTCCCCCAGCAGGCCCTACAAGCTCCTTAGCTTCTCACCAGCCCCAGCAACCTGGCATCAGACTACTGTCCCTGGATGACTCCCCAGCACATGTGTTTTTTGCGTGTACCCCCTGGCCTGCTTGTCAATTTTTTTTTTAGAATGAACACTCTAGGAATTTAACTCCCGTCCTGCCATGTACTAACACAGCAGTTTGACTACATTTATTTTCTCGCCACCTCTGGCGCCTCTAGTGACATGCTGTTTTAAATCTGATTTCTCAGCATGTACCTCCCATCTGAAAGACAGGTCTATGTACTGTCAAGCCTACCTTCCTATATCTTATAACTGATACTGGAAGTATCTCATCATATCCTTCCATCTGGACTGATAGTCATGAGCCAGCGGGGGATGTCTACCTTAAGTTATTTCTCATAATGTCACCGTAATTTGTGGATTCATTAAGAGCCCCCAAATTATGGGGGGAATAGTATGCTGACCTTATGTATTTCTCTTCGTTCTGATTCCTTAGTTGACAAGGCCTTTGGCTGCATCTTCCTGGCAGCTCCACAGCTGGAATCCAGTCTTATCTAGATTTTATCTTGTTGAATCTTGCAGCTTCCTGCAGCTCCTAGGAGTTCACCCCCTTCCTGGCAGCTATCAAGCTGGAATCCAGTCCATGTTAAATGTATCTTGCCTGCAGTGCACCTTTATCCTTGACCAGGATTGCCCTCTTGCTCTGTACCTCAACATGTACATCTGAGCTCCCCTCCTAGTGTGACTACCTTCCAAGCTTGGCCCCATGCTTCTTGGTAATCACATTATTAAGTAGTTAGTATATTTTTCACTCTAGACTTCCCTTTTACTTTGAACCTCCTAAATTCCATGAATTCTTCTGAATGAAGAATACACGGAATTGGGGGGGATGTTACAGACCGGTTCTCCCGGTTCAGCTAGAGTGTCTTAGTGCGCCAGGCCTTCTGCCTTGAAGCTTCCATAGTAGTGCCTCCGCCCGTTAGGGCCGGCACCTACCGGCGGCAGTACCCTGAGGTACTGTCGCCTTTTCCCTTCTCATACCTAGCTTGCCGCCTGGCATGCTATCACGATTGTAAACGTAGCACCTTTGCCTACTCCCTGTGTCAGTCCTCACGAGATAATACTTCGGAAGCTAAAACAAAGGGACAAGAACAAATCCAAGCTAGTCATCTAGGCTGTCAGGGAGGGTTAGGGGAAGAAGCTCATTTTGGGAGAGCAGCAAATGGTCGGGGGGATGGTCCCGGGCCATCGGAGGATCCGCCACTGACATATGTGGAGGGTTGGGAACTCCCATGTTAACACGGGACCCACCGTGGCTGATGAAGGGGTGATCATCTCCCACCCTGTCCTCCCACTCAGGAGGGGGCCCTTCTGTAGCGACAAAATCAGCAATGCGAGCCCAGAAATCAGCCACAGCAAGTGCTCCAGCCCGCTCTGAGAGGGGGCGAACAGCTGGCACCTGAGGAGGTGGAAGGCCCCATAACTCATACAGAGTGGCCTGGCGAGGGCCGGAAGTGGCCTCACCACGGACAGAGGAGGCCAACCTCCACAATTGCCGGCGGCCATGATCCATAGCTGACAGGGCCGCAAGGCAAACAATTCCCCACACATCGGTATCCACGGCTGAGGAGGGGCGGGGGTTGCACACCCAGAGGCTAGCTCTCTGGATGGGGCAGGCAGAAAGGTTGGCCAAGGGAACCTGGAGAGCCTCACGGACCGCTAAAGCAACGGGGCACGTCCAAAAGCAGTGGAGGCGGGGGTCGCAGTCAGAAGGCACATCAGGGCAACACGGGCAGCGGAACTGTACCCGGGAGGAGGCCCCTGGAACGCCATCGGCCATAAGGCGCCACAAAATGTCCTTTTGGCTGTTTTCCCAAGGAAGGGACCAGAGTGAAGGAAGCGGCCTAGCAAACGCCCGTGTCCGGGCAGAGAGATACCCTGGGGGCAGTAAGGTGGACCTCCTGTTCCGTAGACAGGCACTCTGTCCATTGAGCCACAGGGGCAAACGTTCGGGACGAGCTCACACTTGCCACCGGCCGAATCCTGGAGGATCAGCGAAAAACGGATCGTTTGAATGGGCTAGCCACCGCCCCGCAATGGCTTTGGCGGTCGCGAGTTTGAGACCCCCTGCCGGAAGACAGCGGGGGGTTCTCGCGTCCACTCATATCACAGCATTGCCTTGCTGCCATGCGGCTCAAGAGACTCTTGTAAGATGCATTGTCTTCTTTACTGCCCTGTGTGGTGGATTCCTTAGCCCCCCTGTCATGTTAGCTTGCTTGTGGAGTCTTGATAGTTTGGGTTTCGGACACTCTTGGTTTAGTCTGGGCCCTCCCTTGACTCCCTGGGGTGCCTATGGTATATCTCCTGGGCACTCTGTTCCATTTCTGCAAGGCGGCTGTGCTGGTTTGACCTGCGCTAATTTCCTTACGTGGGTGCTATCGCTGCATATGAATGTGCTCTCAGCGGGGGCCCTAAGTGTCTGTAGCTTTTTTGAATCCGCCCGTCGCTCTTGTGCTTGTCGGGCTTCGAGACATAGTTTGCCTGCCTTGGCATCAGGGTTGTTCAGGACGCTGCTGCTTGCTTTCATGGAGTTGTATGTCCCTTGTTTGTTTTCAAGGTTAGTCCACGCACGTTGGTGACGTTGTAACGCCATCACCCGTTATATCCCCTCGGTCTCATACTGATTCTCAAAGAACGGTGCCATACGATATCGTAATCGTACGAGACCGGTATAGCGCACTTTACCCTACGATACCTCTGAATGTATCGTGCTATTCCCCCACCCCTCAAAACTGGACAATAGACAGGCTGTGCCGGTGTCCGGTCTTGGCATTGCTTTGCTGGGCAGTAACGTTTCTTTCCCATCTGCTTTAGGTGCTGATCCTTCCCGCTGGAAACCACATCTCGTCCACTCCCTGCTCCACCACCCGCGTGAGGCGAGCGGTACATGTCTGCATGCTAAAATGGGATCTAGGATGTGCGTAGTCAGTCAACTGACATACTCGACACATACCCCTGCCAGGGCTCGAACCTGGAACCTCCTGTGAGAGGATATTGTTACATACTCAGCAAAAATCAATGCCGAGACTGAACAGCGCCGAGGCAGCTGGACAGTTTTATAACAGTGGGGGTTTGGGCAACATACCCCTCAGAACCTGGTCCAGGAGGTGACCTCCAAAAAAGCGTACGAAAGAGCAAATAAAAGGCTTGACAACAAGCAATGCGAACTACCAAGGCATAGAGAAACTAGCGAATTAGGTGTACATAGTAGAAGGGCTGAGAGTTGCCGAGGCCTAAAAAGCGAGATTCTACAAGAAGACGTGAAGGACAAAAGGCACAGGAAAATCACCAAACAAACAAGGAGAGAGGCATAGAGCTCTAAAAAGGCGGCCTTAACACTCCCTATCTAAAGGCAAACACAAGGCCAAGCCGTCAGCCAAAACGCCACAAGGAAAAGCACAGCTAAGAAAGGACACTTAACAACCTAAGCAGAACTACTAACACGATAAAAAGCGTGAGGAAAAGCGAAAGACCAAGACCAGCGGGGAAAAGCTAAGAGAGTCCATAGCCTATCTGTCAAGAAACCAACAAGCTTAAGGACGGAGAGAGGGCACAGGAGAGCAGCCAAACAGGTCAAGAGTCAAACGGAGACTCGAGAAGTGAAAACAGAAGCTACCCCCCATCACCTACACCGCCAGAAACAAGACGGTTGCTACAAAGGGACAAGAACAAATCCAAGCTAGTCATCCAGGCTGTCAGGGAGGATTAGGGGAAGAAGCTCATTCTGGGAGAGAAGCAAATGGTCGGGGGGATGGTCCTGGGCCATCGGAGGATCCGCCACTGACATATTGTTATTGACCGGTTCCCCCGGCTCAGCTAGAGTGTCTTGGGGCACCAGGCCTTCCGCCTGGAAGCTTCCATAGTAGTGCCTCCACCCGTTAGGGCCGGCACCTACCGGCGGCAGTACCCTGAGGTACTGTCGCCCTTTCCCTTCTTATACCTCGCTTGCCGCCTGGCATGCTATCACGATTGTAAGCTTTGCGCCTTCGCCAATCCCTGTGTCAGTCCTCACGAGATAATACTCCGGAAGCTAAAGGTTATCGCTCACCACGCCGTCCCGTGTTCCACTGCAACAGTCTTCCACGCCTGTTACCCTGTCCGTAGATCCCGAGCTCCCGCGCACCTGCAGTGCCTTCCACATACAGTTGCCGCCGCAACAACCGAAGGAAAAGGATCTCAGTTGCAGAATCTTCTCTGATTGCTAGGCAACCCGCTGGAACATCAGCCCCCCCCCCCACCCCCACCACTGCGTCAAGCCATCATCCCCTCTCCTCTCTCCCCGCCATCCCCTCTTCCCCCACCGGCCCCGCAAGCCAACTGTACCCCCCCCCCCCCCCCCCCCCCCCCCCCCCCTCTCTTCAACTACGAGTCGTCTCAGCACTTCAATGAATCCACCGTCGGCGTCTAACGCCGCAGAGTTTCATCACTGGCTCAAGAACATCTCTCAAGAAGTTAAGGTGATAGAGGAAGAAATTATAGAGTCTCACACCAAAACTAAAATTAGAACTAGCATCTGGATCATGCACAACCTATCCCCTGCTCTCAGGCTACAGTACCAGAACTTTAGGCACCTAGACTTATTGTTTTGGCTCCGAGATGTGTATGCAGACTGGTACTTTGACAACATAGATTCCATCACAGATCTGGTGCCATACCCACAACTCAACATGTCGAACTTTTTGCCACGCATGAGTGATGATTTAATATCCCTTATAGCCAACAAAAAGCCCGACCAGCCACAGCCAGACAAGAGCCCTAGCCAACCAGAGCTAGACAAGAGCCCCAAGCAGCCAGACCATCCAGAGCCAGACAAACAACCATGCACCCAATATGCACTCAATGCTACAACACGCCACACACGCAGCATATACAAAAACTGGATCATGGACACAGGTGCAACCTCCCACATGACTGGAGATGCCAGCCTTCTTTATGACATAAAAGACATAGCTCCCATAAAAGTCCTAACAGCCTCTAGCCACACTTACATTACCAAGTCTGGCACAGCCCTCATCAGAGGAGAAAATGGGAAACTTCACAATCTTCTCAATGTCCACCTTAACTCAGATAAGCACACACCCAACTTGTTCTCCATGGCATCAGCCATCAAAAATGTGCCCAACATGGAAAATAAGTTCACATCTGACAAAGGCACCATGACCATCAATAACAAAGTCATCATCTCAGGATCCAAAAGGCGGCTCCTGTACCTAGTCCCTGTAGTCAAACATGATCCTACCCTTATCAGAGGATCTGAATACACCACTGCTGTAGCAATGGCAGCTGTCTCCAGAAAAACCCCTATGACAGCTGAACTTCAACACATCAGATTAGGACATCTAGCCTACAGCTCATTAGCAAGAATGGCCTCAGAAGACATGGTCATTGGAAACGACATCACCTCATCTGCATTAATTTAGGAAAATGAGTAAGCAAACCTGTGAGATATGCATTCTATCTAAGATGGACAAAAACCCCTACCCCACATCTCACACCAGAGCTACCAGACCTATGGGAATCATCCACATTGACATGAGTGGAAAGATGAAAGTCCCTAGCCTGAATGGCAGCCTCTACTTCCAAGGCATTCTGGATGATTACTCCAAATACTCTATTGTTACATTCTACAAAACCAAAGATGCAGTAGCCAGTGCTACAATCACTGAGCTTGAACGGTATGAGGTCCTCACCCAAAACAAAATTGGAACAATTTTTTGCGACAATGGATCAGAATACATTTGCAACAAATTCAAAAATTGGTGCAAGAAGAAAGGAATCACCCTCAACTTCACAGTTCCAGGAAATCCCTCTACAAATGGTGCAGCAGAGCGCCTGAACAGAACTCTGCATGACAGGTCCACAGCCCTTCTCCTCTCATCTAAATTCCCCAACAGGTACTGGGCAGAAATATTCAAAAGTGCAAGTATCCTCAGAAACCTCTCACCAACCTCTGAATCCAACAAAACACCATATGAACTATTCCATGGTGTCAAACCTAAGATAGACCACCTCAGGACTATTGGATGCACAGCATATGTACATGTCCCACCCAAATCAAGGGATTTCAAATTCTCACCCTCAGCCAAGATCACTAGGCTCATTGGATACTCAGACTCAAGAAAAGCCTACAGAGTGGTAGACTCCTCCCACAAAATTTTTGATGCCAGAGACATCACTTTCAATGAATTTGAAAACCTGGCAGGTCAAAAAGGATTCCCAAGTGCAGACGCTGTAGTGCTAGGAACCTATGAAGATGATATCCCTGTAGAAGTTGATGAAGATGACCCTCCTCTACTTCCCCCTGCTATCCCCACCCAGTCTGAACTCATAGAAAGAGAGTACATCCTGGCCAGACAAGCTAAATATCAGACCAACCCACAGGTATGGGGACTACCAGACAACCTCTCTTCCAACCCAGAGACAGTGTACCAACCGACTTACACTCCACCAGCATCCACTCTCACACCAGCAGCCAGTACACCTCATAACCACACAGTAGAACAAGGAGATGAACACATACCTCAGGAAATTGAAAATCCCCTAAACCCCTCATCTCCACCACACCAGGAGCTACCTCCAGCCACACCTCCTAGCCCTGATGCTCCACCACCCCCAGAAGTAGACCCATCCCTAGTTGAACCTAGACGTAGTAACAGAAAGAGACACTCCCCTAACTTTCTAGCCTTCCTAGATAGCTGCAGACCAAGTTATCATTCCCAAGAATGAAAGAGAAGCCCTCTCTGGCCCTCAAGCCAAAGAATGGAAGGCCGCTATGAAAGAAGAACTAGCAGCACTTGCACAGATGAACACCTGGTCCCTCTCAGAACTCCCATCAGGAGCAAAAGCCATAGGCACCAAGTGGGTATTTGACATCAAACAGTCAGTTGATGGAGAAATTGTCAGGTACAAAGCAAGACTAGTTGCCAAAGGGTATGCCCAACGCCCAGGAATGGACTATGATGAAGTTTTTGCACCAGTGGCTAAGCATGCTACCATTCGTTACATCCTTTCAATGGCAGCAAACCCAAAGGCATACCTAGCCCAGTTAGACGTTTCCACAGCCTTCCTCAATGGAATAGTTGAAGAAGAACTGTACTGCACCCAACCACCAGGATTCGAACAGGACCACAGGGTCTGCCGTATGTGGAAATGCCTTTATGGTCTCAAACAAGCCTCCAGACAGTGGTACCTCAAGGTAAAGGAAGATATGACAGCTATTGGATTCAAAGAAGTAGACGTAGACCAGGGTCTATTTGTGCTCCCCAGCTCAACCAACAAACCCATTATCTGGGTACTCCTCTGGGTTGATGACTTCCTTATGCTGTCCTTTGACAAAACCATCCTAGACCAGTACAAAACCACCATCATGACGCTTTACAAGACTAGAGACCTCGGTGACCCCTCAGTTTTTGTTGGATATGAAATCACCAGGAATGCATCAGCTGGCACCCTCCACATCTGCCAATCGAGGTTCATCCAGGACCTGCTGCGCGCCCACAACATGCTTCCTGAACCCAACAGCACCAGATTCCCTGTGCCCCTTCTAACAGATGCTCCACTGCCCTATGCCAGCAAAGATGCCCCAGACACAGGTCTACCACTTGCCCAAATTGTAGGCTCCCTCAACTACCTGGCAGTTAACACAAGACCTGACATTGCCCAAGCAGTCAACAGATTGACCAGGCACAGTGCACACCCGTTGCATGACCACATGGAAGCTGCAACTGGTATCCTCAAGTATCTGTCTAACACCCCAGACCATGGTATCACCTACACCTTCTCCAACAAACCCCTCATTGGTTACTGTGACTCTGACCATGCTGCCTGTCCAATCACAAGGAAGTCCACAACAGGTTACGTCTTCCTCAACCAAGGGGGAGCAATCTCATGGGCATCTAAGATCCAGGCATCTGCCACAGCATTGTCCACCACAGAAGCTGAGTTCATGGCAGCTACCTCTGCTGCCCAAGAGGGAATGTGGTTGAGAAAGCTACAACACTCTGCCACCGGCATAGTTCCCCCTCCCCTCACCATCAATGGTGACAACCAAGCTGCCCTTAGTGCCTGGAACCAAGAGAAGCTGTCATCCAGACTGAAGCACATGGAGACCAGGTTCTACTTCCTCATGGAACAGTCCAAGAAGGAGGGCATCAAAATGAACTGGATCCCAACTGCTGCCAACATGTCTGACATGCTCACCAAAGCTCTGCCCAGGGCCAAGTTCTGTGACTTCAGAGCAAAGAATGGATGCATTGCCAAACTCAAAATGGAATAACTGTAGAAGATTTGATCAAGAACCTGTGATATAGCATCACCCATATCCTTGACCATGGGGAGCTACCTGCCTTCTTCATTTCCTGCAGCCCCCTGCAGATCCCTTACAGCCCATTACTGATAATATTCCATAGTTTCCTCCAGCATTGATCTGATTGAAATCCTGACTCATGATACTTTATAGATGATACTGGAAGTATCTCACTATATCCTTCCATCTGGAATGATAGCCATGAGCCAGCGGGGGACGTCTACTTTAAAGTTGTTTATTAATGGAAATCGAACAGATTGCTATCAGCCCCCCCCTTAGATAAACAAAGCCATATGGCTGCACCTTCCTGGCAGCTCCACAGCTGGAATCCAGTCCTATTTTGATAATAGATGACCTGTACTGCCACTGGCCCCCTGTTCTCCTCTGAGTGTACTTGCACATGCCTTACAAGCCAGGCACCACCCTTTGACTCAGATTGGCCAGTCAGAAGCCTTTCCCCTTGTGCTTCCATATGCACCAGATATTTATTTTCACTCTAGCCTCCCTTCCCTAGAACCTCCTAATTCCAGGGATTCTTGTATATCAAGAATACCAGGAATTCACTCGGGGAAGTCGACAGATCGCTAAATGCATACGAGCGCAGCGGAATGTACGCGGAACGCACGCGGGGTCCGCGATTAGTCATAGTCCTTTAATGACCTGGCACTTCTGACTCTAGCGGTAAGCCCTATACCCGCGTCGCGTGTAGCTCAGAATCCTGAGACATTTCGCCTACATTTAGCCAAGGCGGATTGTCGTCGAAATGTCTCAGACTTCCGAGATATTTCGACGGCATCTCGCCACGCACGGCGGCTTGTGCACGGTAATGAGGCGAAACGTTCGGTCTTCTGAGACTTTTCGCCTGTGCTTCGCTATGGGCGGTTTGGGCACGGTGGTCGGAGAGGTCACATTTTCAAGAATATTTTCCAGGAGCATTTCTCAATTACATCAGGATTCGAGAAGATAGATTACATACATAATAAACTACCGTATGCATCCATTAACTTATTGATCTACCTATATATCTATGTAAGCATCCTTACACATGTACATCCGCTACATCCCATATATTTCCTCTATATCCATTAACCATAGATAGACAGCGAGCAAAAGACGACGAGCAGCCAAATTGCTGGCTGGAGCCATGTAGCTAATTATGTTCAAGTACAAGTATATAGTCAGCCTGCAGGCAGCTATCCATTTGTCTACTCATGAAGACATACGCCCATATATCCACTAAGTAGAAACGTCCAAGCAAAGCTATACATCTATATATCTTCGCTGATTCTATTATATATTTCCATCTTCGGCATTTATAGTTCCTTCATGGCAGCAATCTTCATCGCAGCTGTAGCATTTCCATCCATCCTCTTGCCCTGAAAGTCATGCAGAGCAGGGCAGGCGTTAGAGAGCAAAGAGAGGCAGGGATAATGGCAAGGGGCATGGCGACAGTGATGAACAAGGGAGGGCAGGCGTTAGAGAGCAGAGAGGGGCAGGGATAATGGCAAGGGGCAGAACGACAGTGATGAGCAGAGCAGGGCATGCGATAGAGAGCAAAAAGGGGCACGGATAATGGCAAGGGGTAAGACGACAGTGATGAGCAGAGCATGGTAGGTGTTAGGGAGTAAGAAGGGGCTGGGATAATGGCAAGGGGCAAGACGACAGTGATGAGCAGAGCAGGGTAGGTGTTAGGGAGTAAGGAGGGACAAGGATAATGGCAAGAGGCAAGACGGCAGTGATGAACAAGGCATGGCATGCAATAGAGAGCAAAGAGAGGCAGGGATAATGGCAAGGAGCAGGACGACAGTGATGAAAAAGGGAGGGCAGGCGTTAGAGAGCAAAGAGGGGCAGGGATAATGGCAAGGGAAAAAAGACGACAGTGATGAGCAGAGCAGGGTAGGTGTTAGGGAGTAAGGAGGGGCAGGGATAATCGCAAGGGCAGGACGACGGTGATGAACAAGGGAGCGCAGGCGTTAGAGAGCGAAGAGGGGCAGGGATAATGGCAAGGGGCAAGACGGCAGTGATGAGCAGAGCAGGGCAGGCGTTAGAGAGCACAGAGGGGCAGGGACAATGGCAAGGGGAAAGACGACAGTGATGAGCAGAGCAGGGTAGGCGTTAGGGAGTAATAAGGGGCAGGGATAATGGCAAGAGGCAAGACGGCAATGATGAACAAGGCAGGGCATTCGATAGAGAGCAAAGAGGGGCAGGGACAATGGCAAGGGGCAAGACGGCAGTGATGAGCAGAGCAGGATAGGCGTTCGGGAGTAAGGAGGGGCAGAGATAATGGCAAGGGGCAAGACGGCAGTGATGAGCAGAGCAGGATAGGCGTTAGGGAGTAAGGAGGGGCAGAGATAATGGCAAGGGGCAAGACGGTAGTGATGAATAAGAAAGGGCAGGCGTTAGAGAGCAAAGAGAGGCAGGGTTAATGGCAAGGGGCAATACGTAAGTGATGAGCAGAGCAGGGTAGGTGTTAGGGAGTAAAGAGGGGCAGGGATAATGACAAGAGGCAAGACGGCAGTGATGAACAAGGCAGGGCATGCGATAGAGAGCAAAGAGGGGCAGGGACAATGGCAAGGGGCAAGACGGTAGTGATGAGCAGAGCAGGATAGGCGTTAGAGAGCACAGAGGGGCAGGGACAATGGCAAGGGGCAAGACGACAGTGATGAGCAGAGCAGGGTAGGTGTTAGGGAGTAAAGAGGGCAGGGACAATGGCAAGGGGCAAGACGGTAGTGATGAATAAGGGAGGGCAGGTGTTGGAGAGCAAAGAGAGGCAGGGATAATGGCAAGGGGCAAGACGACAGTGATAAGCAGGGCAGGGTAGGTGTTAGGGAGCAAAGAGGGGCAGGGACAATGGCAAGGGGCAAGAAGGTAGTGATGAGCAGAGCAGGATAGGCGTTAGAGAGCACAGAAGGGCACGGACAATGGCAAGGGGCAAGACGGCAGTGATGAGCAGAGCAGGATAGGCGTTAGGGAGTAAGGAGGGGCAGGGACAATGGCAAGGGGCAAGACGGCAGTGATGAATAAGGGAGGGCAGGTGTTGGAGAGCAAAGAGAGGCAGGAATTATGGCAAGGGGCAAGACAACAGTGATGAGCAGAGCAGGGTAGGTGTTAGGGAGTAAAGAGGGCATGGACAATGGCAAGGGGCAAGACGGCAGTGATGAGCAGAGCAGGATAGGCGTTAGAGAGCAAAGAGGGGCAGGGATAATGGCAAGGGGCAAGACGACAGTGATGAGCAGAGCAGGGTAGGTGTTAGGGAGTAAGGAGGGGCAGGGATAATGGCAAGGGGCATGGTGACAGTGATGAGCAGAGCAGGATAGGCGTTAGGGAATAAGGAGGGGCAGGGATAATGGCAAGAGGTAAGACGGCAGTGATGAACAAGGCAGGGCATGCGATAGAGATCAAAGAGGGGCAGGGATAATGGCAAGGGCAGGATGACAGTGACGAACAAGGCAGGGCATGCGATAGAGAGCAAAGAGGGGCAGGGATAATGGCAAGGGCAGGATGACAGTGATGAACACGGCAGGGCATGCGATAGAGAGCAAAGAGGGGCAGGGATAATGGCAAGGGGCAGGATGACAGTGATGAGCAGAGCAGGGCAGGTGTTAGAGAGCAAAGAGGGGCAGGGATAATGGCAAGGGGCAGGAAGACAGTGATGAGCAGAGCAGGGCAGGAGTTTGAGAGCAAAGAGGGGCAGGGATAATGGGAAAGGACAGGACGACAGTAATGGGCAGAGCAGGGCAGGTGTTAGAGAGCAATGAAGGGCAGGGAGCACGGATAGGGGCAGGATGGTGATTAGCAGAGCATGGCCTGCGTTACAGAGCAATGAAGGGCAGGGAGGACGGCAAGGGGCAGGACAGTGACGTGATGAGCAGAGCAGGGTATGCGCTAGAGATCAATGGAGGGCAGGACATAGACAGAAGCATATTACAGATGCAGTTACAGAGACGATGACAGAGACAATGACACAAACATAGACAGATGCACGTGGGCATTACCTAGGCATGAATCAAGACACAATTCCCTATGCCACACTACTGTTGCGAAACCGCACCTACAAGCAAGCTTCACTTATCACTTACGTTGTTGTCTAGCAGCCTCATGTGACAGTGGAACATCAGAACTGGGAGGGAAGACAGAGCAATGGTCCCTGCAAATACAGAATGCAGGCATAGTTAAATTATGTAGCACCCTTTACTTCATTTTTGATGATAGGTTAAACCCTCTTCTCCTGTGTCAACAATGGCCAAGCGCTCAAGCAGACAGACAAGCAAGTAAACATGCGTGCAACAGACAGGCACGCAGGCAGGCAACCAAGCCACTTTTCCATGGGCTGAACACTCTATGCCTAGCACCTCCAAGCTGCAGTCACCATCCAGATAGTCAGCCAATCAGTCACTAGGGAGGAAGATAGAAAGGCAGGCATACAGACAGGCTTGCACGAAAGGAGGCATGCAAGCAGGTGGACGCTATTTAGGCATGTGATCAAGTCAGAATTCCCTAGGCCACATTGTTGTGAAACCCTACCTACAAGCAACCTTCAGACCGCTTCCACACAGAGCATGGGTCCCTGCAAAAAAGAAGGGCGGGGATAGTTACATATATTGACACCCTTTGTGTTGTTTTTGAGTATTGGTAGGGAGATCCCCCTGGAAGTACAACCTGCCTCAAGCTTAGGTACCTGAACCTCAGGTCCTACCCCAGCCTTGCATTGTACACACTTGCCTGAGTTTACCATGCAGAATGGATCCGAAAGACCCAAGCATAAAGACAAGGTTGGACTGTCACCCAATACCCAGCAAAGCAAGGAGAACCAGTCTCCACCACAACGCAAGAGGCAACGTTCCAAGACTACCACAACCACTACGAGTGAACCCAATGTGAAGATGCATGCCATGGACATGGGTCTAGTGCGTCAGCCAAATATACACAGTGCTGCCACCATCTATCATGCAGTGTCTCAAGGGATAACTGTCACGCATGATCTCCTGATACAATGCTCAAGGGCACCATGCAGCCAGGGCAGTGCAAGATCCTACTAGAGTGTAAGGCCCCATGTCCTTTCAAGCTCTACTCAGGTCCAGGAGAGAACAGGTGGAAGTATGACTCACATAAGAGTTGGGAGCAAGTTGTCCCAGCATCCTACTTTGCACAGAGCCAACTAATCATGCCACCATCCCAAGCTGAAGCCATGCTCCAGGGACAGTACACTCCACATACCACCATATTTGACCGTGTCCAGAGCAACGTCGGGTGGGCTGCCGAGATGCTGCAATTTATGCAGCTTATTCATGCGGTGGCAGTATAGCAGCGCCGACCGGGCTTCCTGGTTGAGGAGTTGACGACGAAAGGGCCGCTGGCTGCAAGATACCATGCATCCAGCAGATGCACTGACAACCTACACAGGTCTAGCATAGACGGATCGGTTGCGAGAATTAGCGGAACCAATGTACGGGAATTTGTGTAGGAGATAGGACGAGAGCATTGGTCAAATTTCAAAAACAATCTGCCGCACTACCCCGCGCTTGTCCATGCGGAAGGCGGCAGAGGGCGTTGCGCAGTAATCTGAAAAGAAAGCTGGAAAGAAAGGAGATAACAAAGCAGGACGCCAAAAATATCAGGTAGCAACGAACACATGCGTTGGGCGAGGGAGGGAAGAATATTATGTAGCAGTACGAGAGGTAGAATGAAGGTTTGCGTGGCTTACCTTGGCCATATTGCAAAGGCTCTAATCGTACGGCCATTTCGCCATGCCGCATCCAATCCGCATTGGCTAAATGTACGTGAAAGGCTGGTGAAAGGACACCCTGCGAAAACATCTATCAAAATTAGTAAGAGCACTGACAGGTTATCGCAAGTCACACTAATATTTCAGCGTGACTCAGGCTGTCATCACAGTGATTAAAATCGTCCTGGTTTCGCCCTACAACAGCGCCATTTTCGACGCATGCAGCGAAAGCACATCGGTGACTTCGGGTGTCCATTTTCCCGAATGAAAGCTATTCGCCAACAAGTAGTTCGCGCTAGTACTTCGTTGCCTAATTGTTCACCCTATCTCGGAATTGCTGGCAGAGCTTCGCAGGTTCGCAAGAATTACCCCTCGAAAAGGTTGCTAACAGACCCTCGAGCGACAGAAAGCTGCATACCCCTTCGCGTATTACAACTCAGTAGTTAACGTGCGATCGAGGAGTTATTGGTCACGCTCCAGTCTACGATAAGTTCTGGGTGTCTGTCGGGATCGCTGGTTTGCGGTGAGCCGAGACATTTCGTCCACTGTACGCCTACATTTATCTGTAGTTCCGCTGCAAATCGTGTCTTTCGCCTACATTTAGCGAAATTGTCACTTCCCCGAGTGATTGGGGGGGATGTTATTGACCGGTTCTCCCGGCTCAGCTAGAGTGTCTTGGGGCACCAGGCCTTCCGCCTGGAAGCTTCCATAGTAGTGCCTCCACCCGTTAGGGCCGGCACCTACCGGCGGCAGTACCCTGAGGTACTGTCGCCCTTTCCCTTCTTATACCTAGCTTGCCGCCTGGCATGCTATCACGATTGTAAGCTTTGCGCCTTCGCCAATCCCTGTGTCAGTCCTCACGAGATAATACTCCGGAAGCTAAACATATGTGGAGGGTTGGGAACTCCCATGTTAACACGGGACCCACCGTGGCTGATGAAGGGGTGATCATCTCCCACCCTGTCCTCCCACTCAGGAGGGGGCCCTTCTGTAGCGACAAAATCAGCAATGCGAGCCCAGAAATCAGCCACAGCAAGTGCTCCAGCCCGCTCTGAGAGGGGGCGAACAGCTGGCACCTGAGGAGGTGGAAGGCCCCATAACTCATACAGAGTGGCCTGGCGAGGGCCGGAAGTGGCCTCACCACGGACAGAGGAGGCCAACCTCCACAATTGCCGGCGGCCATGATCCATAGCTGACAGGGCCGCAAGGCAAACAATTCCCCACACATCGGTATCCACAGCTATGGAGGGGCGGGGGTTGCATACCCAGAGGCTAGCTCTCTGGATGGGGCAGGCAGAAAGGTTGGCCAAGGGAACCTGGAGAGCCTCACGGACCGCTAAAGCAACGGGGCACGTCCAAAAGCAGTGGAGGCGGGGGTCGCAGTCAGAAGGCACATCAGGGCAACACGGGCAGCGGAACTGTACCCGGGAGGAGGCCCCTGGAACGCCATCGGCCATGAGGCGCCACAAAATGTCCTTTTGGCTGTTTTCCCAAGGAAGGGACCAGAGTGAAGGAAGCAGCCTAGCAAACGCCCGTGTCCGGGCAGAGAGATACCCTGGGGGCAGTAAGGTGGACCTCCTGTTCCGTAGACAGGCACTCTGTCCATTGAGCCACACGGGCAAACGTTCGGTACGAGGTCACACTTCCCACCGGCCGAATCCAGGAGGATCAGCGAAAAACGGATCGTTTGAATGGGCTAGCCACCGCCCCGCAATGGCTTTGGCGGTCGCGAGTTCGAGACCCCCTGCCGGAAGACAGCGGGGGGTTCTCGCGTCCACTCATATCACAGCATTGTCTTGCTGCCATGCGGCTCAAGAGACTCTTGTAAGATGCATTGTCTTCTTTACTGCCCTGTGTGGTGGATTCCTTAGCCCCCCTGTCATGTTAGCTTGCTTGTGGAGTCTTGATAGTTTGGGTTTCGGACAATCTTGGTTTAGTCTGGGCCCTCCCTTGACTCCCTGGGGTGCCTATGGTATATCTCCTGGGCACTCCGTTCCATTTCTGCAAGGCGGCTGTGCTGGTTTGACCTGCGCTAATTTCCTTACGCGGGTGCTATCGCTGCATATGAATGTGCTCTCAGCGGGGGCCCTAAGTGTCTGTAGCTTTTTTGAATCCGCCCGTCGCTCTTGTGCTTGTCGGGCTTCGAGACATAGTTTGCCTGCCTTGGCATCAGGGTTGTTCAGGACGCTGCTGCTTGCTTTCATGGAGTTGTATGTCCCTTGTTTGTTTTCAAGGTTAGTCCACGTTGGTGACGTTGTAACGCCATCACCCGTTATATCCCCTCGGTCTCATACTGATTCTCAAAGAACAGTGCCATACGATATCGTAATTGTACGAGACCGGTATAGCGCACTTTAACCTACGATACCTCTGAATGTATCGTGCTATTCCCCCACCCCTCAAAACTGGACAATAGACAGGCTGTGCCGGTGTCCGGTCTTGGCATTGCTTTGCTGGGCAGTAACGTTTCTTTCCCATCTGCTTTAGGTGCTGATCCTTCCCGCTGGAAACCACATCTCGTCCACTCCCTGCTCCACCACCCGCGTGAGGCGAGAGGTACATGTCTGCATGCTAAAATGGGATCTAGGATGTGCGTAGTCAGTCATCTGACATACTCGACACATACCCCTGCCAGGGCTCGGACCTGGAACCTCCTGTTCCGCAGACAGGCACTCTGTCCATTGAGCCACAGGGGCAAACGTTCGGGACGAGGTCACACTTCCCACCGGCCGAATCCAGGAGGATCAGCGAAAAACGGATCGTTTGAATGGGCTAGCCACCGCCCCGCAATGGCTTTGGGCGGTCGCGAGTTCGAGACCCACTGCCGGAAGACAGCGGGGGGTTCTCGCGTCCACTCATATCACAGCATTGTCTTGCTGCCATGCAGCTCAAGAGACTCTTGTAAGATACATTGTCTTCTTTACTGCCCTGTGTGGTGGATTCCTTAGCCCCCCTGTCATGTTAGCTTGCTTGTGGAGTCTTGATAGTTTGGGTTTCGGACACTCTTGGTTTAGTCTGGGCCCTCCCTTGACTCCCTGGGGTGCCTGTGGTATATCTCCTGGGCACTCTGTTCCATTTCTGCAAGGCGGCTGTGCTGGTTTGACCTGCGCTAATTTCCTTACGCGGGTGCTATCGCTGCATATGAATGTGCTCTCAGCAGGGGCCCTAAGTGTCTGTAGCTTTTTTGAATCCGCCCGTCGCTCTTGTGCTTGTCGGGTTTCGAGACATAGTTTGCCTGCCTTGGCATCAGGGTTGTTCAGGACGCTGCTGCTTGCTTTCATGGAGTTGTATGTCCCTTGTTTGTTTTCAAGGTTAGTCCACGTTGGTGACGTTGTAACGCCATCACCCGTTATATCCCCTTGGTCTCATACTGATTCTCAAAGAACAGTGCCATACGATATCGTAATCGTACGAGACCGGTATAGCGCACTTTAACCTACGATACCTCTGAATGTATCGTGCTATTCCCCCACCCCTCAAAACTGGACAATAGACAGGCTGTGCCGGTGTCCGGTCTTGGCATTGCTTTGCTGGGCAGTAACGTTTCTTTCCCATCTGCTTTAGGTGCTGATCCTTCCCGCTGGAAACCACATCTCGTCCACTCCCTGCTCCACCACCCGCGTGAGGCGAGAGGTACATGTCTGCATGCTAAAATGGGATCTAGGATGTGCGTAGTCAGTCAACTGACATACTCGACACATACCCCTGCCAGGGCTCGGACCTGGAACCTCCTGTTCCGTAGACAGGCACTCTGTCCATTGAGCCACAGGGGCAAACGTTCGGTACGAGCTCACACTTCCCACCGGCCGAATCCTGGAGGATCAGCGAAAAACGGATCGTTTGAATGGGCTAGCCACCGCCCCGCAATGGCTTTGACGGTCGCGAGTTCGAGACCCCCTGCCGGAAGACAGCGGAGGGTTCTCGCGTCCACTCATATCACAGCATTGTCTTGCTGCCATGCGGCTCAAGAGACTCTTGTAAGATGCATTGTCTTCTTTACTGCCCTGTGTGGTGGATTCCTTAGCCCCCCTGTCATGTTAGCTTGCTTGTGGAGTCTTGATAGTTTGGGTTTCGGACACTCTTGGTTTAGTCTGGGCCCTCCCTTGACTCCCTGGGGTGCCTATGGTATATCTCCTGGGCACTCTGTTCCATTTCTGCAAGGCGGCTGTGCTGGTTTGACCTGCGCTAATTTCCTTACGCGGGTGCTATCGCTGCATATGAATGTGCTCTCAGCGGGGGCCCTAAGTGTCTGTAGCTTTTTTGAATCCGCCCGTCGCTCTTGTGCTTGTCGGGCTTCGAGACATAGTTTGCCTGCCTTAGCATCAGGGTTGTTCAGGACGCTGCTGCTTGCTTTCATGGAGTTGTATGTCCCTTGTTTGTTTTCAAGGTTAGTCCACGTTGGTGACGTTGTAACGCCATCACCCGTTATATCCCCTCGGTCTCATACTGATTCTCAAAGAACAGTGCCATACGATATCGTAATCGTACGAGACCGGTATAGCGCACTTTACCCTACGATACCTCTGAATGTATCGTGCTATTCCCCCACCCCTCAAAACTGGACAATAGACAGGCTGTGCCGGTGTCCGGTCTTGGCATTGCTTTGCTGGGCAGTAACGTTTCTTTCCCATCTGCTTTAGGTGCTGATCCTTCCCGCTGGAAACCACATCTCGTCCACTCCCTGCTCCACCACCCGCGTGAGGCGAGAGGTACATGTCTGCATGCTAAAATGGGATCTAGGATGTGCGTAGTCAGTCAACTGACATACTCGACACATACCCCTGCCAGGGCTCGAACCTGGAACCTCCTGTGAGAGGATATTGTTACATACTCAGCAAAAATCAATGCCGAGACTGAACAGCGCCGAGGCAGCTGGACAGTTTTATAACAGTGGGGGGTTGGGCAACATACCCCTCAGAACCTGGTCCAGGAGGTGACCTCCAAAAAAGCGTACGAAAGAGCAAATAAAAGGCTTGACAACAAGCAATGCGAACTACCAAGGCATAGAGAAACTAGCGAATTAGGTGTATATAGTAGAAGGGCTGAGAGTTGCCGAGGCCTAAAAAGCGAGATTCTACAAGAAGACGTGAAGGACAAAAGGCACAGGAAAATCACCAAACAAACAAGGAGAGAGGCATAGAGCTCTAAAAAGGCGGCCTTAACACTCCCTATCTAAAGGCAAACACAAGGCCAAGCCGTCAGCCAAAACGCCACAAGGAAAAGCACAGCTAAGAAAGGACACTTAACAACCTAAGCAGAACTACTAACACGATAAAACGCGTGAGGAAAAGCGAAAGACCAAGACCAGCGGGGAAAAGCTAAGAGAGTCCATAGCCTATCTGTCAAGAAACCAACAAGCTAAAGGACGGAGAGAGGGCACAGGAGAGCAGCCAAACAGGTCAAGAGTCAAACGGAGACTCGAGAAGTGGAAACAGAAGCTACCCCCCATCACCTACACCGCCAGAAACAAGACGGTTGCTACAAAGGGACAAGAACAAATCCAAGCTAGTCATCCAGGCTGTCAGGGAGGATTAGGGGAAGAAGCTCATTCTGGGAGAGAAGCAAATGGTCGGGGGGATGGTCCTGGGCCATCGGAGGATCCGCCACTGACATATGTGGAGGGTTGGGAACTCCCATGTTAACACGGGACCCACCGTGGCTGATGAAGGGGTGATCATCTCCCACCCTGTCCTCCCACTCAGGAGGGGGCCCTTCTGTAGCGACAAAATCAGCAATGCGAGCCCAGAAATCAGCCACAGCAAGTGCTCCAGCCCGCTCTGAGAGGGGGCGAACAGCTGGCACCTGAGGAGGTGGAAGGCCCCATAACTCATACAGAGTGGCCTGGCGAGGGCCGGAAGTGGCCTCACCACGGACAGAGGAGGCCAACCTCCACAATTGCCGGCGGCCATGATCCATAGCTGACAGGGCCGCAAGGCAAACAATTCCCCACACATCGGTATCCACGGCTGAGGAGGGGCGGGGGTTGCACACCCAGAGGCTAGCTCTCTGGATGGGGCAGGCAGAAAGGTTGGCCAAGGGAACCTGGAGAGCCTCACGGACCGCTAAAGCAACGGGGCACGTCCAAAAGCAGTGGAGGCGGGGGTCGCAGTCAGAAGGCACATCAGGGCAACACGGGCAGCGGAACTGTACCCGGGAGGAGGCCCCTGGAACGCCATCGGCCATGAGGCGCCACAAAATGTCCTTTTGGCTGTTTTCCCAAGGAAGGGACCAGAGTGAAGGAAGCAGCCTAGCAAACGCCCGTGTCCGGGCAGAGAGATACCCTGGGGGCAGTAAGGTGGACCTCCTGTTCCGTAGACAGGCACTCTGTCCATTAAGCCACAGGGGCAAACGTTCGGTACGAGGTCACACTTCCCACCGGCCGAATCCAGGAGGATCAGCGAAAAACGGATCGTTTGAATGGGCTAGCCACCGCCCCGCAATGGCTTTCGCGGCCGCGAGTTCGAGACCCCCTGCCGGAAGACAGCGGGGGGTTCTCGCGTCCACTCATATCACAGCATTGTCTTGCTGCCATGCGGCTCAAGAGACTCTTGTAAGATGCATTGTCTTCTTTACTGCCCTGTGTGGTGGATTCCTTAGCCCCCCTGTCATGTTAGCTTGCTTGTGGAGTCTTGATAGTTTGGGTTTCGGACACTCTTGGTTTAGTCTGGGCCCTCCCTTGACTCCCTGGGGTGCCTATGGTATATCTCCTGGGCACTCTGTTCCATTTCTGCAAGGCGGCTGTGCTGGTTTGACCTGCGCTAATTTCCTTACGCGGGTGCTATCGCTGCATATGAATGTGCTCTCAGCGGGGGCCCTAAGTGTCTGTAGCTTTTTTGAATCCGCCCGTCGCTCTTGTGCTTGTCGGGCTTCGAGACATAGTTTGCCTGCCTTGGCATCAGGGTTGTTCAGGACGCTGCTGCTTGCTTTCATGGAGTTGTATGTCCCTTGTTTGTTTTCAAGGTTGTCAGCTTTAGCTGTTCGTTGGTTCTACCTGTCCGATTGGCTACGCAACCTATCGCGTCTGTCCTTCCCCGTAACCTAAGGGTTCCGGGGTTTGCCGTTAGGACTCCTCTCTCAAGAGGCGTCCCTCGGCTCTTTTAACTGTCCAGTTGTCTAAACACTTCGTTCCTGGTCTCCTCACGTCCCCTGAACTCTGTCAGGTTATAGGTCTCATCAGTTGCGCTAAAGCGTACGCCACTGCGGACGTTGAGAAGCTCGGCATCATGTCGTCAGTCAACCTGTCGATGATTAAGGACCTCGCCAAACTCGACTACGAGAATTACGAGGAGTGGCTGTTCAATGTCATTCCTGCGTTACGTTTGGCGAACCTTGGCAACCATGTTGTCCCGAGCGCTGTGCCTGCAGTTGCACAGTGGCTACAACGTCGTGTTACGGCTGGATCGACCTCCCGACAACAAGCGGGAGCGCCTTCAACCATGCGGTCAATGTGGACACGCGCTGGCGGGGTAAACCCTGGCCGGCCATTTCATCGCTCTATTTCTCCGCCCAGGGGCTCTGCCCACGCTGGAGGAGCCGGACCTTCGGCATCGTCTGTGACCGCTGGAGTCCTCGCTGCCGATGGCTCTGTTTCAATGAGGACCTTCGGCCCTACAGGAAGCTCCGGCAGGCCTACTCCTGCCGATCTGGAGGAGCGAGCTAGGAACGAGCCTCTCCCTGAGGACTCGTCTGAGGTCTCTTCTGTGACAGGCATTGCTGGTGAAGAAGGTGGAGGTGAACCGGGGATTGATACTGAGAATGCCGCCAGGCGTTCTTGGGTCAATCCCCTCGCGGGTAAGACGTCCGCGAGTGCAGTGCTCAAGTGGGATTTGAGGGGTGACCCTGATTTGATTCCGTTGACGGAGGAAGAGATGGATAGGAATGTAGAGGCGTACCGAGTTGAACTGAATCAGCAGATGTCAAAATTGCAGCGCCTCAAGCAGGCTTCTAGGACACCCCTGCCTCCTGTTGACTTTCATTTTCCTGATCGTGTTTCTGATGCTGAGGCCATCAGGGCTCTAGATGGGGCTGAGGCCAGGCTTAGGTTACATGATGGCTCTGATGTGTGGGTTAGCAATGAGGAAAAGGCTTTTTCCTACATGTTACTCACAATGAGCAAGGAGTTACAGGAGGTCTTTAGGCACTATGGTTCTTGTCAGGAGATCTATGATGAGGTGGAGTCGTGGGCAGTGCAGCATGCTCGTAGATTGGGACCGAAACTGGTAGCTGATTTGAGGGCGGTTCAGATGACCTACTCTGAATCCCCTACAACCTATTTCAATAGGGTGAAAAGGTTGGCACTCATGCTACTCAAATCGGGTACAACAGTTTCCGAATTTCAATGTATTGAGATCGCGATCGCTGGTGCATCTCATCCTCGATTTTCTGGTTTGCTGACCATGTTCAGTGGTCCTGAGTTTGTTGAGAATCAGATCACGTTTGCTGAAGTGCAATATCGTTATGAGTCCATAGACACAGCAAACCAGAGGCTGCTGTCTAATCACCCTCACTACCCACCATGGGTCAAATCAACCCCCACTCACCTACCCTCCCCTTTGCCAGCAATGGCTGCTGCAGGATTACCTCAGGGCAGTGGAGTGCCGCAGTGCATCTACTGCCCTCGCCCTGGACATGCTTCGGAAACTTGCTGGACGCAGTTCCCGAAGCTTCGCCCTCGTGGTGCTGCTCGTGGAGGTCGTGGCGGTCAGAAGAAGCCACCACCACGAGGTGGAGGAGGAGCTGCACCAGTCAGCCGTGCTGAATATACCGCATTGATGGCTCAGATGGCTCTACTTGCAAAGAAGTGAGATGCAACCCCCCCCTTACCCGTTCTCATTAGTGTTGAAACAGCCTGGGCGCCTGCTCAGGCTGATGATTGTGTCGAAGCTACCTGGTACTTAGACAGTGGGGCTAGTCGGAGTTTGACTGGGGACGTCACCCTCTTTAAATCCATCAGATATCAGGCAAATTGCCCCTCTGTTAGATTTGGAGATGGTGTTGTTCAGCTGGCAGTTGGTATTGGAACCATTGAACTATGTAATGAGTGGCTTGAGGCCCCCATTACCATCGACAATGTGCTCTACATACCTAATTGTCCTGTTAACCTTCTCAGTGTAAATGCTACGGCTAGGTCCCAGGGTTGTATCATTAGTTTTGATGCAGATCGTTGTATTGCCACCAGAGGGTCTAGAACTCTTTGGACTGTTCCAGCCACCTCGTCTGGTGTTTACCACTTCGTATCGGTACACTGCCCTATCCCTGAATCTAATCCGCGGGCGTCGCGAGTTCGACCCTCTCCTGCGGCGTTTTCTGCTGAAACTGTTACTCCTGGTCAAGGCGATCCCACAGTTACTTGTCGTGGCAGTGCGAAACTGTGGCACCGCAGATTTGGCCATCCTGGTCAACCTGCTATGCACATGTTATCGCACTCCGGCACTGTTACTGGCGGACCCAACTTTACCAGGGCTGCACTTCAAAAGTTCTCACAGGACCCTTGTGATGCATGTTGTTTGGGTAAGGCCATACGCAAACCATACCCAAATCGTACTAGGGATACTCACGCGCCGCTCGAATTGATACATATTGATATCATGGGGCCGTTCAGTGCTGGGTTGAGAGGGGAACTTTATCTTCTTGTCATAGTTGATGATTTTTCTGGGTGGAGTGCGGTTATTCCGATTAGACTGAAATCGGATGCTGCATGGCAGATCAAATTTACGATTAAGAAGTGGAGTGCGGAACTTTTAGGGGTAGCATTTCGAACGCTTAGGGGGGACCAAGCAAAAGAGTTTTTGGTCAAATGGTTTGTTGACTGGCTTCATGAGGTAAATGCGACGTACGAACATAGTAGCGTGTATTGCCCACAGCAAAACGGGGTTGCTGAGAGGTTCAATGGGGTAGTTGCTGCTATGGCTCGTACGATGCTGATAGAATCAGGGATGAGCAAGGGTTTCTGGCCCTATGCCTTCTTGACTGCTTCGTACCTTCGAAATCGGTTACCCACAAAGACGAAAGATGGAAAGACTCCGTATGAGCTTTTCTATCAGCGCGTCCCCGAGGTGTCCCACCTCCGCGTCTTTGGGTGTATAGCCTATGTAACCCTACTAGATGGGAAGAAGCGGGGGAAATTAGATCCTAAGAGTATCCAGGGTAGACTGGTGGGGTATAGTGTGGTGTCGAAGGCCTACCAGGTCTGGATTCCAAAGTTGCACAAAGTGATTGAGGCTCGTGACGTGACCTTTTTTGAGGGCACTGGCCCAGTGCCCGTCGATGGGCAATTGGTGTATGATGGGAGTTCTTTTGCTTCTGGTTCTCCCTTGGCCGTCACTGAGGGGCGTACTGAACCGGCAGCATTAGAATATCTTCTACAGGACTCAGGGCAGATGGAAACAGATGTGGGAGCAGTTTTCCATATGAACCTACGTTCTCGGCAGGCTGCTGCCCCCAATGTCTCCCCTGTTTTTGTGCCTGACACTAAGACTGCGGAAATTATTCCGACTCGCTGCCTTCCATTCTCTATCCTCCCACCCTCTGTCCTGGCTGTTAGTGATTTAAGGGGAGAAGGTGGAGCTAGCGGCCTAGATAAAATTGTAGAGACTCCTTTCCTTGTTAGTGGTAACCCATTGTTCGAGCCTGAGGTTCTGCAGCTTCCTATTGCTCGGGATGAGCAACTGCCTAGTGACTTAGGTAATGTTGACTCTAGTGATACAGCCAGTGATTCTACTCTAGCGTCTGCTATGAGCATGCCAGCCCCAGGTTGGATTGGGTTAGGTGATGTGGGAGATGCGCCGGACGTTCGACGTCCAGAGCTACCTCCTGGGAGAGTGATACAATCACTGCTCTCAAAGGTTACACCTCGGGAGCCTCGTCCACCCCCTCTTCCTTCTGCTCTTGGAGTTAGATCAAGTGGGAGGATGCGTGGGGAGGTTCCTGAGTTTGGTTTATTAGATGAATCGGTATTGAAGCGATACCCTTCAGTGCCAGATGTTACGGTTCCTGATGTTTTGGTTCCTTCCCCTTCTCCTTCTATTGCTGGTGATACTTCTGATGACGTGGAGCGATCCCCTCCATCCCCGTCTGTTGATGGTTCTGCAGAAGAGGTACCAGAACCAGTTGGTGCTGCTTTTATCTCCATCCAGTGTGAGCTTTCTTATGCTCAAGCTATAGCGCTCGATAACCCTGAGAGGGAAGAGTGGCAGCTAGCAATGAGAGATGAAATCGCTTCCCTCGAGGGTCATGGTACTTGGATTCTGGAGCCTCATCCTGGGGATGAGTACAGACTTATGTCTGCCAGATGGTTATTTACTAAAAAGTTGGGTAAGGATGGAAGAGTGGAGCGCTACAAAGCGCGTTTTGTGGCTAGAGGTTACATGCAGCGTCCTGGTATTGAGTACGACCAGACTTTTGCTCCGGTCACCTCTAAAGCGACTTTGAGGGTGTTACTTGCAGGTGTTGTTCATCGTAAGATGTTCTCCAGGCAAATTGATGTGAAGACTGCATTCCTTCATGGAGTGATAGATCCCAACCTCAAATTGTACTTGAGGCAGCCTGACGGCTTCATCAAGGTTGGGCCTAATGGAAAACCCCTGGTTTGTCGCATTGTGAAGAGCTTGTATGGATTGAAGCAGGCCCCTAGAGCTTGGCATGACAATGTCCTGCAGGTTCTTCGCCTTGCAGGTTTCCGACCGACGCTCTCTGATCCAGCACTTTTTGTGCGCCTGGATGCTGATGGCCTGTGGTCCTGGGTCCTGACATATGTCGACGACTTTTGGATTGCTGTTGATGAGCTCGTGCTCTATGATGCACTTATTACCATCTTGCGTAATAACGGGTGGGTTATTACAGAAATGGGAGTACCTGAACAGTTCCTCTCTTTGGACTGTAATGTTACCCTTGATGATGAGGGGCGGTGTGTGAAGATTGTACTCAGTCAGCATAATGCTATTAATGGGATGGTTGAGCGGTTCAAGCTTAATGCAGGGGAAGAGAAGTTGAAGGCTACGTCTGAGGTGCCCATGGTGTCTAAGTCAGTTACAGTTCATGCCATTGGCAGTCCTGTTCTACCTAACAACACTTTGTACGCATCTCTGGTTGGTAGCCTCATCTACTTGTCCACGTGCACAAGACCTGATATTGCTTCTGCTGTTAGTCAACTTTCTAGATTCACAGCAGCACCTACTCAGGCTCACTGGAATGCAGCTCTGAGGGTTCTGGTGTACCTTCGCAAGCATACTTATATTGGTATTGCCTACACTCATGACCCAAAATTTGAGCTCCTTGCTTACAGTGATGCATCTTTTGGTGAGGATCCGGAGGACAGGAGATCTCAAACTGGTCTTGCTTTTCTAGCTTCTGGTGGAATTGTCAATTGGGTATCCAAGCGACAAATCACCCCTGCAGTTAGTACTGGGGAAGCTGAGTATCAAGCTTTGGCTGGTTGTGCGAGGGAAGTTCAGTGGCTCAAGCATCTTAGGGTAGACCTGGGATTGCCTGTTCACTTGATTACTATCAAATGTGATGCCACGGTAGCTCTGTCCTGGACAGAGGACTACAAGCTTGAAAGCAAGGCTAAACACATAGATATAATGCATCACTACATCAAGGATTTGGTTCTAAGCCAGCGCATCGGTGTTACTAAGGTGCATACCTCCTTGCAGTTGGCTGATACTTTCACTAAGCCTCTCCCCGCAGAGGTTTTTTGGAGTATGAATGGTATGCTTGGTTTGGTCAAGTACAAGCTTCGCCCTAGGTTTATTGATTTACAGTGATTTTTCTGCAGTTCAGGTTTGTGCTCTCTGCGGGAGTCGCGGGTTTCGATGCCCACCTGCGGTGATTTCAGAATATTAATTTGCTTCAGGTCTACTGCCCCTTGCTTCACCTCGAGTGTTGTACGACTCCAATCCTGTAGCGATGGTGAATGGGTATGTAGTTTGTATAGACCTGTCGCACTGGATTTTGGGGGTTGATTTTACCTCGAGTCTCTGGTCATGACTACCTCGCTGGTAGATCTGTTTGGAATTATTATTATTTTTGTTTGATTTCCCCTCTTTTGGGTAGAAATTGCACCTGGTTTTGGGATTGTTACACCTGTGGTCCAAGGATGGAGCCTGCAAGGTCTGAGTAACTGTTTTAACTCTTTTAGCCCTGATTGGCTTAAATAGAGGTTGCTTCAGTTAGGTGGAGTGTGGTACTATTCTGCTCTCTTTCCCCTCCCTAGATGAACATTTAGGTTGCTTAAATCTTAGAATGATATTGGAAGTATCGGTGTCGCCCTTGAGGATGTCTCTCTCTCTTAGATTTATTTTCTGCTTGCTTTTGAGTTTCAGATTTCTTTTTCGAAGTTTATTGTTAAAGGTTTGAAAGTATAATTTCCTTGACAGTTAGAACAGGTGGAGTGTCAGCTTTAGCTGTTCGTTGGTTCTACCTGTCCGATTGGCTACGCAACCTATCGCGTCTGTCCTTCCCCGTAACCTAAGGGTTCCGGGGTTTGCCGTCAGGACTCCTCTCTCAAGAGGCGTCCCTCGGCTCTTTTAACTGTCCAGTTGTCTAAACACTTCGTTCCTGGTCTCCTCACGTCCCCTGAACTCTGTCAAAGGTTAGTCCACGTTGGTGACGTTGTAACGCCATCACCCGTTATATCCCCTCGGTCTCATACTGATTCTCAAAGAACAGTGCCATACGATATCGTAATCGTACGAGACCGGTATAGCGCACTTTACCCTACGATACCTCTGAATGTATCGTGCTATTCCCCCACCCCTCAAAACTGGACAATAGACAGGCTGTGCCGGTGTCCGGTCTTGGCATTGCTTTGCTGGGCAGTAACGTTTCTTTCCCATCTGCTTTAGGTGCTGATCCTTCCCGCTGGAAACCACATCTCGTCCACTCCCTGCTCCACCACCCGCGTGAGGCGAGCGGTACATGTCTGCATGCTAAAATGGGATCTAGGATGTGCGTAGTCAGTCAACTGACATACTCGACACATACCCCTGCCAGGGCTCGAACCTGGAACCTCCTGTGAGAGGATATTGTTACATACTCAGCAAAAATCAATGCCGAGACTGAACAGCGCCGAGGCAGCTGGACAGTTTTATAACAGTGGGGGTTTTGGGCAACATACCCCTCAGAACCTGGTCCAGGAGGTGACCTCCAAAAAAGCGTACGAAAGAGCAAATAAAAGGCTTGACAACAAGCAATGCGAACTACCAAGGCATAGAGAAACTAGCGAATTAGGTGTATATAGTAGAAGGGCTGAGAGTTGCCGAGGCCTAAAAAGCGAGATTCTACAAGAAGACGTGAAGGACAAAAGGCACAGGAAAATCACCAAACAAACAAGGAGAGAGGCATAGAGCTCTAAAAAGGCGGCCTTAACACTCCCTATCTAAAGGCAAACACAAGGCCAAGCCGTCAGCCAAAACGCCACAAGGAAAAGCACAGCTAAGAAAGGACACTTAACAACCTAAGCAGAACTACTAACACGATAAAACGCGTGAGGAAAAGCGAAAGACCAAGACCAGCGGGGAAAAGCTAAGAGAGTCCATAGCCTATCTGTCAAGAAACCAACAAGCTAAAGGACGGAGAGAGGGCACAGGAGAGCAGCCAAACAGGTCAAGAGTCAAACGGAGACTCGAGAAGTGGAAACAGAAGCTACCCCCCATCACCTACACCGCCAGAAACAAGACGGTTGCTACAAAGGGACAAGAACAAATCCAAGCTAGTCATCCAGGCTGTCAGGGAGGATTAGGGGAAGAAGCTCATTCTGGGAGAGAAGCAAATGGTCGGGGGGATGGTCCTGGGCCATCGGAGGATCCGCCACTGACATATGTGGAGGGTTGGGAACTCCCATGTTAACACGGGACCCACCGTGGCTGATGAAGGGGTGATCATCTCCCACCCTGTCCTCCCACTCAGGAGGGGGCCCTTCTGTAGCGACAAAATCAGCAATGCGAGCCCAGAAATCAGCCACAGCAAGTGCTCCAGCCCGCTCTGAGAGGGGGCGAACAGCTGGCACCTGAGGAGGTGGAAGGCCCCATAACTCATACAGAGTGGCCTGGCGAGGGCCGGAAGTGGCCTCACCACGGACAGAGGAGGCCAACCTCCACAATTGCCGGCGGCCATGATCCATAGCTGACAGGGCCGCAAGGCAAACAATTCCCCACACATCGGTATCCACGGCTGAGGAGGGGCGGGGGTTGCACACCCAGAGGCTAGCTCTCTGGATGGGGCAGGCAGAAAGGTTGGCCAAGGGAACCTGGAGAGCCTCACGGACCGCTAAAGCAACGGGGCACGTCCAAAAGCAGTGGAGGCGGGGGTCGCAGTCAGAAGGCACATCAGGGCAACACGGGCAGCGGAACTGTACCCGGGAGGAGGCCCCTGGAACGCCATCGGCCATGAGGCGCCACAAAATGTCCTTTTGGCTGTTTTCCCAAGGAAGGGACCAGAGTGAAGGAAGCAGCCTAGCAAACGCCCGTGTCCGGGCAGAGAGATACCCTGGGGGCAGTAAGGTGGACCTCCTGTTCCGTAGACAGGCACTCTGTCCATTGAGCCACAGGGGCAAACGTTCGGTACGAGGTCACACTTCCCACCGGCCGAATCCAGGAGGATCAGCGAAAAACGGATCGTTTGAATGGGCTAGCCACCGCCCCGCAATGGCTTTCGCGGTCGCGAGTTCGAGACCCCCTGCCGGAAGACAGCGGGGGGTTCTCGCGTCCACTCATATCACAGCATTGTCTTGCTGCCATGCGGCTCAAGAGACTCTTGTAAGATGCATTGTCTTCTTTACTGCCCTGTGTGGTGGATTCCTTAGCCCCCCTGTCATGTTAGCTTGCTTGTGGAGTCTTGATAGTTTGGGTTTCGGACACTCTTGGTTTAGTCTGGGCCCTCCCTTGACTCCCTGGGGTGCCTATGGTATATCTCCTGGGCACTCTGTTCCATTTCTGCAAGGCGGCTGTGCTGGTTTGACCTGCGCTAATTTCCTTACGCGGGTGCTATCGCTGCATATGAATGTGCTCTCAGCGGGGGCCCTAAGTGTCTGTAGCTTTTTTGAATCCGCCCGTCGCTCTTGTGCTTGTCGGGCTTCGAGACATAGTTTGCCTGCCTTGGCATCAGGGTTGTTCAGGACGCTGCTGCTTGCTTTCATGGAGTTGTATGTCCCTTGTTTGTTTTCAAGGTTAGTCCACGTTGGTGACGTTGTAACGCCATCACCCGTTATATCCCCTCGGTCTCATACTGATTCTCAAAGAACAGTGCCATACGATATCGTAATCGTACGAGACCGGTATAGCGCACTTTACCCTACGATACCTCTGAATGTATCGTGCTATTCCCCCACCCCTCAAAACTGGACAATAGACAGGCTGTGCCGGTGTCCGGTCTTGGCATTGCTTTGCTGGGCAGTAACGTTTCTTTCCCATCTGCTTTAGGTGCTGATCCTTCCCGCTGGAAACCACATCTCGTCCACTCCCTGCTCCACCACCCGCGTGAGGCGAGAGGTACATGTCTGCATGCTAAAATGGGATCTAGGATGTGCGTAGTCAGTCAACTGACATACTCGACACATACCCCTGCCAGGGCTCGAACCTGGAACCTCCTGTGAGAGGATATTGTTACATACTCAGCAAAAATCAATGCCGAGACTGAACAGCGCCGAGGCAGCTGGACAGTTTTATAACAGTGGGGGTTTGGGCAACATACCCCTCAGAACCTGGTCCAGGAGGTGACCTCCAAAAAAGCGTACGAAAGAGCAAATAAAAGGCTTGACAACAAGCAATGCGAACTACCAAGGCATAGAGAAACTAGCGAATTAGGTGTATATAGTAGAAGGGCTGAGAGTTGCCGAGGCCTAAAAAGCGAGATTCTACAAGAAGACGTGATGGACAAAAGGCACAGGAAAATCACCAAACAAACAAGGAGAGAGGCATAGAGCTCTAAAAAGGCGGCCTTAACACTCCCTATCTAAAGGCAAACACAAGGCCAAGCCGTCAGCCAAAACGCCACAAGGAAAAGCACAGCTAAGAAAGGACACTTAACAACCTAAGCAGAACTACTAACACGATAAAACGCGTGAGGAAAAGCGAAAGACCAAGACCAGCGGGGAAAAGCTAAGAGAGTCCATAGCCTATCTGTCAAGAAACCAACAAGCTAAAGGACGGAGAGAGGGCACAGGAGAGCAGCCAAACAGGTCAAGAGTCAAACGGAGACTCGAGAAGTGAAAACAGAAGCTACCCCCCATCACCTACACCGCCAGAAACAAGACGGTTGCTACAAAGGGACAAGAACAAATCCAAGCTAGTCATCCAGGCTGTCAGGGAGGATTAGGGAAAGAAGCTCATTCTGGGAGAGAAGCAAATGGTCGGGGGGATGGTCCTGGGCCATCGGAGGATCCGCCACTGACATATGTGGAGGGTTGGGAACTCCCATGTTAACACGGGACCCACCGTGGCTGATGAAGGGGTGATCATCTCCCACCCTGTCCTCCCACTCAGGAGGGGGCCCTTCTGTAGCGACAAAATCAGCAATGCGAGCCCAGAAATCAGCCACAGCAAGTGCTCCAGCCCGCTCTGAGAGGGGGCGAACAGCTGGCACCTGAGGAGGTGGAAGGCCCCATAACTCATACAGAGTGGCCTGGCGAGGGCCGGAAGTGGCCTCACCACGGACAGAGGAGGCCAACCTCCACAATTGCCGGCGGCCATGATCCATAGCTGACAGGGCCGCAAGGCAAACAATTCCCCACACATCGGTACCCACGGCTGAGGAGGGGCGGGGGTTGCACACCCAGAGGCTAGCTCTCTGGATGGGGCAGGCAGAAAGGTTGGCCAAGGGAACCTGGAGAGCCTCACGGACCGCTAAAGCAACGGGGCACGTCCAAAAGCAGTGGAGGCGGGGGTCGCAGTCAGAAGGCACATCAGGGCAACACGGGCAGCGGAACTGTACCCGGGAGGAGGCCCCTGGAACGCCATCGGCCATGAGGCGCCACAAAATGTCCTTTTGGCTGTTTTCCCAAGGAAGGGACCAGAGTGAAGGAAGCAGCCTAGCAAACGCCCGTGTCCGGGCAGAGAGATACCCTGGGGGCAGTAAGGTGGACCTCCTGTTCCGTAGACAGGCACTCTGTCCATTGAGCCACAGGAGCAAACGTTCGGTACGAGGTCACACTTACCACCGGCCGAATCCTGGAGGATCAGCGAAAAACGGATCGTTTGAATGGGCTAGCCACCGCCCCGCAATGGCTTTCGCGGTCGCGTGTTCGAGACCCCCTGCCGGAAGACAGCGGGGGGTTCTCGCGTCCACTCATATAACAGCATTGTCTTGCTGCCATGCGGCTCAAGAGACTCTTGTAAGATGCATTGTCTTCATTACTGCCCTGTGTGGTGGATTCCTTAGCCCCCCTGTCATGTTAGCTTGCTTGTGGAGTCTTGATAGTTTGGGTTTCGGACACTCTTGGTTTAGTCTGGGCCCTCCCTTGACTCCCTGGGGTGCCTATGGTATATCTCCTGGGCACTCTGTTCCATTTCTGCAAGGCGGCTGTGCTGGTTTGACCTGCGCTAATTTCCTTACGCGGGTGCTATCGCTGCATATGAATGTGCTCTCAGCGGGGGCCCTAAGTGTCTGTAGCTTTTTTGAATCCGCCCGTCGCTCTTGTGCTTGTCGGGCTTCGAGACATAGTTTGCCTGCCTTGGCATCAGGGTTGTTCAGGACGCTGCTGCTTGCTTTCATGGAGTTGTATGTCCCTTGTTTGTTTTCAAGGTTAGTCCACGTTGGTGACGTTGTAACGCCATCACCCGTTATATCCCCTCGGTCTCATACTGATTCTCAAAGAACAGTGCCATACGATATCGTAATCGTACGAGACCGGTATAGCGCACTTTAACCTACGATACCTCTGAATGTATCGTGCTATTCCCCCACCCCTCAAAACTGGACAATAGACAGGCTGTGCCGGTGTCCGGTCTTGGCATTGCTTTGCTGGGCAGTAACGTTTCTTTCCCATCTGCTTTAGGTGCTGATCCTTCCCGCTGGAAACCACATCTCGTCCACTCCCTGCTCCACCACCCGCGTGAGGCGAGCGGTACATGTCTGCATGCTAAAATGGGATCTAGGATGTGCGTAGTCAGTCAACTGACATACTCGACACATACCCCTGCCAGGGCTCGAACCTGGAACCTCCTGTGAGAGGATATTGTTACATACTCAGCAAAAATCAATGCCGAGACTGAACAGCGCCGAGGCAGCTGGACAGTTTTATAACAGTGGGGGGTTGGGCAACATACCCCTCAGAACCTGGTCCAGGAGGTGACCTCCAAAAAAGCGTACGAAAGAGCAAATAAAAGGCTTGACAACAAGCAATGCGAACTACCAAGGCATAGAGAAACTAGCGAATTAGGTGTATATAGTAGAAGGGCTGAGAGTTGCCGAGGCCTAAAAAGCGAGATTCTACAAGAAGACGTGAAGGACAAAAGGCACAGGAAAATCACCAAACAAACAAGGAGAGAGGCATAGAGCTCTAAAAAGACGGCCTTAACACTCCCTATCTAAAGGCAAACACAAGGCCAAGCCGTCAGCCAAAACGCCACAAGGAAAAGCACAGCTAAGAAAGGACACTTAACAACCTGAGCAGAACTACTAACACGATAAAACGCGTGAGGAAAAGCGAAAGACCAAGACCAGCGGGGAAAAGCTAAGAGAGTCCATAGCCTATCTGTCAAGAAACCAACAAGCTAAAGGACGGAGAGAGGGCACAGGAGAGCAGCCAAACAGGTCAAGAGTCAAACGGAGACTCGAGAAGTGAAAACAGAAGCTACCCCCCATCACCTACACCGCCAGAAACAAGACGGTTGCTACAAAGGGACAAGAACAAATCCAAGCTAGTCATCCAGGCTGTCAGGGAGGATTAGGGAAAGAAGCTCATTCTGGGAGAGAAGCAAATGGTCGGGGGATGGTCCTGGGCCATCGGAGGATCCGCCACTGACATATGTGGAGGGTTGGGAACTCCCATGTTAACACGGGACCCACCGTGGCTGATGAAGGGGTGATCATCTCCCACCCTGTCCTCCCACTCAGGAGGGGGGCCTTCTGTAGCGACAAAATCAGCAATGCGAGCCCAGAAATCAGCCACAGCAAGTGCTCCAGCCCGCTCTGAGAGGGGGCGAACAGCTGGCACCTGAGGAGGTGGAAGGCCCCATAACTCATACAGAGTGGCCTGGCGAGGGCCGGAAGTGGCCTCACCACGGACAGAGGAGGCCAACCTCCACAATTGCCGGCGGCCATGATCCATAGCTGACAGGGCCGCAAGGCAAACAATTCCCCACACATCGGTACCCACGGCTGAGGAGGGGCGGGGGGTGCATACCCAGAGGCTAGCTCTCTGGATGGGGCAGGCAGAAAGGTTGGCCAAGGGAACCTGGAGAGCCTCACGGACCGCTAAAGCAACGGGGCACGTCCAAAAGCAGTGGAGGCGGGGGTCGCAGTCAGAAGGCACACCAGGAAAACACGGGCAGCGGAACTGTACCCGGGAGGAGGCCCCTGGAACGCCATCGGCCATAAGGCGCCACAAAATGTCCTTTTGGCTGTTTTCCCAAGGAAGGGACCAGAGTGAAGGAAGCAGCCTAGCAAACGCCCGTGTCCGAGCAGAGAGATACCCTGGGGGCAGTAAGGTGGACCTCCTGTTCCGTAGACAGGCACTCTGTCCATTGAGCCAGAGGGGCGAACGTTCGGTACGAGCTCACAATTCGCACCGGCCGAATCCTAGAGGATCAGCGAAAAACGGATCGTTTGAATGGGCTAGCCACCGCCCCGCAATGGCATTTGGCGACGCGAGTTCGAGACCCCCTGCCGGAAGACAGCGGGGGGTTCTCGCGTCCACTCATATCACAGCATTGTCTTGCTGCCATGCGGCTCAAGAGACTCTTGTAAGATGCATTGTCTTCTTTACTGCCCTGTGTGGTGGATTCCTTAGCCCCCCTGTCATGTTAGCTTGCTTGTGGAGTCTTGATAGTTTGGGTTTCGGACACTCTTGGTTTAGTCTGGGCCCTCCCTTGACTCCCTGGGGTGCCTATGGTATATCTCCTGGGCACTCTGTTCCATTTCTGCAAGGCGGCTGTGCTGGTTTGACCTGCGCTAATTTCCTTACGCGGGTGCTATCGCTGCATATGAATGTGCTCTCAGCGGGGGCCCTAAGTGTCTGTAGCTTTTTTGAATCCGCCCGTCGCTCTTGTGCTTGTCGGGCTTCGAGACATAGTTTGCCTGCCTTGGCATCAGGGTTGTTCAGGACGCTGCTGCTTGCTTTCATGGAGTTGTATGTCCCTTGTTTGTTTTCAAGGTTAGTCCACGTTGGTGACGTTGTAACGCCATCACCCGTTATATCCCCTCGGTCTCATACTGATTCTCAAAGAACAGTGCCATACGATATCGTAATCGTACGAGACCGGTATAGCGCACTTTACCCTACGATACCTCTGAATGTATCGTGCTATTCCCCCACCCCTCAAAACTGGACAATAGACAGGCTGTGCCGGTGTCCGGTCTTGGCATTGCTTTGCTGGGCAGTAACGTTTCTTTCCCATCTGCTTTAGGTGCTGATCCTTCCCGCTGGAAACCACATCTCGTCCACTCCCTGCTCCACCACCCGCGTGAGGCGAGCGGTACATGTCTGCATGCTAAAATGGGATCTAGGATGTGCGTAGTCAGTCAACTGACATACTCGACACATACCCCTGCCAGGGCTCGAACCTGGAACCTCCTGTGAGAGGATACTGTTACATACTCAGCAAAAATCAATGCCGAGACTGAACAGCGCCGAGGCAGCTGGACAGTTTTATAACAGTGGGGGGTTGGGCAACATACCCCTCAGAACCTGGTCCAGGAGGTGACCTCCAAAAAAGCGTACGAAAGAGCAAATAAAAGGCTTGACAACAAGCAATGCGAACTACCAAGGCATAGAGAAACTAGCGAATTAGGTGTATATAGTAGAAGGGCTGAGAGTTGCCGAGGCCTAAAAAGCGAGATTCTACAAGAAGACGTGAAGGACAAAAGGCACAGGAAAATCACCAAACAAACAAGGAGAGAGGCATAGAGCTCTAAAAAGACGGCCTTAACACTCCCTATCTAAAGGCAAACACAAGGCCAAGCCGTCAGCCAAAACGCCACAAGGAAAAGCACAGCTAAGAAAGGACACTTAACAACCTAAGCAGAACTACTAACACGATAAAACGCGTGAGGAAAAGCGAAAGACCAAGACCAGCGGGGAAAAGCTAAGAGAGTCCATAGCCTATCTGTCAAGAAACCAACAAGCTAAAGGACGGAGAGAGGGCACAGGAGAGCAGCCAAACAGGTCAAGAGTCAAACGGAGACTCGAGAAGTGAAAACAGAAGCTACCCCCCATCACCTACACCGCCAGAAACAAGACGGTTGCTACAAAGGGACAAGAACAAATCCAAGCTAGTCATCCAGGCTGTCAGGGAGGATTAGGGGAAGAAGCTCATTCTGGGAGAGAAGCAAATGGTCGGGGGGATGGTCCTGGGCCATCGGAGGATCCGCCACTGACATATGTGGAGGGTTGGGAACTCCCATGTTAACACGGGACCCACCGTGGCTGATGAAGGGGTGATCATCTCCCACCCTGTCCTCCCACTCAGGAGGGGGCCCTTCTGTAGCGACAAAATCAGCAATGCGAGCCCAGAAATCAGCCACAGCAAGTGCTCCAGCCCGCTCTGAGAGGGGGCGAACAGCTGGCACCTGAGGAGGTGGAAGGCCCCATAACTCATACAGAGTGGCCTGGCGAGGGCCGGAAGTGGCCTCACCACGGACAGAGGAGGCCAACCTCCACAATTGCCGGCGGCCATGATCCATAGCTGACAGGGCCGCAAGGCAAACAATTCCCCACACATCGGTACCCACGGCTGAGGAGGGGCGGGGGTTGCTCACCCAGAGGCTAGCTCTCTGGATGGGGCAGGCAGAAAGGTTGGCCAAGGGAACCTGGAGAGCCTCACGGACCGCTAAAGCAACGGGGCACGTCCAAAAGCAGTGGAGGCGGGGGTCGCAGTCAGAAGGCACATCAGGGCAACACGGGCAGCGGAACTGTACCCGGGAGGAGGCCCCTGGAACGCCATCGGCCATAAGGCGCCACAAAATGTCCTTTTGGCTGTTTTCCCAAGGAAGGGACCAGAGTGAAGGAAGCAGCCAAGCAAACGCCCGTGTCCGGGCAGAGAGATACAGTGGGCAGTAAGGTGGACCTCCTGTTCCGTAGACAGGCACTCTGTCCATTGAGCCAGAGGGGCAAACGTTCGGGACGAGGTCACAATTTCCACCGGCCGAATCCTAGAGGATCAGCGAAAAACGGATCGTTTGAATGGGCTAGCCACCGCCCCGCAATGGCTTTCGCGGTCGCGAGTTCGAGACCCCCTGCCGGAAGACAGCGGGGGGTTCTCGCGTCCATTCATATCACAGCATTGTCTTGCTGCCATGCGGCTCAAGAGACTCTTGTAAGATGCATTGTCTTCTTTACTGCCCTGTGTGGTGGATTCCTTAGCCCCCCTGTCATGTTAGCTTGCTTGTGGAGTCTTGATAGTTTGGGTTTCGGACACTCTTGGTTTAGTCTGGGCCCTCCCTTGACTCCCTGGGGTGCCTATGGTATATCTCCTGGGCACTCTGTTCCATTTCTGCAAGGCGGCTGTGCTGGTTTGACCTGCGCTAATTTCCTTACGCGGGTGCTATCGCTGCATATGAATGTGCTCTCAGCGGGGGCCCTAAGTGTCTGTAGCTTTTTTGAATCCGCCCGTCGCTCTTGTGCTTGTCGGGCTTCGAGACATAGTTTGCCTGCCTTGGCATCAGGGTTGTTCAGGACGCTGCTGCTTGCTTTCATGGAGTTGTATGTCCCTTGTTTGTTTTCAAGGTTAGTCCACGTTGGTGACGTTGTAACGCCATCACCCGTTATATCCCCTCGGTCTCATACTGATTCTCAAAGAACAGTGCCATACGATATCGTAATCGTACGAGACCGGTATAGCGCACTTAACCTACGATACCTCTGAATGTATCGTGCTATTCCCCCACCCCTCAAACCTGGACAATAGACAGGCTGTGCCGGTGTCCGGTCTTGGCATTGCTTTGCTGGGCAGTAACGTTTCTTTCCCATCTGCTTTAGGTGCTGATCCTTCCCGCTGGAAACCACATCTCGTCCACTCCCTGCTCCACCACCCGCGTGAGGCGAGCGGTACATGTCTGCATGCTAAAATGGGATCTAGGATGTGCGTAGTCAGTCAACTGACATACTCGACACATACCCCTGCCAGGGCTCGAACCTGGAACCTCCTGTGAGAGGATACTGTTACATACTCAGCAAAAATCAATGCCGAGACTGAACAGCGCCGAGGCAGCTGGACAGTTTTATAACAGTGGGGGTTTGGGCAACATACCCCTCAGAACCTGGTCCAGGAGGTGACCTCCAAAAAAGCGTACGAAAGAGCAAATAAAAGGCTTGACAACAAGCAATGCGAACTACCAAGGCATAGAGAAACTAGCGAATTAGGTGTATATAGTAGAAGGGCTGAGAGTTGCCGAGGCCTAAAAAGCGAGATTCTACAAGAAGACGTGATGGACAAAGGCACAGGAAAATCACCAAACAAACAAGGAGAGAGGCATAGAGCTCTAAAAAGGCGGCCTTAACACTCCCTATCTAAAGGGCAAACACAAGGCCAAGCCGTCAGCCAAAACGCCACAAGGAAAAGCACAGCTAAGAAAGGACACTTAACAACCTAAGCAGAACTACTAACACGATAAAACGCGTGAGGAAAAGCGAAAGACCAAGACCAGCGGGGAAAAGCTAAGAGAGGTCCATAGCCTATCTGTCAAGAAACCAACAAGCTAAAGGACGGAGAGAGGGGCACAGGAGAGCAGCCAAACAGGTCAAGAGTCAAACGGAGACTCGAGAAGTGAAAACAGAAGCTACCCCCCATCACCTACACCGCCAGAAACAAGACGGTTGCTACAAAGGGACAAGAACAAATCCAAGCTAGTCATCCAGGCTGTCAGGGAGGATTAGGGGAAGAAGCTCATTCTGGGAGAGAAGCAAATGGTCGGGGGGGATGGTCCTGGGCCATCGGAGGATCCGCCACTGACATATGTGGAGGGTTGGGAACTCCCATGTTAACACGGGGACCCACCGTGGCTGATGAAGGGGTGATCATCTCCCACCCTGTCCTCCCACTCAGGAGGGGGCCCTTCTGTAGCGACAAAATCAGCAATGCGAGCCCAGAATCAGCCACAGCAAGTGCTCCAGCCCGCTCTGAGAGGGGGCGAACAGCTGGCACCTGAGGAGGTGGAAGGCCCCATAACTCATACAGAGTGGCCTGGCGAGGGCCGGAAGTGGCCTCACCACGGACAGAGGAGGCCAACCTCCACAATTGCCGGCGGCCATGATCCATAGCTTGATCAGGGGCCGCAAGGCAAACAATTCCCCACACATCCCCGGTATCCACGGCTCGGAGGAGGGGCGGGGGTTGACACACCCAGAGGCTAGCTCTCTGCGATGGGGGCAGGCAAGAATAGGTTGGCCAAGAAACCTGGAGAGAGCCTCACGCGACCGCTTAAGCAGCCGGGAGGGCACGTTCCCCAAAGCAAGTGGTAGGCGGGGGGGGTCGCAGGTCAGCAAGGCTCACAGTGCAAGGGCAACACGGGCAGCGGCACTGTACCCGGGAGGAGGCCCCATGGAACGCCATCGGCCATTAAGGCCGCCACAAAATGTCCTTTTGGCTGTTTTCCCAATGGAAGGGACACAGAGGTGAAGGAAGCAGCAGCAAGCAACCGCCCAGTGGTCCGGTGCAGGAGAGATACCGTGGGCAGTAAGGGTGGAAGCCTGTTTCGTAAGACCCAGGCCTCGTCTAT
>JACBWV010000099.1:4243882-4281382 GCA_013435795.1 Chlamydomonas sp. ICE-L
GTCCAATCCTATCTTTCAAGAACCATCAAGATTTAAGTACGGAGAGAGGCACATGATAGGAGCAAACAGTTTATAAGTCCAAAGGAACTCGAGACCAATTAGAAAGATTTAGAAGATTACTCGAAAAGAATTCCGATTTAGAAGACTCGAGCCCAATAGAAAGCTTACAAAGGGCTCTGTCCTACCAACTTCTAAGAGGATATATTACATAACGTGCATCAAAAATCATGCCGATACGAACGCGCCAGCAGCTGGACAGTTTTATAACAGTGAGGGTTTGGGCAACATACCCCTCAGAACCTGGTCCAGGAGGTGACCTCCAAAAAGCGTACGAAAGAGCAAATAAAGGCTTGACAACAAGCAATGCGAACTACCAAGGCATAGAGAAAATAGCGAATTAAGAGTATATAGTAGAAGGGCTAAAAGGTTGCCGAGGCCCTAAAAAGCGAGATTCTACAAGAAGACGTGAAGGACAAAAGGGCACAGGAAAATCACCAACAAACAAGGAGAGAGGCATAGAGCTCTAAAAAGGCGGGCCTTTACACTCCCTATCTAAAGGCAAACACAAGGCCAAGCCGTCAGCCAAAACGCCACAAGGAAAAGCACAGCTAAGAAAGGACACTTAACAACCTAAGCAGAACTACTAACACGATAAAAAGCGTGAGTTTACGCCAATATTTTAGAGAGGATATAGTTACATACTCAGCAAAAATCAATGCCGAGACTGAACAGCGCCGAGGCAGCTGGACAGTTTTATAACAGTGAGGGTTTGGGCAACATACCCCTCAGAACCTGGTCCAGGAGGTGACCTCCAAAAAAGCGTACGAAAGAGCAAATAAAAGGCTTGACAACAAGCAATGCGAACTACCAAGGCATAGAGAAAATAGCGAATTAAGAGTATATAGTAGAAGGGCTAAAAGTTGCCGAGGCCTAAAAAGCGAGATTCTACAAGAAGACGTGAAGGACAAAAGGCACAGGAAAATCACCAAACAAACAAGGAGAGAGGCATAGAGCTCTAAAAAGGCGGCCTTAACACTCCCTATCTAAAGGCAAACACAAGGCCAAGCCGTCAGCCAAAACGCCACAAGGAAAAGCACAGCTAAGAAAGGACACTTAACAACCTAAGCAGAACTACTAACACGATAAAAAGCGTGAGGAAAAGCGAAAGACCAAGACCAGCGGGGAAAAGCTAAGAGAGTCCCAAGCCTATCTGTCAAGAAACCATCAAGATTAAGGACGGAGAGAGGGCACAGGAGAGCAGCCAAACAGGTTAAGAGTCAAAAGGAGACTCGAGACCAATTAGAAAGATTTAGAAAGATTACTCGAAAGAATTCCGATTTAGAAAGACTCGAGACCAATAGAAAGATTACAAGGGGCTCATGTCCTAGCCAACTTCTTAGAGAGGATATAGTTACATACTCAGCAAAAATCAATGCCGAGACTGAACAGCGCCGAGGCAGCTGGACAGTTTTATAACAGTGAGGGTTTGGGCAACATACCCCTCAGAACCTGGTCCAGGAGGTGACCTCCAAAAAAGCGTACGAAAGAGCAAATAAAAGGCTTGACAACAAGCAATGCGAACTACCAAGGCATAGAGAAAATAGCGAATTAAGAGTATATAGTAGAAGGGCTAAAAGTTGCCGAGGCCTAAAAAGCGAGATTCTACAAGAAGACGTGAAGGACAAAAGGCACAGGAAAATCACCAAACAAACAAGGAGAGAGGCATAGAGCTCTAAAAAGGCGGCCTTTACACTCCCTATCTAAAGGCAAACACAAGGCCAAGCCGTCAGCCAAAACGCCACAAGGAAAAGCACAGCTAAGAAAGGACACTTAACAACCTAAGCAGAACTACTAACACGATAAAAAGCGTGAGGAAAAGCGAAAGACCAAGACCAGCGGGGAAAAGCTAAGAGAGTCCAAAGCCTTTCTGTCAAGAAACCATCAAGCTTTAGGACGGAGAGAGGGCACAGGAGAGCAGCCAAACAGGTCAAGAGTCAAACGGAGACTCGAGAAGTGAAAACATAAGCTAACCCCCATCACCTACACCGCCAGACACAAGACGGTTGCTACAAAGGGACAAGAACAAATCCAAGCTAGTCATCCAGGCTGTCAGGGAGGATCAGGGGAAGAAGCTCATTCTGAGAGAGAAGCAAATGGTCGGGGGAATGGTCCTGGGCCATCGGAGGATCCGCCACTGACATATGTGGAGGGTTGGGAACTCCCATGTTAACACGGGACCCACCATGGCTGATGAAGGGGTGATCATCTCCCACCGTGTTCTCCCACTCAGGAGGGGGCTCTTCTGTAGCGACAAAATCAGCAATGCGAGCCCAGAAATCAGCCACAGCAAGTGCTCCAGCCCGCTCTGAGAGGGGGCGAACAGCTGGCACCTGAGGAGGTGGAAGGCCCCAGAACTCATACAGAGTGGCCTGGCGAGGGCCGGAAGTGGTCTCACCACGGATAGAGGAGGCCAACCTCCACAATTGCCGGCGGCCATGATCCATAGCTGACAGGGCCGCAAGGCAAACAATTCCCCACACATCGGTATCCATGGCTGAGGAGGGGCGGGGGTTGCACACCCAGAGGCTAGCTCTCTGGATGGGGCAGGCAGAAAGGGTGGCCAAGGGAACCTGGAGAGCCTCACGGACCGCTAAAGCAACGGGCCAACTAGAGAGAGAGAGGGTTCGTTACATAAACTCAGCAAATCACTGCCGAGACTGGACAGTAGCACAGCCTGCCGACCATCCAATTTTATAACACGGAAGCACGAGGGTTTTGAAGGCACCCCCACAAACCTGAAAACAAACTAGGTCAAGTCCCCAAAAAGGAAACAAACTAGAGGCGTAAAGGAGAGCGGAAAGGGGAGGGATGCAAAAGTAAGCAATCCAGAACACCAAGCCCACCAACCACAAGAGAGGAAGGACAAACTAAAAGAACTAAATACCACCCAAGGGCATGCGCTATGAGCACCTTAATATGCAGCGATAATGCCCTCAAAGGAAGAAAGCACAAGACAACCCGACACAGCCAACTTGCAGAAAAGGACCGGAGTGTCAAAGATGATAACCATAGACACCCCATGAAGGAAAGGGGGAGGCCAGCCGAAAACAGAGAGGCCAGAAACCAATCTAGCAAGACTCAGAAAGCAGGCACACATGTCAGGGGCAAGAGAATCCACCACACTTGGTAAACCTGCCCAGCCCGGACACCAGAAGCCACAAACTAGAGCTATTACTAGAGAAACGAAACCAACAATCTAAGCACAGCCAGCGAGAAAGAGAGGCAAAAAGGAGAAGGGAGGGGTTAGGGTTTAGGGTCCAGGGTGGAAACTGGTAATCCTAAACCCCAAACCCAAACCCGAAAACTGCGGGCATGAAGGGCCAAACCAAAGAACTATACAAAAGGGTGTCCTGTGACGTACGGAACCCGAGAGCGAACTAATGCTTGGCACCCAAGAAAGAGGAGCTGAAAAGAGGAGCGGAAAGAGGCAAGCAAGCAGGCGCGTGCAATGAAAGACTAGCAAAAAGGTATCAGCTGATCGTAAGACCACTCTTCTGGCAAAATCAGTTGGCTACCTAACCGGTGCGTGTGAGAAGGGGAGGGTACCAGTGGAACCATGGGGAGAACAGGAGTGAAGAGCGTAGATGGTGAAGGTGGGATGGGGGGAGGAGAAAGGGGAGGATCGTGGATGAGGGAAGCATCTTCATGCGGAAAAGTAGGAGGGGGAGAACCCATTTTGACCCTGGCTCCCCCATGACTAATGAAGGGGTGAGAAGAGTCCACAGTGTCCTCCCAATCATCCGGGGGTGCCCCAATGGCTACAAAGTCAGCGATGCGGGCCCAAAAATCAGTCACAGCAAGGGCCCCAGCCCGGACAGAGATAGGGCGGGATGCCACCTCGTGCGGATTAGTTAGTCCCCACACCTCATAGAGAGTGCGTTGACCTTGGTTAAGAAGAGCCTGATTAGAAGCTGCATAGTGCAACCTCCACGCTTGCAGTCGACCATGATCCATGGCTGACAGAGCAGCAAGGCAGACAACACCCCACACCTCCAGATTAATAGTCGAAGAAGGGCGGGGGTAGCACAACCAGAGGCTGGCCCGTTGGAGGGGGACAGTGGTAGAGGCAAGCAGGGTGGTCTGAATAGCATCTCGAACCGCCACAGCCACGGGACAAGTCCAAAAAACTGTGCATACGAGCATCTGAGTCTGGAGGCGCATCAGGGCAACATGGGCAACGAAACTGTACCCTGGATGATGCTCCACGGACCCCATCAGCTGCAAGACGCCACATGATTTCCTTCTGTTGGTTTTCCCAAGGAAAGGACCAGAGAGCAGACAAACGCCGAGCAAACATCCGGGTACATCCTGTCACATACCAGGGATTGTGGGGTGGGCCCATTGCTAGACCCACATACACAGCCCTTGCCTCTGCTTGAAGCCGTCCTGTGGCGCTATTCAGTAAAGAAGTCCCAAGTTTGACCTTGAACTTACCCAGCGTAGCTGGGGGACCAAGTTGAAGAGGAGGGGAAAAGGGGGAACAGGGAAGGATCCATCCCAGCCGGGAGACGAGGAGGCGCATGAGGGAAACAGGTGGGGGGGCTGGCGGAGTTTCCAGGAGCCCGGGGGCAGACAGGAGTGAAAGAGAAGGAGAGGGGAGGGGGGAAGAAGGACCAGGGGGGGGAGAAAGCGGAGGGGCAAGGGAGGACAGCCACCCTTGAGGAATAGAAGAAAGCAGGGAGGTCAGCAAAAGTGACACCTTGTGGGGATCGCCGACAACATTGAGCATGCCAAAGGGCATGGTGGACAGCCCAACACGGCCCAGTTCAGGGTGCCACACAGAAGTGGAGCAGTATTGACGACGCTGGTCACCCGTCCAGTGCCGACGAGTGCACTCTGCTAAGGCGTCCGAAAGGGAGGAGGAGATACGTACCGCATCTGCGACACAGACCAATGAGGGGATCTGCATGAGCCGATAAAACACATCATCCAAGAAAGTGCCATAGGAAACACAAGGAGGGGCGTTGAGTACAGCACCTGGGGTAGATGGTAACGGGGCGGTCAGAAAAGGGTTTCCCCAAAGCGGTGCTTGGTGACACCATGGACCCAGCTCCAGAGAGAGAGGGTTCGTTACATAAACTCAGCAAATCACTGCCGAGACTGGACAGCAGCACTCCAGAGAGAGGGTTCGTTACATAAACTCAGCAAATCACTGCCGAGACTGGACAGCAGCACAGCCTGCCGACCATCCAATTTTATAACACGGAAGCACGAGGGTTTTGAAGGCACCCCCACAAACCTGAAAACAAACTAGGTCAAGTCCCCAAAAAGGAAACAAACTAGAGGCGTAAAGGAGAGCGGAAAGGGGAGGGATGCAAAAGTAAGCAATCCAGAACACCAAGCCCACCAACCACAAGAGAGGAAGGCCAAACTAAAAGAACTAAATACCACCCAAGGGCATGCGCTATGAGCACCTTAATATGCAGCGATAATGCCCTCAAAGGTAGAAAGCACAAGACAACCCGACACAGCCAACTTGCAGAAAAGGACCGGAGTGTCAAGGATGATAACCATAGACACCCCATGAAGGAAAGGGGGAGGCCAGCCGAAAACAGAGAGGCCAGAAACCAATCTAGCAAGACTCAGAAAGCAGGCACACATGTTAGGGGCAAGAGAATCCACCACACTTGGTAAACCTGCCCAGCCCGGACACTAGAAGCCACAAACTAGAGCTATTACTAGAGAAACGAAACCAACAATCTAAGCACAGCCAGCGAGAAAGGGAGGCAAAAAGGAGAAGGGAGGGGTTAGGGTTTAGGGTCCAGGGTGGAAACTGGTAATCCTAAACCCCAAACCCAAACCCGAAAACTGCGGGCATGAAGGGCCAAACCAAAGAACTATACAAAAGGGTGTCCTGTGACGTACGGAACCCGAGAGCGAACTAATGCTTGGCACCCAAGAAAGAGGAGCTGAAAAGAGGAGCGGAAAGAGGCAAGCAAGCAGGCGCGTGCAATGAAAGACTAGCAAAAAGGTATCAGCTAATCGTAAGACCACTCTTCTGGCAAAATCAGTTGGCTACCTAACCGGTGCGTGTGAGAAGGGGAGGGTACCAGTGGAACCATGGGGAGAACAGGAGTGAAGAGAGTAGATGGTGAAGGTGGGATGGGGGGAGGAGAAAGGGGAGGATCGTGGATGAGGGAAGCATCTTCATGCAGAAAGTAGGAGGGGGAGAACCCATTTTGACCCTGGCTCCCCCATGACAAGAAAGATTACAATGACCACGTATCCTGGCAGGGGAAACACAACCGCCCTCGAAAGAACGGACCCCGAACACCAATGTCTTCCGGCAGTTGGGATCGAACATATCCCGTATGGCGTGAGTTCTACCCAACGGGGCCTGGACCATACCGCCCTCCAGACCGGGCCGTGACTAATGAATGCGACGCTGCGTAGGATATATAACATACAAATTAAGAATCACAGTTTCGACAACACTTGATTGCGAGAGGTCGTGGGTTCAATACCCTAATCCTGAGCATGCCTGGGAGGTTGGTCCAGTGGAATGATTCTAGCTTATGGATTACATTTTTTGTGGGGAGAAACTGTGGATTTATATTATCTTTGTTGCATCAACCCACCGCCTCTGTATGTTACACGATTTGTCAAGGCTCACTCCATCATTAATTGTTTTTCACTCAGACCAGTCAGACCCTCCTGCTATCTATTCACTCAGACCAGTCAGACCCTCCAGCCTATTTGGTTACCGCTGGACTGTAACATACAATCATGCATGAGGTGGGGCCCGGGGTTGTTCAGGACTGTGCGTCCTCCCTCACTGACGCAACGTCGAAGGGTCCGTTGCGTCACTGAGACGCAGACGCAGCTTCAGTGGGTTTGTTGCGTCGCAGGACGCAGGCTATGGGTCGTGTCAGGACGCAGGCTGTAAAATTGGTTGCGTCTCGGGACTCAGACCTGGGGGTCCTCCTGAAGTACCCTGGTGGGACCCCTAACCAGGGTTGTTCAGAAAGTTGCGTCATGCGTCGCAGATGCAACGTGGGGAGGGCTTGTCGCGACATAGACGCAGATTTTGTTTTGTGTGTGTGTGTGGGGGGGGGGGGGGGGGGGGGGGGGGGGCGTTACAGATAAATTTTTTGACCTGGTTGCGGCTCAAGAAGCAGATATTGAAACAGGCTGCGTCTCGACTCGAAAAGCAGATTTGGGGGTCCCCGTGAACAACCCGGGTCCTTACCCCTTCTTTGTGGGTTGGGTTGCATAGCCTGAGTGGTTGGCTGGTTGTTTGGCTTCATTGATGATGACAGTCTGTCTCGCATACTGGTGTTTATCAGGGTACTACATAGTGTCATTTTCGGTTGCCCTTTTGGCACAACTGCCTCCTTTTGGGTTGCGCTTTTGCCTCAACTGAAAACGGAAATCTTCGCGCTGCGTCCAGAAGGGGTTGCAAAACTGCGTCAATCGCGCAGATGGACTTCAAACCCTTGCACGCAATAGCGCGCGTCACGTAGTACTGTGGTGTATGAGGAAAACGCGTTGTCCGATTGGGGAATCTCATGGTTATGTCCGCGAGATACATCACAACTCACCCCCCTTTCGAAAATCGACGCCCACCTCCTGTCTGAGATGTGCACGTCCGGCCGAGCCGGCCCCCTCCTAGCGAGGGTTTCCAGGGGACTGGTGAAGGCCCCAACTTCCGTCCAGTCGACCCACTCGACCAAGGTCCGAAACCAAATGTGGTGTACGAGGAAAACGTGTTACCCGATTGGGGAATCTTAAGGTTATATTCGCGAGATACACCACAAATACCCTCCAGAGTACTTCAGGAGGACCCCCGGCTCTGCTACCTGAGACGCAACCAATTCTGTAGCCTGCGTCCTGCGACGCAACGGACCCTTCCTCCTGGTCAACGGACCCTCCCCAAGTTGCGTCCTGCAACGCAACGGACCCTTCGACGTTAAGTCTGCGACAGTGGACGCAGCATCCTGAACAAACCTGGTACCCTCATAACCTGGTGTTTATACTTTCGCCTGATCCACATATCCATGTTTTCCGTGGGCTAATTTATGCTCCCCGTTATTTCCGTGGGCTCAGCTCACCCAACCCTTTCTGAATAAATTCAACCTTGTTTTCTAGTCTTGTTTTCTCGGCTACAGTTTGATTTTAGCCACATCTAATTCCGTGGGCACCTGTGTATCGCACGGGTGGACTTGTTTTTTGAGCTTTGGAAGACGGTGAGCAGTCCAGAGTTGGCTGAAAAACCATGTAACGTAACGTTTCACATTCAAAATTAAACTACCTACTAAATGATCACTGTAGCACGAAATCAGAGCCCCCGGCGGTAAAACGTTTTTTTGGGGTTCAGTTCACCAGTGCCTTTTCGTTTTAGCCCCTCATGCCACGGTTGGGCAAGTTCCTTCAGCCTACCCCTGGACTGTAACAACATTCATATACATGCTGTCGTCCTGTACAGGGTACTCCAAAGCGCGCTCGGCAGCGCGATTTCGCGCACACTTTTTGAGCCCCACTGCGCGTTTTGCACAGTCTTTTAACCCCCTATATGTGGGCGCAGCGCGCAGGTTTTGCGCTTTTTGCACTATAAAGCGCTAAACAATTTGACGTTTGTGCGCTTCAAGCGCTGACCAATTTGACAAAATGTAGTACCCTGGTATGGCGTAGTATTAAGGGAGCCCCGTCTTACACCGGGAGGGAACGAGCTGCTATTTTATTAGGCCAAGGCTACCATGGCGGTTGACAGTGGCCGCGAAACACTTAAGCGCACCCGTAGGGGTTCGAACCCCGCTCTTTCATCCTTTCAACGAGATCTACCAATGAGCCATTCGAAGAAAACCCAAACCCTAAAACCTACGTGTAGCAGCTTCCAAGCAGCTCACTTGCCCTGATCTTGGGCCAACCCTGAAACTAGCTAATACGTCTGAAACCCGACACGACGGGCATTCCAATCCAGCTGATAGCATAGGGCTTGACCCAGTGGCTGGCTAATGGAGCTGCCTGGAAGCTGCCATGTCTAGCTCAAAAAAGAAGAAGTAGCCTTGTGTATGTGTAGGGAACGGCAACTAATATAATATTAGTGTTTGAAAAAATAATATGAGTTTTTCAAATAAATTCGAATTTCTGGTGAGACGGCTCGTCCGACTAATATTATATAATATTATTTATTCACTAATACTATATAACATAGCCGACCCCTATGTATGTGTATATGATATCATGTCATCATATGATATCATATGATGCCGGCGGTCTGGCTAGGCAACTTTTGCCTGGGGCATCAAATCATATGATATTAAATCAGATGATTTGTGTATGACATCATATGATATCATACTCGTCTTTGGTCAACATCATATGATTTTCCGACCCCTGTGTATGTGTGATACTATCCAGAAGCTCCCAATTAGGCTACCACTACTACTCGATGTGTGGCACTGCCACGATGTACACGATGTGAGGCACTGCCACGATGTGAGGCACTGCCACAATGTACACGATGTGAGGCACTGCCACAATGTACACGATGTGGGGCACTGCCACAATGTACACGATGTGAGGCACTGCCACAATGTACACGATGTGGGGCACTGCCACGATGTGCACTGCCACGATGTACATGATGTGAGGCACTGCCACAATGTACACGATGTGGGGCACTGCCACGATGTGCACTGCCACGATGTACACGATGTGAGGCTCTGCCACTGCCACGATGTGCACTGCCACGATGTACACGATGTGAGGCACTGCCACGATGTACACGATGTGGGGCACTGCCACGATGAACACGATGTGAGGCACTGCCACAATGTACACGATGTGGGGCACTGCCACGATGTGCACTGCCACGATGTACACGATGTGAGGCACTGCCACAATGTCCACGATGTGGGGCACTGCCACGATGTGCACTGCCACGATGTGCACTGCCACGATGTACACAATGTGAGGCACTGCCACAATGTACACAATGTGGGGCACTGCCACGATGTGCACTGCCACGATGCACACGATGTGAGGCACTGCCACAATGTACACGATGTGGGGCACTGCCACGATGTGCACTGCCACGATGTACACGATGTGAGGCACTGCCACAATGTACACAATGTGGGGCACTGCCACGATGTGCACTGCCACAATGTACACGATGTGAGGCACTGCCACAATGTACACGATGTGGGCCACTGCCACGATGTGCACTGCCACGATGTACACGATGTGAGGCACTGCCACGATGTACACGATGTGGGGCACTGCCACGATGTGCACTGCCACGATGTACACGATGTGAGGCACTGCCACAATGTAAACAAGAGTTTGTCAAAGCCGCCTGGCCAGGCATTCTTGCCACACATCGCATGAAGGAGTCCCTACCGCCTGGAGGGTGCCACTTGCTGTGCCTGCCATGGAGACTTTCCCCGGCTGCGGCGTTTAGGGTGGTCCCTTTAACACCACACCCCTCCAGGCGTTATCTTTTTCTTCTTCTTCCGCCTGGCCAGTCTCTTGGCTACAGTAGACACCATCACTAACACTATCTTTTCTTCTATTTGGCAACCCAGCACAGTTAACGCCACTTCTGCGCCCTCTTTTGGGCCCTCTTCTCTGTCCTTTCTTGCTTTTTCCGCGATGCCTCGTCAATTTCGGCCTCCACCTTGGCGGGGGCAGCCCAGAAGTAGGGAATCTGGGAGGAGTGAGAGGAGTGAAAGTGGAGTGTGAGAGGAGTGAGAGGAGTGAAAGTGGAGTGAGAGTGCTGTGAGAAGAGTAAGAGTGGGGTGAGAGGAGTGAGAGTGCTGTGAGAGGAGTGAGAGTGGGGTGAGAGGAGTGAGAGTGCTGTGAGAGGAGTGAGAGTGGGGTGAGAGGAGTGAGAGTGGAGTGAGAGAGGAATGAGAGTGGGGTGAGAGGAGTGAGAGTGGGGTGAGAGGAGTGAGAGTGGGGTGAGAGGAGTGAGAGGAGTGAGAGGAGTGAGAGGAGTGAGAGGAGTGAGAGTGGAGTGTGAGTGGGGTGGGAGGATTGAGAGTGCAGTGAGAGAGGAGTGAGAGTGGGGTAAGAGGAGTGAGAGTGCTGTGAGAGGAGTGAGAGGAGTGAGAGGAGTGAGAGTGGAGTGAGAGAGGAGTGAGAGTGCAGCAAGAGGAGTGAGAGGAGTGAGAGGAGTGAGAGTGCAGTAAGAGGAGTGAGAGTGGAGTGAGAGTGGAGTGAGAGTGGAGTGAGAGTGGAGTGTGAGTGGGGTGAGAGGAGTGGGAGTGCAGTGAGTGGGGTGGGAGGAGTGAGAGTGGGGTGAGAGTGGAGTGAGAGTGCAGTAAGAGTGGAGTGAGAGTGGAGTGTGAGTGGGGTGAGAGGAGTGAGAGTGCAGTGAGAGGAGTGAGAGGAGTGAGAGAGGAGTGAGAGTGGGGTGAGAGGAGTGAGAGTGCAGTAAGAGGAGTGAGAGGAGTGAGAGTGGAGTGTGAGTGGGGTGGGAGGAGTGAGAGGAGTGAGAGGAGTGAGAGAGGAGTGAGAGTGGGGTGAGAGGAGTGGGATTTCTGTGAGAGGAGTGAGAGGAGTGAGAGTGGAGTGTGAGTGGGGTGAGAGGAGTGAGAGTGCTGTGAGAGGAGTGAGAGGAGTGAGAGGAGTGAGAGGAGAGAGAGGAGTGATAGTGCAGTGAGAGGAGTAAGAGTGGAGTGAGAGTGGGGTGAGAGGAGTGAGAGTGCTGTGAGAGGAGTGATAGGAGTGGGAGGAGTGAGAGTGGGGTGAGAGGAGTGAGATTGCTGTGAGAGGAGTGAGAGGAGTGAGAGTGGGTGAGAGGAGTGAGAGTGCTGTGAGAGGAGTGAGAGAGGAGTGAGAGTGGGTTGTGAGGTGTGAGAGGAGTGAGAGTGCTATGAGAGGAGTGAGAGTGGAGTGACAGGAGTGACAGGAGTGTGAGTGGAGTGAGAGGAATGAGAGGAGTGAGGGTGGACTTCTGGGGGCTACGCGCAGCAGCTTCTAGCCAGCTCCTTTCACCCACCTGTGGGCCTAACCTGGAGCTAGCTAGTGCGTCTGAAAGCTGCTACGTGTACCCCTGAAAAGCTAATGGAGCTGGGTGGAAGCTGCTACGTGTAGCCCCAAAAAGATGATGGAGCTGGGTGGAAGCTGCTACGAGTAGCCCCAAAAAGATAATCGAGCTGGGTGAAAGCTACAACTTGTAGCCCCAAAAAAATAATGGAGCTGGGTGGAAGCTGCTACGTGTAGCCCCAAAACAATAATGGAGCTGAGTGGAAGCTGCTACGTGTAATCCCAAAAAGCAAATGGAGCTGGGTGGAAGCTGCTACGTGTAGCCCCAAAAAGATAATCGAGCTGGGTGAAAGCTACAACTTGTAGCCCCAAAAAGCAAATGGAGCTGGGTGGAAGCTGCTACGTGTAGCCCGGAAAAGCTTATGTAGCTGGGTAGAAGCTGCTACGTGCAGCCTCAAGAAGCTAATGCAGCTGGGTGGAAGCTACTACATGTAGCCCCAAAAAGCTAAGGAGCTGGGTGGAAGCTGCTACGTGTAGCCACCAAATAAACAGTGACCACACACCTTCGTGTTGGGAATGCAATCGCATGAATGCATGGTTGAAAGAAAGATAGAAAGAAAGAAAGAAAGAAAGAAAGAAAGAAAGAAAGAAAGAAAGAAAGAAAGAAAGAAAGAAAGAAAGAAAGAAAGAAAGAAAGAAAGAAAGAAAGAAAGAAAGAAAGAAAGAAACAGAGGCCACGCACTCCTGAGTTCGGTGTGCAATCACATGGATGCATGGTTGAAAGAAAGAAAGAAAGAAAGAAAGCAGTAGGCCATGTCGGCGTGGATTAAGGAAGCTGTCTCAAGGAGTTCATTGCACAACACGGGAGTGGGGAATGGTTTGTGTGTGTGTGTGGGGGGGGGGGGGGGGTACCCCCTGCGGTAGCCAGAGGCGGATGCATGGTTGAAGACATAAGGGCCCTTACCACAAGCTTGTCCATCAGCATCCACACAGCATATCCAGGGATGAGCAGGAATGCATACCATGCCCAGTTGGTGAAGGCGCCTGCTGCTTGTACAAAAATGGTGATGTACAGCAGGTCGTGGTAGTACCCACACATCCCTTTCATACTCAGATCTGCCCCGCCATCGACCAGATCGCCGTTGGCAGCGTAAACTGGGGTTGCGAACGACGCGATTCCGGAGTAGGTCACGTATTCCACGAGAGCAGTTGCTGCAAGACCCCACCAATGGGATTTGGTCGAGGGCATGACCAGCGCCCGCATGACTATGAACAAGGCAAGTCCGATGAGAATGGCAGTTTGAAGACCTTGCAATCGAATTCGGTTCGCTTCAAGGCGCTTTTTTGCGCCTGCTCCTGCCATTGCAAGTAGTTAGGTGAACAAAAGGGTACGGAAAGAAGAGACTGGAAGGACAGCAGGACGTTCCGAGTCAAGTCAACGATAAGCTTCGGACAGAGAGCAAGTTTGATCTGGAGCACTGCAGCGTATGGAAAGATGGATGGAAGCGATGAATGGAATGAGCACGTGCATTGGCTGTGAGGACAAAGTGCAGCTGCTGAGTCAGGCGCCAGGCGCCAGGTGAGAGGTCGGGTCGGGTCGGGTTAAAAGCTGTACATAATGTACATCCTTGCAAATCCTTGAAAATTACAGAGAAGACATCCTCTAAAATTCTCCTGGAGTGAATGTACATTCTTTGCAAATCCTTGATGCAATGCATGCATGCAAGTCCTTGAAAATTACAGAGAAGACATCGAGTCCTGGAAGACATCCTCTAAAATTATCCTGAATGTCTCTGTACCCTGTGACGCTATTTCAGGTTATTGCACGCTTAAGTGGAGCCTGACTGGTCTGGACGCTAAATGAAGATAGTGAAGGCCTGCATATATGGTAGTCAGTAAGTTTAACCCATTACATGTTTAAAGGAAGCTAACAAGCAAGAAGCCTAAAAGCATACGAGTCCTATGCAGCATCGCAAGCCACGCGGGAAATTTGCGGAGTGTGTTGGCAACAGAACTACAGGTGGCAACGGATTGGAGCTAACCGAAGCCAGTTAGGTATGAGACAATTAGCTGACGTGTCAGGCTTCATTTTTCGGTCGGACAGACGCACAGACGGACAAATGGGTCAGTGGGTAACCTTGGGGGCTCCCCCCTCCAAGAAGGGGGGGCTTCGCCAACAAGCCTAAACGCCTACTACGGTAGCAATGTACAACCTACAACCTCTTTTAGTTGTCAAACGTATTTCACCCCAGAAGGTGGATCCTCAGGACCTCTCCAAAATTCCACCATAGGCAGAGACTTTTGTTTGTTTTGATGCCCTCTATCAGCATGAATTGCGGTGCTCTCACGCGTTTTATGACTTGGTGACTACTTATGTACTTCCTTAGAACTATCGGCTCTGCCAGTACTGTGATAGCTTCCCGTAGTGGCAGCTTCCTGTTGGCTGCGTCACCGGTTACACTGACACGCTTAAGATTCCTGGCTTAGGTTCTAGTCAGGTTACAGGCACCCGCCTCTCCCACCGCTGGTGTCCTTTGGCGTCCGCCTGTCCTTGTAATGCTATTCTCGTCTCCGTGTATAGATTGGTGCGCCTGTTCCGCTGCTTTCATCTCTGTCCACTCTACGGAGTGTATTAAAGCTGATAGGTTCTGGGTTCTTCATTTACTACCACTGCTTTTCAAATGCTACTTCCGCGAGGGCCTCCTGCCGGCTTTGTGAAACTCACTGATAAAAATGGTGTTTCCTGGACGCGCGGGATCCGCAGCATCATTGTTAGCAATGGCTGCGACCATGTCCTTCCAACGGAGGTCAAGGTTCCTTCTGATTGGCTAGACGATTGCGCGCCAGCGGCCTCTGCTGCCGGAGAGGAGGATCCTTCCACCATCGTGGAAGTAACCCCCCCCCCCGATCAATCCTCCAACTTTGCGGTTCCTTCTCATATTGTTCGACGCCTCTCTCCTGAGGTTGAGGATGTTCTGATGAATCTGTGTTGTGTACAGACAGTGTATTAAAGCTGATACCCTCCTAACTGCAAGAGGTCCCAAAGTGGTGTCGATGAACCGCCCTTGTCGACACAATCTCAATGGTGGTCTTAGAATGCCATTTTGGATGTCTGAGTAGAAAGATAGAAAAAAACTGAGGGGGATGTGGTTATGTTGCTGGCTGAAGTTATGTGACCAAGTTCAAGTTTTGCCCTGAGGAATACAGTTTGACGTTACAAATTAATTAAACGGGTTTAATTTAAATAAAAACCATAAATGCAATTGAATGTTTATACTTCTTGTGGTTCATGGCTTGTTCTAAATACCACATTACATCTCGTGTTCCTCATGGTTATATGGTAGAGCTCGTATAAACAAGAAGCTGCGGGGTTTGAACGCCTACAGGTGCGCTTTAGCGTTCGCTGTTGCTGTCAACGGCCATGATATCACTGTCCAGGTAAAGTAGTAGCTCGTTCCCTACCGCCGTAATACGGGGCTCCCTTGATACTACGCCCTACCAGGCGTTGCCATCACAATACATCACATTGTGGTAAGGTACCGGAACTGGGATTGTGGCGCAGGTAGTAGTGTTCATACTTCCATACCTGATTTACTCTCGGGGGTCTACTAAGAGCCCTCATGGCTCTATCCGTATTAAAATTGTAGAATTAAATTACCACTGAAGCACGAACTCAGGGCCCCCGTCGGTGAAACGATTGTTTGGGGCTCAGTTCATCAGTGCTTGTTCTTTTAAAGCCCTTCCTATACGGTTGGGCAAGTCCCTTTAGCCTATTTGGCCTACGCCTGGACTGTAACATACATACATGGCTCTTTCCGTACATGAACAATCAGTACGGAACTAGCTACTTGTCATGTCGCTGATATAGTCTTAGCTTGTTATTCCCGGCCAGGTTTTTCCAATTTTTGGGATGTCTCGAAAGAGTAGTAGATATAGTATGCAGAAGGGGAGCAGCCTGCAACTGATAGAGTGGTGTCCTTAGCTTCACGTCCTGAGAGTGGCACAGTACTCGGATGTAACAATTTCAATTTCAATAGATATATTATGCAGAAGGGGAGCAGCCTGCAACTGATAGATAATGTAATCAATAAAAATATACATACGCGTAGTATTAGGGTAACGTCCAGGGTACTACAAAGCGCGCTCGGCAGCGCGATTTTGCGCACGCTTTTTGAGCCCCACGGCGCATTTCGTGCAGTTCTTTCAACCCCCAGTGGGCGAAGCGCGCAGTGTTTGCGCTTTTTGCACAACAAGCATGCAGAAGGGGAGCAGCCTGCAACTGATAGACACTGTAATCAGTACAATTAAATTATCACTGTAGCACGAACTCAGGGCCCCCGTCGGTCAAACGATTGGTTGTGGCTCAGTTCATCAGTGCTTGTTCTTTTTAAGCCCTTCCTTTGCGATTGGGCAAGTCCCTTCAGCCTATTAAGAATAAATACGCGTAGTATTAGGGTAACGTCCAGGGTACTTCAGGAGGACCCCCAGCTCTGCTGCCTGAGACACAACCAATTGTATAGCCTGTGTCCTGCGACCCAACAGACCCTTCCTCCTGGTCAACAGACCCTACCCATGTCGCGTCCTGCGACGCAACGACCCTTCGACGTTGCGTCTGCAACGGAGGACGCAGCGTCCTGAAAAATCCTGGTCATGTCATTAGTAGCAGTCATTAGTAACGGCAATATGACATCATGGCATCATATGATGCCGGCAGCCTGGCTAGACTAAAGTTACCATTTAAATGCAATATCATATGATGCAATTTGTATGATATCGTATGATATCATACTCTCCTCTGGCAAACATCATATGATATGCCGATCCCTAGCCAATAGAGGATGTGCTTATAGGATCTGAAGGCAGGGTAGGGAGTACTCTGCGTTGAAGGCATACCATTATCTTGTCCAGCATGGGTGGGTGGGTGGGTGGGTGGGTGGTTTCTGGTAGGTTTTGCAGTCACACTGAAGGTGTTGCAGGTCAGGATCTGTCCTTTGTACTGCAGCATGGGTCGGCGTGTGTGTGTGGGTATGAGCAGGTTTTGCAGGTACACTAGAGGTGTTGCAGGTCAGGATCTGTACTTTGTACTGCTGAATGGGTCGGCGTGTGTGTGTGGGTATGAGCAGGTTTTGCAGGTACACTAGAGGTGTTGCAGGTCAGGATCTGTACTTTGTACTGCTGCATAGCACTACTGTATGCATGATCTTTAAAGTGTGGAACCCAGGAAGGGAAGACAAGGCGCTTCAGCGGTATCTTTGGCTGGCAGGCACCAGGCTTCCAGGCTGGCAGGCACCAGAGGATGAAATGGTGCTTCAGCAGTTTCTTTGGCTGGCAGGCACCAGAGGATGAAATGGTGCTTCAGCTGTTTCTTTGGCTGGCAGGCACCAGGCTTCCAGGCTGGCAGGCACCAGAGGAAGAAAGGGCGCTTCAGGGGTTTCTTTGGCTGGCAGGCACCAGGCTTCCAGGCACCAGAGGATGAAAGGGGGCTTCAGCGGTTTCTTTGGCTGGCAGGCACCAGAGGACCAGGCTGGCAGGCACCAGAGGAAGAAAGGGCGCTTCAGGGGTTTCTTTGTTGAGCTATGCGTAGCAGCTTCTAGGCAGCCCCCTTTCCCCGTCCTTGGGCTGAAGATCAAGCAAGCCAGTGAGTCTTGATGCTGACGAAACAGGCAGTACAATCCAGAGCCCAAACCCTGAGGTATACAGGGCACCTCATCCGGTGTAACCAGTGTAACAGGCAGTACAATCCAGAGCCCAAACCCTGAGGTATACTGGGCACCTCATCCGGTGTAACCAGTGTAACAGGCAGTACAATCCAGAGCCCAAACCCTGAGGTATACTGGGCACCTCATCCGGTGTAACCACTGGACCGTACTGCCGCACATGCGACATGTGGTGCACTCTTAACCTGGGCTCTGCTTGAATGGAATGATCCACTGGACCGTACTGCCCCACATGCAACATGTGGTGCACTTATAATCTGGACTCTGGGCAAGTGGCATGATCCAATTAAATACATGATCAAATTTGTCAGCTTGTTTCAGCATTTCTTAGCTTGATTCAGCTTTTCTTAGCTTGTTTTAGCATTTTCAGCTTGCTAACATGTATGCTGCTTATTTCAGCGTGGGAGATGTTTGCTTGCCGCCCCCCGGCTGCCTGTTCAGTTGGAGTGCGCAGCTTGTTGCAACGTATGCAGCTTACGGCAGTGTGCGAGAGGCTTGCTTGCCTCCACCTGGCTGCCACAAACCAGCACTGCCTTGCTGACCAAGGTTTTCCAGCTTGTTTCAGCTTGTTGCAATAGCTGCTAGTAAACATTACATCCATGCTGACCAAAGTCCCCCCGAGGTTTGGAGTGCGCAGCTTGTTGCAACGTATGCAGCCCACAGCAGTGTGCAACGGGCTTGCTTGCCACCACCTGGCTGCCACAAGCCCGCACTGCCCTGCTGGCCAAGGTTTTCCAGCTTGTTTCAGCTTGTTGCGATGCATGCAGCTTACGGCAGTGTGCGACAGGCTTGCTTGCCACCACCTGGCTGCCACAAACCAGCACTGCCCTGCTGGCCAAGGTTTTCCAGCTTGTTGCAGCTTTTTCCAGCTTGTTTCAGCTTGTTGCAATAGCTGCTACTAAACGTTACGTCCATGCTGACCAAAGCCCCCCCGAGGTTTGGAGTGCGCAGCTTGTTGCAACGTATGCAGCTTGAGAGAGGCTTGCATGCCACCAAATGGCTGCCACAAACCGGCACTGCCCTGCTGACCAAGGTTTTCCAGCTTGTTTCAGGTTTTCCAGCTTCTAGCAATGGCTGCTACAAACCGGCTCGTCCATGCTGACCAAGGCCTTGCACAGCCTTTTTCAGCTTCTAGCAATGGCTGCCATAAACCGGCTCATCCATGCTGACCAAGGCCTTGCACAGCCTTTTTCAACTTCTAGCAATGGCTGCTATAAACCGGCTCATCCATGCTGACCAAGGCCTTGCACAGCCTTTTTCAGCTTCTAGCAATGGCTGCTATAAACCAGCTCATCCATGCTGACCAAGGCCTTGCACAGCCTTTTTCAGCTTCTAGCAATGGCTGCTATAAACCGGCTCATCCATGCTGACCAAGGCCTTGCACAGCCTTTTTCAGCTTCTAGCAATGGCTGCTATAAACCGGCTCATCCATGCTGACCAAGGCCTTGCACAGCCTTTTTCAGCTTGTTCCAGCCTGTTTTTGCTTGTTGCAATGCATGCAGCTTACGGCAGTGTGAGAGTGGCGTGCTTGCCTCCACCTGGCTGCCACAAACCAGCACTGCCCTGCTGACGAAGGCCCTTTTTAGCCTGTTCCAGCTTGTTCTGGCTTGTTCCAGCTTGTCGCAATACATGCAGCTTACGGCAGTGTGAGAGTGGCTTGCTTGCCTCCACCTGGCTGCCACAAATCAGCACTGCCCTGCTGACCAAGGACAAGGGGTCTGGGGTACCTGAATGAGCGTGAAAAGAGTCTGTTAATAGATAAATAAATAGTACACCCTATTCAAGGTGTGAGGTTGAGGGGGCCAGCCAGTTTGCTTTCACTGGGGCCAACCACCAAAGAGTTAGTTAATAAATAAATAAATAGTACGCCCCAGGTACGCCCTGTTAAGAGGTGTGAGGTTGAGGGGGCCAGCCAGTTTGCTTTCACTGGGGCCAACCACCAAAGGTTTGTTAATAAATAAATAAATAGTACGCCCCAGGTACGCCCTGTTACGAGGTGCGATTTGAGGGGGCCAGCCTGTTTGCTTTCACTGGGGCCAACCACCAAAGAGTTTGTTAATACATAAATAAATAGTACGCCCCAGGTACGCCCTGTTAAGAGGTGCGATTTGAGGGGGCCAGCCCGTTTGCTTTAACTGGGGCCAACCACCAAAGAGTTTGTTAATAAATAAATAAATAGTACGCCCCAGGTACGCCCTGTTACGAGGTGCGATTTGAGGGGGCCAGCCTGTTTGCTTTCACTGGGGCCAACCACCAAAGAGTTTGTTAATACATAAGTAAATAGTACGCCCCAGGTACGCCCTGTTACGAGGTGCGATTTGAGGGGGCCAGCCTGTTTGCTTTCACTGGGTTCAACCCTCAAAGGGTTTGTCCCTGGATTGTATACTTCTTTCTGTTTGGCGGAGCCCCTTTTTCTGTTTTTTCGTAAATAACTGGCTTCGGTCCGCTCTATTCTGTTGCCACCTGCCGTTCTGATGGGCAAAATGTATGAGCGTGGAAAGAGTTAGTAACTGAATTGTGTACTACTTTCTGTTTGGCGGAGCCCCCCCTTCTGGGGGACGGGAGCCCCCAGGGTCACCCGTTGTCCCTCCGACCGGCCCCCCGAGACAAAGCCTGACACGTCAGCCAACTGTTTTGTAACTAACTGCTTTGCACCGCTCCATTCCGTTGCCACCTGTTGTTCTGATGGGCAAAATGTATAAACGTGGGAAGAGTTAGTAACTGAATTGTGTACTACTTTACCTTGTGTACTACTTTCCCAGTGTACATCTCCCAATGCACCTAACCCAGTGTACATCTCCCAGTGTACCTAGCCCAGCGTACCTAACCCACTGTACAACTCCCAGTGTACCTAGCCCAGCGTACCTAACACAGTGTACATCTCCCAGAGTACCTAGCCCAGCGTACACCCCCCAGTGTACCTAATCCAGTGTACATCTCCTAGTGTACCTAGCCCAGCATACATCCCCCAATGTACCTAACCCAGTGTACATCTCCCAGTGTACCTAACCCAGTGTACCTAGCCCAGCGTACATCTCCCAGTGTACCTAACCCAGTGTACATCTCCCAGTGTACCTAGCCCAGCGTACATCTCCCAGTGTACCTAACCCAGTGTACATCTCCCAGTGTACCTAGCCCAGCGTACATCTTCCAGTGTACCTAACCCAGTGTACATCTCCCAGTATACCTAGCCCAGCGTACATCTCCCAGTGTACCTAGCCCAGCGTACATCTCCCAGTGTGCCTAACCCAGTGTACATCTCCCAGTGTACCTAACCCAGTGTACATCTCCCAGTGTACTTAGCCCAGCGTACATCTCCCAGTGTACCTAACCTAGTGTACATCTCCCAGTGTACCTAGCCCAGCGTACATCTCCCAGTGTACCTAACCCAGTGTACATCTCCCAGTGTACCTAACCCAGTGTACATCTCCTAGTGTACCTAGCCCAGCGTATATCTCCCAGTGTACCTAACCTAGTGTACATCTCCCAGCGTACCTAGCCCAGTGTACCTAGCCCAGCGTACATCTCCCAGTGTACCTAACCCAGTGTACATCTCCCAGTGTACCTAGCCCAGCGTACATCTTTCATGTACCTAAACCAGTGTACATCTCCAGTGTACCTAGCCCAGCGGTACATCTCATCAGGTTGTACCTAGCCCAGCGTACATCTCCCAGTGTACCTAGCCCAGTGTACATCTCCCAGTGTACCTAACCCAGTGTACATCTCCCAGTGTACTTAGCCCAGCGTACAACTCCTAGTGTACCTAACCTAGTGTACCTAACCTAGTGTACATCTCCTAGTGTACCTAGCCCAGCGTACATCTCCCAGTGTACCTAACCCAGTGTACATCTCCCAGTGTACCTAACCCAGTGTACATCTCCTAGTGTACCTAGCCCAGCGTACATCTCCCAGTGTACCTAACCTAGTGTACATCTCCCAGTGTACCTAGCCCAGCGTACATCTCCCAGTGTACCTAACCCAGTGTACATCTCCCAGTGTACCTAGCCCAGCGTAAATCTCCCAGTGTACCTAGCCCAGCGTTCATCTCCCAGTGTACCTAGCCCAGTGTACATCACCCAGTGTACCTAGCCCAGCGTACATCTCCTAGTGTACCTAACCCAGTGTACATCCCCCAGTGTACCTAACCCAGTTTACCTAGCCCAGCGTACATCTCCCAGTGTACCTAACCTAGTGTACATCTCCTAGTGTACCTAGCCCAGCGTAAATCACCAGTGTAACCTAACTAGTGTAACATCTCCACAGTTAACCTAGCCCAGCTACATCTCCCAGTGTACCTAACCCAGTGTCCATCTCCCAGTGTACCTAGCCAGCTACACTCCATATCTAACCCAGTTACCTAGCCAAAGCCGTAATCTCAGTGTACCTAACCCAGTGTACATCTCCTAGTGACCTAGCCCAGCGTACATCTTCCAGTGTACCTAACCCAGTGTACCTAGCCTAGCGTACATCTCCCAGTGTACCTAACCCAGTGTACATCTCCCAGTGTACCAAGCCCAGGTACATTCTCCAGTGTACCTAACCCAGTGTTGTACCTAAACCCCAGTGTGTACCCTAGCCCAGCGTACATCTCCCAGTGTACTAGCCAGCGAACAACGACCAGTGTAACCTAGGCCATGTACATCTCCCAGTTGTTACCTAAGCCCAGGGTACATCTTCCGTGACCTAACCTAGTGTAACATCTCCAGTGTACCTAGCCCAGCGTACATCTCCCAATGACTAGCCAAGGACATCTCCCAGTTGACCTAACCCAGTGTACATATCCCAGTGTACCTAACCCGTGTAACATCTCCAGTGTACATGCCCCGTGTAATCTCCCAGTTGACCTAACAGTGACTCTCCTAGTGACCCAGGCCCAGCGTACATCTCCCGGTTTCACCTAACCCAGTGTACATCTCCCAGTACATAACCAGTGTACATCTACTAGTGGGCCTCGACCAGCGTATTTCCAAGTGTACCAACCTAGTGTGGACATGTCCCAGTGTACCTAACCCAGTGTACCTAGCCCAGCGTACATCTCCCAAGGGTACCAACCCAGTTGTACATCTCCCCAGTTGTACCTAGCCAGCACAGAGTCATCTCCCCATGTACCTAACCCAGTGTACATCTCCTAGTGTACCTAGCCCAGCGTACATCTTCCAGTGTACCTAACCCAGTGTCCATCTCCCAGTGTACCTAGCCCAGTGTACATCTCCCAGTGTACCTAACCCAGTGTACCTAGCCCAGCGTACATCTCCCAGTGTACCTAACCCAGTGTACATCTCCCAGTGTACCTAGCCGCGAAAACAACTCCCAGTGTACTACCCATGTACCTGCCAGCGTACATCTTCCAGTTTTACCAACCCAGTGTACCTAACCCCGGTTACTACCCAGCGTAAATTCAGCCTCTCTGTACCTAAGCCCCAGCGTAAATCTCCCCAGTGTACCTAGCCCACGGCCGAAACAAACTCCCAGGTACCTAACCCCGTGTACATCTCCAGTTGTACCTACCAGGACATCTTCCAGTGTACCTAACCTAGTGTACATCTCCCAGTGTACTTAGCCCAGCGTACATCTCCCATTGTACCTAACCCAGCGTACATCTCCCAGTGTACCTAACCCCGTGTACATCTCCCAGTGTACCTAACCCAGTGTACATCTCCCATTGTACCTAACCCAGTGTACATCTCCTAGTGTACCTAGCCCAGCGTACATCTCCCAGTGTATATCTCCCAGTGTACCTAACCCAGTGTACATCTCCTAGTGTGCCTAGCTCAGCGTATATCTCCCAGTGTACCTAACCTAGCGTACATCTCCCAGTGTACCTAACCCAGTGTACCTAGCCCAGCGTACATCTCCCTGTGTACCTAACCCAGTGTACATCTCCCAGTGTACCTAGCCCAGCGTACATCTCCCAGTGTACCTAACCCAGGTACATTCTACTAGTTAACCTAGCACAGCGTTACATTTCCAGTGACTAACCCAGTTGTTCCATCTCCCAGTGTACCTAGCCCAGCGTACATCTCCCAGTGTACCTAGCCCAGCGTACATCTCCCAGTGTACCTAACCCAGTGTACATCTCCCAGTGTACATCTCCTAGTGTACTTAGCCCAGCGTACATCTCCCAGTGCACCTAACCTAGTGTACATCTGCCAGTGTACCTAGCCCAGTGTACATCTCCTAGTGTACCTAGCCCAGCATACATCCACCACATCTCCCCGTGTACCTAACCCAGTGTACATCTCCCAGTGTACATCTCCCTACGTTATTTGGCTCACATCATATGATTTCACGGTCCTTACTCACAATTGATTAATTTGTTGTTAGATGTATGATTGCGCATGTATCTGTATGTTAGGTTGTTAGGTTGTTAGGTTGTAAGGTTTATGATTGCGCATGTATCTGTATGTTATGTTCTTAGGTTGTAAGGTTTATGATTGCGCATGTATCTGTATGTAGTTGTTAGGTTTTGGAAGGATATTGATTGCGCATGTATCTGTATGTTATGTTATTAGGTTGTAGTTTATGATGGCATCGTTTCTGTATGTTATGTTGTTAGGTTGTAGGTTTTATGATTGCGCCATGTATCAGTATGTATGTGTTAGGTGGGAAAGGCTTATGGATGAGAATTCGTCGATTGTTATCAGTATGTTAGTTGTTAGGTGTAAGGTTTATGATTTGCGAATGTATCTGTACGGTTATGTTGGGTGTTAGGTTGTAAGCGTTTATGATTGCGCATGTTTCTGTATGTTATGTGTTAGGTTGTAGGTTTTGATTGACGCATGTATCAGATGTATGTGGTAGTTGAAGTTAAGGTTTATGATTGCGCATGTATCAGATGTTATGTTGTTAGGTTGTAAGGGATGATGCGCAGTATCTGTATGTTATGTGTTAGGTTGTTAAGGTTTATGATGTGCATGTGTCTTGTATGTATGTTGTAGGTTGTATAAGGGTTATGATTGCGCTGTATCGTATGTTTGTGGTTAGGTTGTGAAGTTATGATTGGCAGGTATCGTATGTTATGTTGTTAGGTTTTGTAAGGTTTATGATGCGCATGTAAAAATCTTGTATGTATGTTGTTAGGTTGTAAGGTTTATGATTTGCGCATTGTATCAGTATGTTAGTTTTTAGTAGTAAGGTTTATGATGGCATGTCATATGTATGTTATGTTGTTAGGTTGTAAGGTTTATGATTGCGCATGTATCTGTATGTTATGTTGTTAGGTTGTAAGGTTTATGATTGCGCATGTATCTGTATGTTATGTTGTTAGGTTGTAAGGTTTATGATTGCGCATGTATCAGTATGTTATGTTGTTAGGTTGTAAGGTTTATGATTGCGCATGTATCTGTATGTTATGTTGTTAGGTTGTAGGTTTAGATTGCGCACAAGGTATCAGTATGTTATGTTGTTAGGTTGTAAGGTTTATGATTGCGCTGTTTCTGTATTATGTTGTTAGGTTGTTAAGGTTATGATGGCATGTATCTGTATGTTATGGTTGTTAGGTTGTAGGTTTATGATTGCGATTGTATCTGAGGTTATGTTGTGGAGGTTGTAGGTTTATGATTGCGCATGTATCTGTATGTTATGTTGTAGTTGTATGTAAGTTTATGATTGGCATGTATCTGTAGATGTTATGTTGTTAGGTGGTAAGGTTTATGATTGCGCATGTATCAGTTAGTATGTTGTTAGGTTGTAAGGGTTTATGATTGCGCATGTATCAGTATGTAGTGGTTAGGTAGTAGGTTTATGATTGCGCCAGGATCTGTATGTTATGTTGTTAGGTTTGTACGGTTTATGATGCGCATGTATATGTATGTATGTTGTTAGGTTGTAAGGTGTATGGATGGCAGGTAGTATCGTACTATGTTATGTGTAGGTTGTAAAGGTTTAGATTGGCCATGTTTCTGTAGTTATGTTGTTAGGTGTAGGTTTATGATTGCGCAGTGCACAGTATGTTATGTTGTTAGGTGTAAGGTTTATGATTGCCGCATGTATCTGTCTGGTATGGTTGTAGGTAGTAAGGTTTCTGACCTGCGCATGTATCCTGTAGGGTATGTTGTTTAGGTCTGTAAAGGTTTTATGATTGCGCATGTATCTGTATGTTATGTTGTTAGGTTGTAAGGTTTATGATTGCGCATGTATCTGTATGTTATGTTGTTAGGTTGTAAGGTTTATGATTGCGCATGTATCTGTATGTTATGTTGTTAGGTTGTAAGGTTTATGATTGCGCATGCATCAGTATGTTATGTTGTTAGGCTGTTAGGTTTTATGATTGGGCATGTATGTTAATGTTAATGTTCATGCTGTAATGATGTTATGCCACACCCCTCCAAACGCACCCAAATGCATCATTACTCACATGGAAGCTCCAAGCTGTTCAGGCGCTACAGCCCCAATGTTGGCACTCATGAAATCCCTCACATATGCCTTGTAGTGCTTAACCTTGTTCGTCACATGTACCTTGTACTGCTCATCCAATTCCCCCCACCCCCCCATACACACACCCACAAAATTGTCATTACTCACATGGAAGCTCCCAAGCCGTTCAGGCGGTACAGCCCCCATCTTGGCACTCAGGAAATCACTTACATATGCCTTGTAGTGCTTACCCTTGTTCTTCTCATGTTCCTTGTACTGCTCATCCATATTATCACCAACATCCCCCCCCCACCCCACCACCCCCCCCATACACACACACACACCAAATCGTCATTACTCACGTGGAAGCTCCAAGCCGTTCAGGCGGTACAGCCCCCATCTTGGCATTCATGAAGTCCCTCACATAAGCCGTGTAGTGCTTAACCTTGTTCGACACGGATTCCTTATAGCAGATCTGGTACACGTGCCAAATCCTATCGCAATCAATTATAAGGGGCGGGATCTGTGTGGTAGGGGGGTTTGTTACAGGATAGGTTTAGTCACTTGGTTGTGTGGTGTTCGTGTGTGTGTGTGGGGGGGGGGGGGAGGGGGGGGAGGAGGGGGATAGTGTTGTTTGTTTGTGTTGGTTTGAGGTACTCCCACCATGGCCAGTCCACATCCTCGTACGCAATCCAATTGACAAGGGCGGGGATTCTATGTTGAGGAAGGGGTGGGTGCATGGTATAGGTTTAGTCACCTTGTGTGTGTGTGTGTTGGGGGGGGGGGGGGGGGAGGAGGGGGATATAGGTACTCCTCAACCATGTCCACGTCCACATCCTCGTCGCAATCAATTACAAGGGCGGGGATCTGTGTGAGGAAGGGGGGTACAGGTATAGGTTTACTCACCTTGTGTGTGTGGGTGTGTGTGTGTGTGTGTGTGGGGGGGGGGGGGTACATGTACTCCTCAACCCTGCCCAAGTCGACATCCTTGTCGCAATCAATTACAAGGGCGGGGATCTGTGTGTGGAGGAGGGGGGTTCATGCATAGGTTTAGTCACCACGTGTGTGTGTGTGTGTGTGTGGGGGGGGGGGGGGGGGGGTTACAGGTATAGGTTAGTCACCATGTGTGATTGTGTGTGGGGGGGGAAGGGTAGAGGTATAGGCTTATGGTTTAGGGTCCAAACACACACACACACAAACATAGCCCTTATTTCAAACGTCACTGACCTGGTCTGGAGTTGGTGCCTCCCTCCCTCTCCCTCTCTCTCTCTCTCTCTCTCTCTACACACACAGCCCTGATTTCAAACGTCACTGACCTGGTCTAGAGTTAGGTGCATGCCTCTAACTCTCTCTCTCTCTCTCTCTCTCTCTCTACACATACAGCCCTCATTTCAAATGCACTGACCTGGTATAAGTTAAGGAGCATGCCTCTCTCTCTCTCTCTCTCTCTCTCTCTCTCTCTCTCTTCTCTCTTTCTCTACACACACACAGCCCTTACTCCGTATGCACTGATCTGGTATAAGGTAAGGTGCATGCTTATCTCTCTCTCTACACACACAGCCCTTACTTCAAATGCACTGACCTGGTATAAGGTAAGGTGCATGTCTCCTTTATCTCTCCCTCTCTCTCCCTCTCTACACACACAAACAGCCATTCCTTCAAATACACTGACCTGGTCTAAGGTAAGATGCATGTCTATTACTCTCTCTCTCTCCATCTCTCTCTCTTTCTCTTTCTCTACACACACACAGCCCTTACTCCATATGCACTGATCTGGTATAAGGTAAGGTGCATGCTTATCTCTCTCTCTCTACACACACAGCCCTTACTTCAAATGCACTGACCTGGTATAAGGTAAGGTGCATGTCTCCTCTATCTCTCCCTCTCTCTCCCTCTCTACACACACAAACAGCCCTTCCTTCAAATACACTGACCTGGTCTAAAGTAAGATGCATGCCTATTACTCTCTCTCTCTCTCTCTCTCTCTCTCTCTCTCTGCACACACACACACGCGCACACTTCCACTCACCGTTCCTACACACTATTCTAAACGTCACTAGTCACTAACCTGATCCAGGGTAGGGTGCATGTCTCTCTCTCTCTCTACCCCCCCCCCCCCCCCCCCCCCACACACACACACTTTGCGTCCAGAACATACAGGCTGTCACTAACCTGATCTAGGGTAGGGTGCATGTGTGCGCGGTTCTTTGCGTCTATAATATACAGGCTGTCTCGAAGGGCGTGAGGCACTGCAGGCAGCTTGAACTTGTATCCTTCGGGTGACATTGCAAACCCATCAGCTGACTTTATGCTGATGGTGGCTGCTTCAGGGGGGGGAGGGTGGACAGCAGGGTCCAAGTGGTATGCCCTGGGGGTGGGGTAGTGTGTGGGGGTGGGTGGGTACCGGGAGGTTGGGAGTGGGCGGGGGGGGGGCACTCTGCAGCGCTGGGTGGGTGGTAGGGGGGGACGGGAAAGAAGTTGGTACTAAGTGGTAGGAAAGAGGGGGATGTGCGGGGCCGGTGTGGGTGGTAGAGGTTTGTGTGTGCTGTGTTGAGTGGGGTGGGGTGGGGGGGGGGGGCGTGGGGGTTATAACGATGAGAGGTGTGTGTGTGTGTGTGGGTTTGGGAGGGGGGGGGGGGGGGGGGGGGGGGTGAGGGGGGGGATGGGGGGGGGTGAAGGGGGGGGGGGGGGAGGGAGGTGCGTTTTGTTCAAGGTTCTGTTCATTTGTTATATGGAACGTCAGGTTTTTTACTTACCCCAGTTTTGTTAGTCGCACATGCTGAGTGGGGGAATGGGACGTAGACGGTTGTACACAGGAGCGTTGCTGTGTGTGTGTGTGTGTGTGTGTGTGTTTGGTGGTGTGTGTGTCAGGTTTACTTACCCCCCAAGTCTGTTGGTCAGCACTGGCTGAGTGGTGGGGGTTAAGGTACCCAGGAGCGTGTGTGTGGTGTGTGTGGTTGTGTGTGTGTGTGGGTTGGGGGGGAGGGCTCGGGATAAGGTTAACTAACAAAACCACGGTGTGGTAGCACTTGACGTGTAGGGGGACGCAGAGGAAAACCAGGAGAGTGGTGTGTGTTGTGTGTGTGTGTGTTGTGTGTTAGGGTGTGTTGTGGTGTGTGTGTGTGTAGGGTGTGGTGTGAGTGTGTGTGTGTGTGTGGTGTGGTTGTGTGTGGGGGGGGGGGGGGGGTCAGGTTTACTTACCCCCCAGTTGTGGTCAGCACTTGACGTGTAGGTGGGACGTAGAGGTACCCAGGAGCGTTGTGGGGTGTTGGGTAGGGTGTAGGTGTGGGGTGTGTAGGGTGTGGGGGGGTCAGGTTTACTTACCCCCAGTTGTGGTCACAGCACTTGACGCATAGGGGGGATTAGAGTCCCCAGGGAGGTCAGGAGCGTGAATGTGTGTGGGTTGTGTGGTGTTGTGGTGTGTAGGTGTGGGTGTGTAGGTGTGTGTGTGTGTAGGTGACTGTGTGTGTGTCGGGTGTGTGGTGTTCGGTGGTGGTGTGTGGGGGGGGTCAGGGTACTTACACACCAGTTGTGGTCAGACTTGACGCGTAGGTGGGACGTAGAAGGTACCCAGGAGCGTTGGGTGTGTGTGTGTGGGTTGGGGGGGAGGGGGCTATCTCAGGTTAACTAACAACCCCCGGTGTGGTCAGCACTGAGTGTAGGTGGGGATAGTTCAGGGAACCCGAGGAGAGTGGTGGGTGCCTGTGTGTGTGTGTGTGTGGTGTGTGTGTGAGTTAGGTGTGGTGTGGTTGTGTGTGTGTCTGTGTCTGTGTTTGTGTAGGTGTTGTAGGTGGTAGGTGTGTTAGGTGTGTGTGTGTGGGTGGTGTGTGTGGGGTGTGGGGGGGGGGGGGGTAAGGGTTTACTTACCCCCCAGGTTGTGGTCCAGCACTTGACGTGTAGGGGGACGTAGAGGTACCACGGAGCGTGGTGATGTGTGGGTGTAGGTGTGGAGGTGGTGTGTGTAGGTGTTGGTGTGGTGTGTGTGTGTGTAAGTGTGGGGGGGTTCAGGTTCACTTACCCCAGTTGTGGTCAGACTGACGCATCGGTGGGATGGTAGAGGTTACCAGGAGCGTTGAATGTGTGTGTGTGGTGTGTGTGTGTGTGTGTGGGGTGTGTGTAGGTTGTGTGTTGTGTTGTAGGGTGTGTGGTGTGTAGGTGTGTGGGTGGGGGAGGGTCAGTTTACTTACCCCCAGTTGTGGTCAGCACTGGACGGTAGGTGGGACGTAGAGGTACCCAGGGAGCGTTGTGTGTGTGCCCTGGGGTTGGTGTGTGTGTGGGGGGGGGGGGTCAGGTTACTTACCCCCAGTTGTGGTCAGCACTTGCGCGTAGGTGGACGTAGAGGTACACAGGAGCGTTGGGGTGTGTGTGTTGTGTGTGGTGTGGTTCAGGTTTACTTAACCCCAGTTGTGGTCAGCACTTGACGCGTAGGTGGGAGTTAGAGGTACCCAGGGAGCGTGGGTGTGTGTGTGTGGTAGGTGTGTGTGTGTGGGTGTGTGGGGGGGGGGGGGGGGGGGGGGGGGGGTCAGGTGTACTTCCCCCGTTTGTGCGTCGCACCTTGACGCGTAGGTGGGAAGTAGCGGTACCCAGGAGCGGTGGTGAAAGTGTGGTCTTGTGTGTTGTGTGGGTGGGGGTGGGGGGGGGGGGGGGTCAGGGTTTTACTACCCCCCAGTTTGGTCAGGCACTTGCCGCGTAGGTGGGACGTAGAGGTAACCCAGGAGCGTTGTGGGTGTGTGTGTGTGTGTGTGTAGGTGTGTGTGTGTGTGTGTGTAGGTGTGTGTGTGTGTGGGGTCAGGTTTACTTACCCCCCAGTTGTGGTCAGCACTTGACGTGTAGGTGGGACGTAGAGGTACCCAGGAGCATTTGGATCGCCCATCCGCTGGTTGCCGGTAAACAACCAATCCTCGTGATTTTCATGGAGACCCTACGTCCACACATACATTCTGATTAGTTTCTCATTAGTTTCTGGTGACATTCTGATTAGTTTCTGGTTAGTTTCTCATTAGTTTCTGGTGACATTCTGATTAGTTTCTGGTTAGTTTCTCATTAGTTTCTGGTGACATTCTGATTAGTTTCTGGTTAGTTTCTCATTAGCCGGACGAAGCAGGTGCGGGGTCCTATCAGGTCTCTGGTTCGAACCCCAACGAGATCATCTGGGCCCACCCGGAGGGTCGTCGACCGGCATGGTAACTGGACTCTAGGTGTAATGTAAGCCCGTCCATCGCATACTTACGAGGCGGTTCCCTTGATACCCACTGGGCACGTCCTTAGAGGTCATTCTGTGACAATTCTTGGATGTTCAAATTTTCATTATTCATTTTCTGGTTACATTCTGATTTGTTTCTGGTTAGTTTCTCATTAGTTTCTGGTTACATTCTGATTACTTTCTGGTTAGTTTCTCATTAGTTTCTGGTTAATTTCTCATTAGTTTCTGGTTAATTTCTCATTAGTTTCTGGTTAGTTTCTCATTAGTTTCTGGTGACATCCTGATTAGTTTCTGGTTAGTTTCTCATTAGTTTCTGGTTACATTCTGATTAGTTTCTGGTTAGTTTCTCATTAGTTTCTGGTGACATTCGGATTACTTTCTGGTTAGTTTCTCATTAGTTTCTGGTGACATTCTGATTACTTTCTGGTTACATTCTGAGTAATTTATAGTTAGTTTCTCATTAGTTTCTGGCTACATTCTGATTAGTTTGTAGTTAGTTTCTCATTAGTTTATAGTTAGTTTCTCATTAGTTTCTGGTTACATTCTGAGTAATTCAACTGTGTTCTTTTCTGCCCTACTGCCACTCATCATCCTTCTGGTTATGACAAACTATGAACCATAAATCGTCAAAATACAACTCCATCCACTCACTGCCAAGTAGTCTAGCTTGACTGTGTTCTCCTCTGACCTACGGCGGCTCATCATTCTTCTGGTTATGACAAAGTATGAACCATAAATCGTCAAAATACAAATCCATCCACTCACTGCCAAGAAGTCTAGCTTGACTGTGTTCTCCTCTGACATACGGAGTTTCATCATTCTTTCTGGTTATGACAATAGTATGAAACCAATATAAATCGTCAAAATAAAATCATCCAACGCCTGCAAGTAGTCTCAGTTGACTGTGTTCTCCTTGACCTACGGCGGCTCCGGTCATAATTATTCGGTTATGACAAAGTATGGACCATAAATGGTCAAAATACAAATACATCCAATCACGCAAAGTTAGGTCCTAGCTTGACCTGTGTCTCCTCTGAAATACGGCGGCTCATCATTCTCTGGTTGTGACAAAGTATGACCATAAATCGTCAAAATACAAAATCCAATCCACTCGTGACAAGGTCGAGCTTGGATGTGTTCTCTCTGACATAGGCGGCTCATAATTTCTGGTTATGACAAGGTATGAACCCTAAAATCTCAAAATACCAAATCCATCCACTCACTGCCAATGTAGTCTAGCTTGACTGTGGTTCTCCTCTGACTAGGCGGCATCATTCTTCTGGTTATGACAAAGTATGAACCATAAATCGTCAAAATACAACTCCATCCACTCACTGCCAAGTAGTCTAGCTTGACTGTGTTCTCCTCTGACCTACGGCGGCTCATCATTCTTCTGGTTATGACTAAGTATGAACCATAAATCGTCAAAATACAAATCCATCCACTCACTGCCAAGTAGTCTAGCTTGACTGTGTTCTCCTGACATACGGCGGCTCATCATTCTTCTGGTTATGACAAAGTATGAACCATAAATCGTCAAAATACAAATCCATCCACTCACTGCCGAAGAATCTAACTAAGCTGTACTCCCTTCTGCCCTGCCATTGCTTATTGTTCACCTGGTTATGTCAAACTGTGAACTATAAATCGTCCAAATACAACCCCATCCACTCACTGCCAAGTAGTCTAGCTAAGCTGTATTCTCTTCTGCCCTTCCACCGCTCATCATTCACCTGGGTATGTCGAACTATGAACTATAGATTGTCAAAAAACAACTCCATCCACTCACTGCCGAGGAATCTAACTAAGCTGTATTCTCTTCTGCCCTACCGCGGCTCATCATCCTTCTTGGCATGTCGAACCATGAACTATGAATCGTCCAAATACAACCCCATCCACTCACTGCCGAGGAATCTAACTAAGCTGAGATCTCTTCTGCCCTTCCACCGCTCATCATTCACCTGGGTATGTCTTACTACGAACTATAAATCATCCAAATAAATCCCCATCCACTCACTGCCAAGTAGTCTAGCTAAGCTGTATTCTCTTCTGCCCTTCCACCGCTCACCATTCACCTGGGCATGTCGAACTATGGATCATAAATCGCCAAAATACAACCCCATCCACTCACTGCCAAGTAGTCTAGCTAAGCTGTACTCCCTTCTGCCCTGCCACCGCTCATCATTCACCTGGGTATGTCGGACTTTGAACTATGAATCGTCCAAATACAACTCCATCCACTTACTGCCATGGAGCCTAGCTTGACTGTGTTCTCCTCTGCCCTGCCGCGGCTCATCATACCTCTATGTATGTTGCTCCTACATATATTGAACTATAAACTGTAAATTGAACAGGAACGCCCCCACCATAATGCCAAAGTGTCTCGTCCGACTGGGTTTCATCTGCATGTCGTGGCTAATTCAGTCCAATACCTATTGGCCTACCCCGGGAACTGTACAAACCACACCAGATACACACACCAACACACCAATACACAAAAAAAAACGACTCCACCCAAGACCACAAAAAAAACAAAAACCACACACCAAATACACACCCCACAACACCAATACACACAAAAACACCCACACACCAATACACACAAACACACCCACACACCAATACACACAAACACACCCACACACCAATACACACAAACACACCCACACACCAATACACACCCAAACACCAATACACACAAACACACCAATACACACAAACACACCAATACACACCCACACACCAATACACACAAACACACCCACACACCAATACACACAAACACACCAATACACAAAAACACACACCAACACACACACCAATGCACCAACACCAACACAGGCTACACAGTTAGCAGGTACGCTCCCCCGTCCACTCACTGCCAAATAGACTAGCTTGACTGTGTTCTCCTCTGCCCTGCCGCGGCTCACCGTACGTCTATGGCATGTGTAAAAAATATACATAATAATTTTTTATAAAACTATACATTTGTTTTTATAAAACTATATCTCCATAGGTGCCTAAGTCCGAAAACGCCTTAAGAATGTGATCTAGAGCCGTACATGACCCAAACTGCTCGGAATCGAATTCTGTCTTTCTTACATTGTTCGCACAGGTGTCGGATATGCGCGCAGCTAATTTTCGTCCGCGTTCGCATCTGGTCGCGAGCAGCCTTGTTCGGCAGGCCGGTAGCAGTACATCAGATGTGCGATAATTAGTGATACAAATCCAGATCGCGTCAGAAACGAGGCCGCGCGAGCTATTCCGAAGGAAGGTCCCTCGGGACGAAAAGCTTATCGAACCCCTAATACAAGGACGAAGGCTGCGCTTCAGCCTTGGCCTCGGAATCCACTGAAATAGCGGTACAACCCCTACATGTACTGGAATTTCTGCCTTGAGCCAGGCTTGGGCTGTACAATTCGTCACCTCATGGCCTACAAAAGCCTTCAAATATCACTTTTTGCTCCTGATTGCGTAATTCAAGCCATTGTATCTGAAATATCTGAGAAACATTAGCTCAGGGCTTGGATCATGAGAAAGAGAGGCATGAGCCTTGAGGCTGACATCAGCGTGGATCTTGCAGTATAAATAACAAATACCCCAAAACAAAAACTGAGTTCAGATGTGGATGTTTGAAGACAAATAAAAAAAAGTTTGTTTTTCTAATTTATTTTCAAAAATATTAGAATTTTGAATTTTGAATTTTCGAAAAGAAAAAGAAAAAAAGTTGTTCTCCACGCTACATCTCAAGATAGAGCAAACCTGAGGCCCAAAATGTTTCAATTGAGGCTGTGCAGCTCTGACCTGGACTTAGGACACCCAAGATATGTAAATAATCAGTGTTTTGGGGGTCCGTATTCAACTGTACTGCCTGTGTACTGCCTTCCAAGACCTTCTGTAATAACTACTGGAAGGGAAAGACTTTACATAACATTTGTACCCAGCGTTCTTTTAAAATGGCTTGTTTCGGTCGCGATAGGCTCCGTATCACTTCCTCCGTAAAACCTGTATCGACTTAGGGAACCCCATAGTTAACAAATTAGCATGTTTCACTTGCCCTGGTTCCCACCATTAGAGAAAACCCCAATCCAAGTATTTCTATGTTGAACTGATGTGGTTGGGCAACTTGTTAGGAAAAAACATTTGTTTTTGGACTTGAGGGCATAGGCTCAATCCATCCGTATCACTCAGGGTCTGACTTAGGCACCTATGGAGATACATTAGAATTGTTTTTTTTAAAACTACACATTTTTTTTATAAAACTGGACACTAAAAAAACTGTATGGCGAACAATAAACTATAAAATATTAATTGACCAAATGCCCCCCCATCCACTCACTGCCAGGTAGTCTAGCTCGACTGTGTTCTCTTCTGCCCTGCCACGGCTCATCATGCGTCTATGGCATGTGTCTGGTCCGGCTCTCAAGTATATGAAGCCGTTGGGCACAAGGGTGGGCATGGTCTTGAGCACAGGGTCGAACCAGGAGTCGTAGATTGACAGCTGTGCAGGGAAGAGGGGGTTGATGTGTGTGGGGGGGGGGGGCGGGGGGGGTATGTGTCTGTGTGTGAGAGAATGGGGGGGGGGGGGGGGGGGGGGGGGGGGGGGGGGTGGAGGGGGGGGGGGGGGGGGGGGGGGGGGGAGTGGGGTGGGTACGTGTATGTGCGTTGAGCGTGTGAAGGGGGAGGGGTGTGTGTGTGTTTGAGTGTGAGTGAGTGTTTGTGTGTATGGGGTGGGTGGGTGGGGTGGGGGGTCCAGGAGGTGCTCTCAGGTAATTGAAGCCGTTGGGCAACAAGGGTGGGCATAGTCTTGAGCACAGGGTCAAACCAGGAGTCGTAGATCGACCAGCTGAGCGGGGAAAGGGGGGGGATTGTTTGGGGTGTGTGTGCTGGGGGGGATGTTGGGAGTGTTACTGTTGTTGGGGTTTGGGATAGGTGGGTGTGTGGGCACGGGTGTATGGGTGTGTGTGTGTGTGTGTGTGTGTGTGTCTGTGGGGGGGGGGGGGTGTGTGTGTGTGGGGGGGGGGGGGGAGGGGGGGCTTCTGTAGTAGATAGTAAGGTCCGTGAGGCCACAAGGGGTGGGAATGGTATTCAGCACGGGGGTGTAACCATGGAGCGTTAGATCAAGCTGTGCAGAGGTTGTGTGTGTATGTGTGTAGGGATTGTGTCGGGTGTTTGTGTGTGTTTTGGGTGTTTGTGTGGGTGTGGTGTGTGTGTGGTGTGTGTGAGTGTTTGTGGGTGTGTGTGTGTGGAGGTGTGGGGTGTGTGTGTGTGTGCGTGGCTGAGTGGAATGTGTGTGTGTGTGTGTGTGTTTGCTGATTGGTGTGTCTGTGTGTGTTGCGTTGACGTGTGTGTGCTTGTGAGTGTTTGTGGAGTGCATATGTTGGGTGTGGTTGTGGTGTGTTGGTGAGTGTGGGTGTGTGGGGGGGGTGCTTATCGGGGAGTGTGTGTGTTGTGTGTGTGTGTGTTGGTGTAAGGTGGGTGTGTGTGTTTGTGGAGTTGGGGGGTGGGTGTGTGTTGACATGGGGTGATGGGTGTGCTGTGTGTGTGTGAGGGGGTTGTTGTATGTGTGTGTTTGTGTGGTGTGTGTGTGTTGTGGTGTTTTTGTGGGGTGGGAGGTGCGTGTGTGTTTGCATTGTTTGTGAGTGTGTGTTTGTGTGTGGTCCGTGAGTTGTGTGTTGGGGGGGGTGAGGTGGGTGTGTGCGCGGTGGGGGAAGAGGTGATGTGTGGGTGTGGGGGGGGGGGGGGGGGAGTGCCGGATGGGTGTGTGTTGTGTGTGATGTGCTGTGTGTGTGTGTTGTGTGTTTGTAGGGTGTGTTTGTTGTGTGTGGTGTGTGGGTGGGTGTGTGTGGTTTGTTTTGTGTGTGGCTTGACTGTGTGGTGTGTGGTGTGTATGTGCTTGTGGAGTGGTTGTTGTGTGTGTGTGTGGGGTGTGTTTGTGTGTTGTTGTGTGTTTGTGTGTGGTGTGGTTGTGTGTGAAGTGTTGTGTGGTGTGGTCGTGTGTGTGGTGTGTGTGTGTGTGTGTGTGTGTGTGTAGGGAGTGCTTCACCCACCTCAGCATTGACTCATGAATTGGCTTTGTGGCAAACAATCTATAACAAACAACCATTCTACCAGGTCCAATATAAGGACACTCAAAACACCACCCATGCTGCTCCACCCACCTCAGCCATCGTTTCACGAACTTGGCGTTGTGATGTGTGAGTGTGGTGTGGGGGGGGGGGGGAGAGGGGG
>JACBWV010000099.1:4284659-4307159 GCA_013435795.1 Chlamydomonas sp. ICE-L
CTTCCTTTCTATCCGCCTCCGTCCTCTATGGCTGCCATTGATATTGATAGGGGCGGAACTCCCATATTGCTATCGTCTCCTATGGCTTCCATTTAGATTTAAATGACTCCCATTTAGATGTAGATGGCTTCCATTTATATTTATAGGGCTCGCCCATTATATTTTATGGCTTCCATTTATTTATATGGCGCCCATTTATATTTATATGCTCCCATTATATTTATATCTTGCTCCCCATTTATATTATATATGCCCTCCCATATATGTTTCTATGGCTTCCATTTTATTTATTTGCTCCCCATTTTATTATGGCTTTCGAATGAATATTTGTTGGCTCTCATTTATCTTTAATAATGGCTTCCATTTATATTTAAGGCTCCCATTTATATTTCTCTCTATGCTTTCCATTTATATTTCTAATGGCTTCCATTTATATTTATATGGCTCAACCCTTTATATGTATATGGCTTCCATTTATTTTTATGGGCCTCCCCATTTATATTTATATAATGGATTCCATTTATATCTTTATTGGCTTTCATTTACTATTCTATATGGCTTCCCTTTATATTTATAATTGCTTCCACTTTAGATTTATAGGGCTCCCATTTATATTTATATCGGCTCCCCGCATTTATATTTTATGGCTCCGCATTTATCTTTATAATGGCTTGTCCATTTATAATTTATATGGCTTCCATTTATATTTATATGGCTTTCATTTATATTTATATGGCTTTTCCACTTTATATTTCTATGGCTTCCATTTATTCTTCTAATGCGTCCACCACTTTAGTATTCTTATATGGCTGCCCATTAGATTTATATGGCTTCCATTTATATCTATTGGCTTCCATTTACTATTATATGGCTTTCCATTTATATTTAATATGGGCTCCCATTTAGATTTATATGGCTCCCCTTTGATTTATATGGCTTTCCGTTTATATTTATATGGCTCCCATTTTATATTTATAATGCTTTTCCCTTTATATTTATATGGCTCACCTTTATATTTATAAATGTGCTTCCTTTATATTTTATATGCTTCCCATTAATTTATATGGCCTTCCCCATTTACTATTTAATATGGCGTCCTTTCCATTTATATTTTCTATGGCTCTCCCTTTTTATATTTATTGGCTTCCTTTATATTTAATAATGGCTCCCATTAATAATTTATCTGGCTTCCATTTATATTTCATGCTTCCATTTCTATTTCTATGGCTCTTCCATTTATATTTACCTGGCTTTCCATTTTATTTCCTAGGCTCCCCTTTATATTTAGAATGGCTGCCATTTATATTATAATGGCTTTCCATTTATATTTATATGGCTTTCCATTTCTATTTATATGGCTTTCCCTTTATAGTCATATGGCTCCCATTGATATTTTTATGATGGCTTTCCATTTATATTTCTATGGCTTCCATTTATATTGATCTGGTTTCCATTTTATGTATATGGCTTCCATTTACTATTTATATGGCCTTCCATTTCTATTTATCTGGCTTCCCATCTTATATTTGATATGGCTTCCATTTATATTTATATGGCTTCCATTTATATTTTAATATGGCTCCCATTCTATCATATTTATATGGCTTCCATTTAATATTCTATCATGGCTTTCCCTTTATATTTATTGGCTCTCCATTTATACTTGAACTCTGGGCTTCCATCTTATATTTATCTGGCTCCCATTATATTTATATTGCTTCGCTTTATATCTTTATGTCTTCCCATTTATATCTTATAATTGGCCCCCCCATTTATATTTATATGGCTCCCACTTTATACTTCTAATGCTCCATTTACTATTTATATATCGGCTTCCCATTTATATTTATATGGCTTCACTTTATATTTGTATCGGCTCCCAATTTCATATTTCTATGGCTCCATTATATTTATCTGGCTTCCTTTATATCTATATGCTCCCATTATATTTATATGGCTTCCATTTATATTTATATGGGCTTCCATTTATAGTTATATGGCTATCCCATTTATATTGATAGGTGCTTCCTCTTATATTTTTGGCTCCATTCTATTTATATGGCCTCCATTATTTATTGGCCCCCATTCTCTATTCTACGGCTCCCTTATCTTCTAGGGCTCCCAGTTTATATTTAATATGGCTTCCATTTATATTTCTCATGGCTTCCATTGATATTTATATGGCTCGCCCATTTATATTTCTTGGCTTTTCCATTTAATATTTAATGACTTCCCATTATATTTATATGGCTCAATTTCTAATTTATATGGCTCACCATTATATTTCTATGGCTTCCATTTATATCTTTATATGGCTCCCATTTATATTTATATGCTCCCATTTATATTTATATGGCTCCGCTCCCATTTATATTTAATCTGGCTTCCATTTATATTTATATTAGCTTCCCATTTATATTTATAGGCTCCCCCATTTAATCTTAGATGCTTCGATTTAAATATTTGTAATGGCTCTCATTTTATATTTATAAATGGCTTCCATTTATATTGACTATGGCTCCATTTATTTTCTAATGGCTCTCTCCCTTCTATATTTCTATGGCTTTCCCATTTATATTATATGGCTCCCCATTTAATTATATTGCTCCATTATATTTATCATGGCTCCCCATTTATATTTCATACGAAAATACGGCTTCCATTTATATTTATATTGCTTCCATTATATTTATATGGCTTCCATTTATATGTTAATGGCTTCCATTTTATTTATATGGCTGCCATTTAATATTATTGGCTCCCATTTATATTTATATGGCTCCCATTTAACTATTTATATGGCTCCATTATATTTACTAATGGCTTTTTCCATTTATATCTTATGATGCTTCCATTTCTATTATACTGGCTTCCATTTAGCTTATCTATGCTTCCGTTATATTTCTGCTATGGCTTCCATTTTATTTTATTGGCTTCCCTTTATATTTATATGCTGGCCTTCGCCATTTAATATTTATTGGCTCCATTTAGTATTTATATGGCTTTTCCATTTATAATTTATATGGCTCCGCCCATTTTATTTATATTGCTCCATTTATATTTATAATGGCTTTCCGTTTATATTTATATGGCTTCCTTTATATTTATAAAGGGCTGTGCCATTTGATGTAAATTGGCTCCCATTTTATCCTTTATCATGCGCTTCCATTTATATTTATATGGCTCCCATTTTTATTTTATATGGCTTTCCCTTTATATTATATATGGCTTCCATTTATATTCTAGGCGCCCTTTTTATTTAGTATGGCCTTCCATTTATATTTATATTGCTCCATTAATTATTCTATGGCTTCCATTTATAATTTCTATGGCTTCCTTCCATTTATCTTTCTATGGCTTCCTTCTAATATTACATGCTTCCATTTAATTTCTTATGGCTCCCCCTTTTATTTATATGCTGCCATTTATATTTATATGCTTCTCCTCCATTTTATATTATATGGCTTCCTTTATATTTATATCTCGCTTCCTCCCTTATATTCATATGGCTTCCCATTTACTCTTTTTATGGCTTTCCTTTATATGTTCTATGTCTTCCATTCTATATTTATATGGTTCTCCCCTTTATATTTATATGGCTTTCCATTTATATTATAAAATATGGCTTCCATTTATATTTATATGGCCTCCCATTATATTATATGGCTTCCATTTATATTGATATGCTTCCATTTATATTTATAATTGCTCCCATTTCATATTTAATGGCTTCCTTCCATTTATATTTATATGGCTCCATTTAATTTATATGGTTATATGGCTTCCTTTTATTTATATGGCTTCCATTTATATTTATATGGCCTCCCAAACATTATATTTATAGGCTTCCACTTATATTTATATGGCTTCCCTTTATATTTATATGGCTCCCATTTATATTTAATATGGCTCCCCTTTATACTTCTAGGCTTTTCCATTATATTTGCTATGGCTCCCAATTTATATTTATATGGCTTCCTTTATATTTGTTGGGCTCCCCTTTATATTTCTATCCTATCTATGGCTCCCATTTATATTTATAATGGCGCCCATTTATATTTATATGGCTCCCATATATATTTTATATGGCTTCCATTTATATAATTATATTGCTCCATTTATAATTTATATGGCTCCCATCTTATATTTATATTGGCTTCCATTTAATTATTAGAGCCCCATTTATATTGATGGCCTCCATTTATTATTTATATTTGGCTCCCATTTATATTCTTGGCTGCCCCATTTTATTCTATATGGCTCCCTTTATATTTATAATGGCTTCCCTTTTATTTACTATGGCGGGGGGGTTGGGGGTTTCCCATTGATCTTTTATGGCCCCATTTTCTATTTCTATGGCTGCCATTTATATTTATATGACGCCCACATTTTATATTTATTGGCTTCCCTTTATATTTAATATGGCTCCCATTTTGTATATGGCTTCCATTTATATTTATATGGCTCCCATTTAATATTTATATCGGCTCCCATTTATATTATATGGTCCTTTATATCTTATATGCATCCCATATATATTTATGCTTTTCCAGTTATTTTATATGGCCTACCATTTATATTTATAATGGCTTCATCTTATATTGTATGGCCTCTCTTTAATATTTTATGCTTTTCCCTTCTATATTTATGGCTCCATTTTATGTCTATGGCTTCCCTTTATATTTCTATGGCTTCCATTTATATTTATATATGTGGCTCCCATTTTATTTTATATGGCTTCCATTTATATTTATTATGGCTCCCATTTTATATTTATAATACGGCCTTCCCTTTATTTTATATGGCTTCCATTTCCTACTTTATATTGTTCATTTATATTTCATATGGCTTCCATTTATTTTAGATGTCTGGCTCCATTTCATTATTTATATGCTTCCTTTATATTTCATATGGCTCCCATTTATATTTATATGGCTTCCCTTTATATTTATATGGCTTCCATTTATATTTATATGGCTCTCCATTTAATTTATCCTCATAATGGCCTCCCAATTATATTTCTTGGCTTCCATTATATTTCTAATGCTTCCATTTTATATTTCTAGGGCTTCCCCTTTATCTTTACATGGCGTCGATTTATATTTCTTATGGCTCCCATTTCTATTATATGGCCTTCCATTTCTAATTTCTATGTCTTCCATTTATATTTATATGGCTTCCCTTTATATGTTATCCGGCTCCCTTTATAGTTATAGGGCTCCCATTTATAGTTATATGGCTTCCTCCATTTATATTTATATGCTCTCTCCTCCTTCATATTTTTCTATGCGCTTCCACTTATATTATATGGCTCCAATTTATATTTATTGGCTTCCATTTATATTCATAGGCTCCCAATTTATATTTATATGGCCCCTTTGACTATTTATATGGCTTTCCATTTATATTTATATTCACACCATTGTATGTATATGTTCACATTATATTTATATGGCTTTCCATTTTATATGGCTTCCATTTAATCTTATATGGCTCTCCCCCATTTATATTTATATGGGCCCCATTTATATTATATGGCGTTTCCATTTATATTTCTAATGTGCTTCCTTTTATATTATGGCTTCCCTATTTATTTATATGGCTTTCCATTTATATTTATATGGCTCCCTTTATATTATATGGCTTCCTTTATATGTCTTCCATCTATAGTTAATAGTTCCATTTATATTTATATTGCTTCATTTATATTATATGGCTTCCTTTTTATATTTCTATGGCTTCCACTTTATATATTTATACTGGCTCCCATTCTAATATTTATATGGCTTTCCATTTATATTTATTGGCTCCCATTTATATTCTATGGCTTTCCATTATCTTCTCTAAATGGCTTCCATTTATATTAATATGGCTTCCCATTTTAATATTTATCTGGCTTCGCATTTATATTGATCGGCTCCCCCTTCTTTAATATGTTATATGGCTCCCATTGATAAGACGTTTAAATGGCTTCCATTTATATTTATATGGCTCCCATTTATATTTAGATTGCCTGCCCTTTAATATTTATATGGCTCCCATTGATATTGATACTGGCCCCCCTTTATATGTCTATGGCTTCCATTGATATTCTATGGCTTCCAGTTATATTTATGGCTTTCCCCCGTTTTTTATATATATGGCTTCCAGTTATATTCTATATGGCTCCCATTTTTATTTATGGGCTCCCACTTTAATATATATGCCTCCCCCATTTTATTTATATGGCTCTCCTTTTATAATTAATATGGCCTCTCATCTTTATATATTTATGGTTCCATTTATATTTATATGGCTTCCATTTAGATTTATATGGCTCCCCATTTATTTTCTAATGGCTTCCATTTATATTGATATGGCTCCCATTTATATTTCGATGGCTCCATTAATTTATATGCTCCCCATTTATCATTTATATGGCTTCCCATTTATAGTTATTACTGGCTCTCTTTACTATTTATATGGCGTTCCATTTATATTTATAATGGCTTCCATATTATGTTATATGGCTTCCATTTATATTTATTGGCTTCCATGTATTTTAGATGGCTTCCATTTATATTTATATGGCTTCCATTTAGATTTATGGCTCCCATTTATATTATATGCTTCCATTTTAGATTTTTGGCTTCCATTTATATTTTATAATGGCTTCCATTTATATTTATATGGCTTCTATAGTATTTCTAATACTGGCTTCTATTTCTGTTTTATAATATGCATCTATTTCTTTCCCCCTCACGCCTCATGTACATGGCCTCTATCAATCCTCTCACCCTAAACCTTCTCATGCCCTCTGATCCTCAACCTACTCATATATATGTACATATATATACATGCCCTCAACCTACTCATGCCCTCTGACCTTCAACCTACACCTGCCCTACATACATGCCCTCACCCTTCTCATGCCCTCTGACCCCCAACCTATTCATGCCCTCTGATACTCAACCTGCTCATATATATATACATGCCCTAAACCTACTCATGCCCAATCACCCTCAACCTACTCATATTTACATTCCCCACCAGCAGCCTCAAGTACATGGCCTATTATGGCATAGAATGTGCCGTTTTTTAATTTGTCTTCAAACCTGAAATAGTAGTTTGTGACACACACGGACAAACACTTTTGATAGGCTAATCCATTAATAAATAATCTTGTATTTTTTCCTTCGGGTATTCCCCCCCTTCAGCCTCATGTACATGGCCTCCATCAAAGCCTGGTCCTCCTCAATCCTCCTAACCACCCTCCCACACACCCACCCTTCCTTACCTACAGTCCATGCTTATGCTCTGGCCAGTCACACCAGTCAGGCATCATGCTCCCTCCTCCCACCCACCCACCTGCAGCCTCATGTACATGGCCTCCATCAAAGCCTGGTCCTCCTCACTCCCAACCACCCACCCTTCCTTACCTACAGTCCATGCTTATGCTCTGGCATGTCATACCAGTCAGGCACCATGTTCCCTCCTCCCACCCACACACCTACAGCCTCGTGCACATTGCCTCCATCAAGGCCTGCTCCTCCTCACTCCTCCTAACCACCCTCCCACCCACCCAACCCTTCCTTACCTACAGTCCATGCTTATGCTCTAGCCAGTCACACCAGTCAGGCACCATGTTCCCTCCTCCCACCCACCCACCTGCAGCCTCGTGTGCATGGCCTCCACCAAGGCCTGCTCCTCCTCAATCCTCCTAACCACCCTCCCACCCACCCACCCACCCTTCCTTCCCTACAGTCCATGCTTATGCTCTAGCCAGTCACACCAGTCAGGCACCATGTTCCCTCCTCCCACCCACACACCTGCAGCTTCGTGCACATTGCCTCCACCAAGGCCTGGTCCTCCTCAATCCATTTAATCACCCTCCCACCCACCCACCCTTCCTTCCCTTCAGTCCATGCTCTGGCCTTCCATATCAGACAGGCACCATGCTCCCTCCTCCTACCCACACACCTGCAGCCTCGTGTGCATGGCCTCCATCAAGGCCTGGTCCTCCTCACTCATCTCATGCTCTGTATCCCCAGCGCGGCGAACATAACGCCAGCAGTCATCTCCATCCCCGTCAGTGTACGCCAGGTCATCGTCCTCAACGTCGTCGATGTGCAGGCCCTGACCCTCTGTGCCATTTAAAAGGTCCACACTGCCGCTGTGAAGCGAGAAGAAGTCCGATTCTTCTAGGTCGGACAGGCCCCTGCTAGAGGAGTCCCTGTCAAAGCGAGCAACCACTCCAGCATCACCTGCCAGATAGCAACAGTGGTAGGGTGTAAAACAAAACAAGCACATCAATTTAGGTTCAATTTAGGTTCAAAAAAAAACAAGCACTTCAATTTAGTTCAATTTGGCCCTGACCCTCCGTGCCATTTAGGTTCATACTGCCGCTGTGAATCGAGAAGAAGTCCGATTCGTCTAGGTCAGACAGGCCCCTGCTAGAGGAGACCCTGTCAAATTGAGCAACCACTCCAGTATCACCTGCCAGATAGGCAGCATTGGTAGGGTGTAAACATTGTGTAAACGGTAAACAGGGCATCAGGAACAGTCAAATTGAAACTGTGTATACACAAGACATCAGGAACAGTTAAATTGAAACTGTGGGTAAACAGGGCATCAGGAACAGTTAAATTGAAACAGTGTGTAAACAGGGCATCAGGAACAGTTAAATTTAAACAGTGTAAACAGGGCATCAGGAAAAGTTAAATTGAAACAGTGTAAACAGGGCATCAGGAACAGTTAAATTTAAACAGTGTGTAAACAGGACATGCGGAACATTTAAATTGAATTAAATTTAGCTCTAGCTCTCAATCCATTCAGAAGGTCCACGCTGCCGCTCTGGAGTGTGAGGAGTGCAATTCGCAGTTTTGTGCTTCATATTTCTGTGGTCTAAGTTGAGTAGCTACGTGGGCAATAAGAGCAATATAAATACAAAGAGCAATACAAATATGCACTTCCTGAATGTTTATAGGAATACAAATACAAAGAGCAATACAAATACAAAGAGCAATACAAATACAAAGAGCAATACAAATATGCACTTCCTGAATGTTTATAGGAATACAAATACAAAGAGCAATACAAATACAAAGAGCAATACAAATACAAAGAGCAATACAAATATGCACTTCCTGAATGTTTATAGCAATACAAATACAAAGAGAAATACAAATATGCACTTCCTGATTGTATGTAGCAATACAAATATGCACTTCCTGAATGTTTATAGGTATACAAACACAAAGAGCAATACAAACACAAAGAGCAAAACAAACCAAAGAGCATACAAACTACGCTACCTGAGATATGATGTCTTTATAAACATACACCCCACCCCCCCCCCCCTGAGCATAACTAGCCCACTAACCCCCCGCCACACTACCTCGAGGGTAATATAGCTATAAAAAACACTAAAGAGCAATACAAACATCAAAGAGCAATACAAAATTACACTACTGGATGTATATAGTATACAAACACAAACGAGCAATACAACACACCTACGCTACTGGAGGTATAGAGCTCCTCAAGTCCTGAGTGCAGTCATGCCTGGGCCCAAGGCAACCCCCACCATGAAGGCTAGTGGTGATGTGTTGGTGTGTGAGGGGGGGGGGGGGGGGGGCACCTTGAGGTTTAGAGCTCCTCCCTAAGTTCCATTTAGCGGCATGCAGCCCAGCCCAAGGCAAAACCCCACCATGAAGCTAGGGGTGTATGTGTGGGTGTGTGAGAGGTGGGGTGGGTGGGGGGGGGGGGGGGGGGCTTACCTTGTGAGGTTAGAGCCTCACTCCCTAGGTCCATTAGCGCATGCATGCCCAGACCAAAGGAAACCCGATAAAATGAAGTGGACGGTCGGGCGGGCGTCTGTGCGGTTGGCTTCGGGTTCTGGGAGGCTCCTCTTTTTGGGTCTTGTTTTCCTTTTTTTCCCCTATTTCTCGGGTTGATGGTGTGGCTGCTGGTGTGGGTTGGGGGGGGGGCGGGGGGGGGTATCGAGGAGGGGGTGGTTGGGAGGGGGGGGGGAGGTGGTGGGGGGGGGGTGGGGTGGACGGTTGGCGTTGGTGCGTGTTTTGCTGTTTGGGCGGGAGAGTGTGGGGGTGGGGGGGGCGGAGGGGGGTTTTCCTTTGGGGCGGTGGCCGCTGGTGTGTGGATGGGGTAGGGTGGGGGGGGCGTTGTGCCCCTGTTGGGGCGTGTGGGGAGGGTGGAGGGGTGCGGGTCGTGGGGTGGGGCCAGGGGCTGTGGTCGGGGGCGTGGTTGGGGGGGGGGAGGCTGTCCTTCTACTCCCTTTGTTCTTTTTTGTCTTTCCAGGTGGGTGGCGAAGGGGGGTGGGGGCGTGGGTTCCCCTGCAGCGGGGGAGGGGTGGCGGGTGGAGGCTGCGGGGGGGCGTGGACGGGGGGGGGGGGGGGGACGGGCGTGGGGGGGAGGTAGGGGGGGGGGGGGTATGGGTATGTGTTCGTAGGGGGGAGGGATGGTGGGTGTGGGTAGTCGGGTGCACTCTTAGCTGTTCTACCTGGGGGGGCAGGCGATTGGGCGTGGGTCGGGGGGGGGGGGTGAGTGGGACCTGTTATTTAGTGTTGTGTGTGTAGGTGGGGGGGTTGGGGGGGTGGTGGGGGATTTGGGGGGGGGGGGTGGGGGCTTCTTGTGAACACACCTGGAGGTTTATAGGCTCGTTCCCAAGTCCTATGATCGCTATGCATGCCATAAAGCCACCAGAGGTGCAGCTGTGCCTGTCTCGTCGCCCTATAGATGATCTGTACAGCGCGCCACTGCCAAGTCGGTCGTGTTGTTATTCTCCTTTTTGAAGAAATGAGCGTGCGGCTGTCGACCGGGGCCACCTTGGACGAGGGGGGCCGTTGGGGGGCCTTGGGGCTGGCTCTGCTGATCGGAGGCATTCGGTGCACTTGGAATGATGAGGCCTTGGTGTTTGGAGATTTTGTTAACAGTGGGTGGATCTGGGAAGAGGGTGGGTTGAGCGCGGAAGAGGAGCTGCTGAGGGGAGGACGTTTGCCTCTGCGGGGAGCCTGTGAGAGGGAGAGGCAAGGAGAAGGTTTAGGGTTTAGGTTTAGGGTTTAGTTAGGTGGTGTGCCTCTGCGGGGAGCCTGTGAGAGGGAGAGGCAAGGAGAGGGTTTTAGGGTTTTAGGGGTTAGGGGTTAGTTTAGGTTGGTGTGCCTCTGCGGGGAGCCTGTGAGAGGGAGAGGCAAGGAGAGGGTTGTAGGGTTTAGGTTTTAGGGTTACTTGGTTGGTGTGCCCTGCAGGGAGCCTGTGAGGGAGAGGCAAGGAGAGGGTTTTAGGGTTTAGGGTTTTAGGGTTTAGGGTTTACTTTGGTTGGTGTGCCTCAGCGGGGAGTCTGTGAGAGGGAGAGGCAAGGAGAGGGTTTTCGGGTTCAGGGTTCAGGGTTTAGTTTGGTTGGTGTGCCTCTGCGGGGAGCCTGTGAGAGGGAGAGGCAAGACTCACCACTCATTACACCTTGCCCCCTGCGCCGCCCAAATGAAGTCCACTTTGCACACTCCATTCACACAACCACAGTACACCGCAGTAAAATACACCAGTAACCACAGTGTGCCCCACATACTCACCACCCATTACACCTTGTCCCCTGCGCCCTCCGAACGAAGCTGATTGGACACTGAAAAAGGATCCTAGAGGGGCCTCCATGTAGCTACCCCCAAGGGTGGGGGACATCCCCAGGGGGGTTGAGCCAGATGCCATCTCATCCCGGTGAAATGACCCTGGAACAGGCATTGCAGGAGTGCCTGTCTCCGGGTGGGGGAACTCTCCAGAGGGGTGAATCCCAACAGGGGGGGTTGCCGTCCAGATTGGTCCCTGGGGGGTCCCCAGGGGGGGGCCCTGTCCAGAGTGGTGAATCCCAACAGGGGGGGTTGCCGTCCAGATTGGTCCCTGGGGGGTCCCCAGGGTGGGGGCCTGTTCAGAGTAGTGAATTCCAGCAGGGGGGGTCCAGGGAGGGGACTCACCCCCAGAGGGCTCCATGCTGCTGAGTCGGCTTAAATCTTCAAAGGTGCTTGGGCTCCTAGCCTTTGTGGCGGGGGCAGGGGCAGGGGTACGGGCAGGGGCGGGGGCAAGTGGGGGGGGGCAGAACAGAGGCAGTGAGGGTGAGTGAATCTTCCGCCCTGATATGGGGTTGACACTAAGCGATACTGCCACCCCTGTATGGCCTGGACCCAGTCCGAGCCTGGGATCAGCCGCTCCGGGAGGACATGCTGGGGTTTGGGGCTCAGTGCTACCAGGAGAGGGCCCCATCACCATCTGCACATTTTGCAGCAAGCTGCAGCTCATCTCCCTCCACTGGAGTCCTACCTCAATCTCACACTCTCTGGCATGGGAGTGGGAGGACTCGGGATCTATGCCCCCGGCCTCAGAAGAGTGTTCCCAGGTCTCTTTCGTTCTGCTAGCGTGAGTGGAGTTTCCGCCAGCGTGCGCGGACGCTCCGCCAGTGAACGTGGAGTTTCCGCCAGCGTGCGCGGACTCTCCGCCAGCGAACGTGGAGTTTCTGCTAGCGTACGTGGATTCTCCAGGGGGAGCGCTTGGCATCCTAGGAGGGGTTGAGTCCTGGGATGCACCTGACCTCACTGGACTGACTGAGTCATGCTCATGCACTGTGGGAAGGACTGGCTCCTGTTCCTGCATACATGTATTAAAAATGCGGCGAGAATCGCAAAACAGTTGACCATATTGGGGGTACTGTGTCATGGGCATGCACTGTGGGAAGGACTGACTCCTGTTCATGCATATATTTATTAAAAATGCGGTGAGAATCGCAAAACAATTGACCGTATTGGGGGGACTGTGTCATGCTCCTGCAATGTGGGAAGGGCTGACTCCTGTTCTTGCACAAATTGATTACAATTGCGGTGAGAATCGCAAAACAATTGACCATATTGGGGGGACTGTTTCATGGGCATGCACTGTGGGAAGGACTGACTCCTGTTCCTGCATTCATTTATAAAAAATGCTGTGAGAATCGCTAAACCATTTGACCGTAGTGGGGGGACTGTGTCATGCTCCTGCACTGTGGGAGGGACTGACTCCTGCTCCTGCACAAATAGATTACAAATGTATACACAAAACTATTAGGAGGGCTGTGTCATGACTCCTTTTCATGCGCGAATTGATTGAAACATTTTTTTGAGAATCGCAAAACCACTTGACCTTATTGGGGGGACTGTTTCATGCTCCCGCAATGAGGGAAGGACTGGCTCCTGTTCCTGCTTAAATGTATTGAAAATGCGGTGAGAATCGCAAACCCATTTGATCGTAGTGGGAGGAATGTTACATGGGCATGCACTGTGGGAGGGACTGACTCCTGTTCCTGCATAATTTGATTTAAACATCCACACCACACCATACCATACCATACCATACCATACCATACCATACCATACCATACCATACCATACCATGTATACCACACCTCTCTGCTCTTGAAGCACAGCTCAATGGCCTTGCAGCTTCAATGGAGTACAATTTGCAAAATACACTAACATGAGCTTGTACATCACAGACTCACAGCTTGTACATCAACATCATAGTGCTTGTACATCACAGACTCACAGCTTGTACATCAACATCATAGTGCTTGTACATCACAGACTCACAGCTTGTACATCACCATCATAGTGCTTGAACATCAACATCATAGTGCTTGTCCATCACAGACTCACAGCTTGTACATCAACATCATAGTGGTTGTACATCACAGATTCACAGCTTGTGCATCAACATCATAGTGCTTGTACATCACAGACTCACAGCTTGTACATCAACATCATAGTGCTTGTACATCACAGACTCACAGCTTGTACATCAACATCATAGTGCTTGTACATCACAGACTCACAGCTTGTACATCAACATCATAGTGCTTGTAGATCACAGACTCACAGCTTGTACATCAACATCATAGTGGTTGTACATCACAGACTCACAGCTTGTACATCAACATCATAGTGCTTGTACATCACAGACTCACAGCCTGTACATCAACATCATAGTGGTTGTACATAACAGACTCACAGCTTGTACATCAACATCATAGTGGTTGTACATCACAGACTCACAGCTTGTACATCAACATCATAGTGGTTGTACAGCACAGACTCACAGCTTGTACATCAACATCATAGTGGTCGTACATCACAGACTCACAGCTTGTACATCAACATCATAGTGCTTGTACATCACAGACTCACAGCTTGTACATCAACATCATAGTGCTTGTACATCACAGACTCACAGCTTGTACATCAACATCATAGTGGTTGTACATCACTGACTCACAGCTTGTACATCAACATCATAGTGGTTGTACATCACTGACACACAGCTTGTACATCAACATCATAGTGGTTGTACATCAAAGACTCACAGCTTGTACATCAACATCATAGTGCTTGTACATCACAGACTCACCAGCCCAGCAACCATGTCGCCTGCGCCCTCCAAATGAAGTACACTCCATTTACAGCAAAAACAGTTACGTACCCATACCACACCATCCCATCCCGTCCCATCCCATCCCATCCCATCCCATCCCATCCCGTCCCATCCCATATATGCCACACCGCACCTCTCTGCTCTTGAAGCTGAGCTCAATGGCCTTGCAGCTCAGCACAGCCATGTTGCCTCCATTCAAGGGCTCAGTCTCTGAGTCCCCTTCATCACATGTCGCCGACACGCAGATCTCCCCGATCCTAGCTGTAACATTCATCAGCCTGCTGAGCCGCTCAAATTGCTCAATTTGCTTTCTCCGTACTGCCAGAGGGTCAGAAACACGTACTGCTTGACCCGGGCGCAAGCCAGTGGGGGATTTCATCCTCTGGCTATGTGATTTTTGTGGAGCTCTTTTCGCTGGGTTGACTTGATCCTGTGCCTGGGGCCCCTTTAGCGCATCCACAAGGAAAGGGATGACGGCGGCTTGGGAGGGCAGCATGGTAGCATTCACCTGTACATGTGTGTGGGGGGGGGTGTGTGGGGGGGTGACTATGTGTGTATGTGTGTGTATGTGTGTGTGTGTGTGTGTGTGTGTGTATGTGTGTAAGTGTGTAGGGTGTGCTGTGTGGTGTGTAGGGTGTGCTGTGTGGTGTGTAGGGCGTGCTGTGTGGTGTGTAGGGCGTGATTTGTGGTGTGTAGGGCGTGCTGTGTGGTGTGCAGGGTGTGGTGTGACATGCTAAGGGGTGATTCCAAGCTTGCAACACTAGCATGCAACACTGACCTGTGCTGCTTCAAACACTAGCATGATCTTTTGCGCCGTTCCCGGCTGGGGGGAAGTTGCAGGCTGGGGGGAGCCGTAGGTTGAATTCACACCCGAGGCGAAAGAGACATGTAGGAGGGAGGTGGAAGGAGGGGAGGGTCTGATTTGATCCAGACTGAGCGTAGCAGCGGGGATGGACAACACAGGAGCTAGGAAAGGAGAGTCAAGTGATGTCGCTATACAGAAGAACAGGTTTTGAATCTCAAATAAGTTGTTGCTTGGTGAAGCTGGCCCCCTGCTGCTGCTGCTGCTGCTGCTGCTGCAAGGGGCAGGGGGGTGGCAGGGGGTGGGTGGGGAGGGAGGGGGGGCTGATGCTGGTGCTGATGCTATGGAAGGAGCTGCTGCATGGGAGTGTTGCCATGTTGGATCTGATAGTAGGCCAAGCAGCTTATTGTCTGATGTATCCTGAAAGCGCGGGGCACTTGGATTGGATGGCGTGAGGAGAGCGGCCAGGTGCATGGGGAGGCTCACTGATAGGCGATGCACACACAACATTGCTTTGCATCCTGGAACGGCCTGCATGCGTCGAGAGGGCGTGCCACGACGTGGATTTACTGCGGCATGTCCCGCATCGTGCCGATGTTTTGCGCCCTGAGCCCCTGCCATCAGAACACAGTCTTCCAAACTGAATTGAAGTGCTACGTGGGGGAGAGGCAAGTGGCTTGGCTTGGCTTCCTCATGCCCTGTATCAACTCTGGTCGGTCCAGCAGGTCCACCTGGTGCACCAGATACAGGCTTTTTGAATTCCTCTGATTCACTGCTGCTTTTGCTTCCTTCCCACCCCCCTTCTGCAGAACCCGCTGCTGCATTGCTGTTGCTTGTATTGCTGCTGCTGTTGCTAATTGCATTGCTGTTGCTGATTGCATTGCTGGCGGTCCTGATGGAATGGATGAGCTCTGCCCCAACAAGCAGATTCTTCGCTCGGACCTCAAGCTCGTAGCAAGGGAGAGCTTTGGAGAAATTAAGTTGATAAGAATCATTCCCGGATTGGGCAGGGGGATTTGAACCAACACCATCACCAGCACCAGCACCAGCACCACCACTTGAGATCCTTGATTCGGTTGCAATGCGGGGATGACCCGAATGGGTAGAAGGGGGCGGATGGTTCATCTGAGGTGAAAGACATTGAACCCCAAATTTGATGGAGCCGGCGATAGAGCTGTCAGCTGAAAAGCCATGGCCATCCACCATAGGTTTGTTTGATGTTAAAAAAGCCCCTTGTTGATCTGCATAACCCTCAACAAATGGGGCAAGCATTGACATCGATGCGCTCCACCTTGCAGCCACTTCTGGCCTACTCTCCAGATCTGACTGCTTCCTGCCGTTAATGCCATACCTGCTGTTGCTCATGCTATTGCTGTTGCTGCTGTAGCTGCCATTGTTGCGGCTGGGGGGGGTGCCAGGGGGGGTGCTGGGGCCGGGGCTGCTGGGTCCCAAGTTGCCGGGGGGATAGCTGGAGCTGTGGCTGCTGGGTCCCGGGTTGCCAGGGGGGGTGCTGGAGCTGTGGCTGACAGGTCCTGCTTCTGTCTGCGGACCATCACGGATTTTAATAGAATCCATCGAGAAGTCGAGGGTGACGACGTCAACTGCGAATACCTTGCCTGCAGCCAGGAAGGTGCCTGCAGACTCAGAAGCAGTAGCATATTGACTCTCCAAACGGATTTGCCCCAATGTACCTTGGACCACAGCCCGGCCTGCCCGCGAGCTGGCTTCCAGTGTGATCAGAGCAACGGTCAAACAGATGGTGGGGTAGCCCTTGGGGTCTGTCTGGGGCCACCTCTGTGCCTCGGGCCTCAACCCTTCTTCATATGTGACTAGGTTGTGAATGAGAGTGATGCTGATTGGCTCGATCACGACCTGAATCTGGACGGCAGGCTTGGCAACCGGAGGGGGATGGTCCACTGGAGTTCCTGTAGCAGGTGCTTGCACACATGACTGGGTGGCAGGCTGGGTGGCAGGGGTTGAAGGCTGGGTGGCAGGGGTGGACGGCTGGATGGCAGGGGTGGAAGGCTGTGTTGCGGGCTGGGTGGCAGGGTTGGAAGGCTGGGTGGAAGGGGTAGCAGACTGGGTGGCAGGCTGGTTGGCAGGAGTGGAAGGCTGGGTGGAAGGGGTGGAAGGCTGGGTGGAAGGGGTGGCAGGGGTGGCCAGCTGGGTTGAAGGCTGGGTGGAGGGGGTGGAAGGCTGGGTGGCAGGGGTGGCCGGCTGGGTTGAAAGCTGGGTGGAAGGGGTGGAAGGCTGGGTGGAGGGGGTGGAAGGCTGGGTGGCAGGGGTGGACGGCTGGGTTGAAGGCTGGTTTGAAGGCTGGGTGGCTGCTGTATCCAAAGATTGTTTGGTTTCGACACCTTCAGGGATGGAGCCGTATGCCGCAGTTCGGAAATTTCCAAGCTTTAGGGGCTTGGCAAGGTCTGGCGATGTAACACAATAACTCTGAAGGTCAGCCTCAGGCTTGAAGTCATAAGATGCCGCAGTAAATCTCTCCAAATGCCGGGTTGGGGCGACTGGCGGTGCTGTTGTACCACCCTCTGCCGATTGTGTCGCAGCAGGTACATCTGCTGCTGACCTGTCGCTCTGCTGCTCTGCTGCTGTTGCTGCTGATGAGCCAAGCTCTTCGGTAGTAGAGGTACAGGCAGTACAATGGCTGTCCCAAGGTAGAACAGCAGGAGCATCTGATGCTGATGATGAGCCGCGCTCAACGATAGTAGCATACGCAGTGGCGCCAGGTTTGCACTGCCTTGGCTCACTGTGGGTCTGATGTGATGAACCAGAGCCAATCCCAGCGCCAGAGTTGGGCTGTCTTTGCTCTCTGTGGGTCTGATTTGAGAAACTAGGGTTGAGATCAGAGCAATCTTTGGGCTCTTTTTGCTCTCTGTGCGCCTGGTACGAAGACAGGACACTGTCCACAATCCGGGCCAAGTCAGTAAGCTCCTGTGTCTGGACTTGGCCCACAAGCCCCGACAGGTTCACGTCCATCCTGGGAGAGGCCAGCAGGGAGTCACCAGGTACTCTGTTGAGGGCGGTCTGCACACTGACTCCAACAGCCGGCAAGGGGCACAGCATCCGAGCGACACAAGCAGCAGGGCCGGAGAGATATCCCTCGAGAATCAACCCTCTGTCGGCATCCAAGCGAGGTAAGCTTTTGGAGCGGGCAAAAGGAGTATCATCGACTTTGTCTCTTGGTGGAGCAGGAGCTGTTTCTCTTGCAGAGGCAGGCATGGCCCTGACCCCCGCCGCCGAGGATTTGGGAGCAGAATCTCCACCACCACCACCACCACCACGATGATTTGGTTCGACACCAGCACCAAGATTTGGTCCAACAACACCACCACCACGTTTTGGTTCAACACTACCACCACGATTTGGTCCATTACCACCACCACCACCACCACCACCACTGTCTGCTTTACAGGTCGTCGAGCAGCCCACGAGCACAGATGCGATTGAGACGTTGTACCGCTGATAAAGAAGGTAGTCCTCTAGTTCTAGCAACCCATCCAAGGCTTGAGGGTCCCCTGGGGTGGGGTGGGCTGAGGTGGGCTGGGCTGGGGTGGGCTGGGGCGGGGTGGGCGGGGTGGGGTGGGCTGGGGTAGGCTGATTTTCAAGAAGAGCCCTCTCCAAATCAGCAGCTGTAAGGCGGAGGTCTAGCTCTGAACCATTAGCCCTCAGCCGCTGGAGATGCTTGGCACCTGATACGGGTAAGGACAGGTGGCTTGGCACAGTGAAGGGCAGGTAAGGGCAACTAAGGGCAGGTAAGGGCAGGTAAGGGCAGGTAAGGGCAGGGAAAGACACGCAAGGGCAGGTTGCTTGATGCAGTTAAGGGCAGGTAAGGTACACATCATCTGCATAGCACAAACTTGGGGCCCCGTCATTTACGATTTGTTGGGGTTCAGTTCACCAGAGCTTGTTTTGTACACAGCCCTACCCAAAAGTAAGGTTGGGCAAGTATATTTAGCTTATTCGGCAACGCCTTAACAGGCTGGATTGTACAACAAACACAAAACACGCACGCCAACACCAGTTTTTTGTAAATCTGAAAGTGGTTTTTACTATCTTGATGGTTTTAGGCCTCCTCCAGGGACAGGTTTTATAGCTTTTATAGCATTTATAGCCATTTATAGCTTTTAAGGGCCATCAAGGGCTAACAAACGTTTTCCTGACATTTTTAAAGGGATAATTTTGCCAAAACGGAGTCAAAACTAGCGATAGCTATTTATATCGGGGATGAAAATGCCTGACCAACACGAGCAATCCAGGCGCATACATTTGTGTGTGTGTAACGCGTCACAAATTAAGCGACTTGGTGCGACCCCAGTGCGACGCGCTGCCCCCCAATCCCTGCAGAGCGCGTACCCCGGGGGGTTCAGGGGGGCATTTCTGTCTAGTTTAGCCAGACCCATGCGTTGCATGCACCAATGGGATGGCGAGGTGTCGTCGAAAACAAAAGTGGGCGCCTACTGCTGGTGCTGGTGCTGGTGCTTTGCTTTGCTTCTTGCTTTGCTTCTTGCTTTGCTTCTTGCTTTGCTTCTTGCTTTGCTTCTTGCTTTGCTTCTTGCTTTGCTTCTTGCTTTGCTTCTTGCTTTGCTTCTTGCTTTGCTTCTTGCTTTGCTTCTTGCTTTGCTTCTTGCTTTGCTTCTTGCTTTGCTTCTTGCTTTGCTTCTTGCTTTGCTTCTTGCTTTGCTTCTTGCTTTGCTTCTTGCTTTGCTTCTTGCTTTGCTTCTTGCTTTGCTTCTTGCTTTGCTTTGCTTTGCTTCTTGCTTTGCTTTGCTTTGCTTTGCTTGCTGCTGGTGCTTTGCTTTGCATGCATGTGGTTGCATCGCCCTTTTCTTGTTAGCAACCTGCTAACTTCATGCACGTGTATCATAATATCTTAATATAATTGTTTTGGTAGGGTATGTGTGTGTCAAAACGTCTTAATCAAGTTTGTCAAAAAAAGCGAACCCTAAACCCTGAACTCTAAGCCCTAAACCCTAAACTACAATCCCTAAACCCTATATAAATCCCACCTGGTGACATGTTCGCAGGCTCAGGAGTTTGAACCTGAATATGACACATGCGCACTATAGCGCACTGGTCACAAGTTTCCAGAGGAGCAAGAACCACCACCTCTTCCATCCTTAGATCCAGATGTAGTGTTGGAGGCGTGCAGTGGAGGTAGTGGCACCTTGCTAGGGTCTGTGCTGTGCGGCCTGGCAACCCACAAATTGCTTGTACTTGGTGTTCCTACAAGATGTCGAGGATGAATAGGATTTGGAATGTGCGTGTGCGTGCGCGTGTGCGTGTGCGTGTGTCTGTGAGGTGGAGTTTGTGAGTGTTTGGGTGTGTGGGAAAGGCGGCGGTGGGCGGTGTGTGTGGGTGGGTGTGTGGGGGTGGGTGCGCGCGCATGTGTGTGTGTGGGTGTGAGTGTGGGTGGGTGTGTGGGAGGGTGTGTGGGAGGGAGGGGGGGGATGGGGGTAGGCATCTGGCAACAGGGCAGCTTGTGTTGTGGTGGTGGTGGTGGTGGTGGTGGTGGTGGTGGTGTTTGGTGACAATTTAAAGCCAAAAAGGCAAAAAAGGCCCAAATAGGATCAAAGTATGCTCACCTGCAGTGTGGTTCCCACTTTGATGCCCTTGAAGGTTGCCGCAACACCTATTCCCTATTTAAAGCCAAAAAGGCAAAAGAGGCCAAAATAGGATCAAAGGATGCTCACCTGAATGTGCATTTCCCACTTTGATGCCCTTCAAGGTAGCCGCAACACCTATTCCCTATTTAAAGCCAAAAAGGAAAAAGAGGCCAAAATAGGATCAAAGTTTGCTCACCTGCAGTGTGGTTCCCACTTTGATGCCCTTCAAGGCAGCCTGAACACCTTTTTCCCTACTTCCCTCTTTCAAGCCAGACAGGCCAAAATAGGATCAAAGTATACTGCGCACCTGAAGAGTGTTTCCCACTTTGATTCCCTTCAAAGCAGCCTCAACAGTCGCGAGGCACTTGGGCCGGAAAGTGAAATAGATAGGAGTGACGTCAACAGACACTCGAGCCCTCGGAGGTGACTGCTCTGGGTTGGCTGCGCAGTTACCCGGTATGGACATTTTCAGAGCGATGAAGGGCACGACAGCAGTCTTGGTAGGAATGTCCAGCCTGTCTTCTGAAAGTAAAACTGAAGTGGAGCTCCTATCCTGGGGCACGGACTTCGTATGGAGGGAGCTGGCGAGGGGCACAGGTGTAGCGGGGGGGCCGGCATGCCAGCTGAGCATGTCACGTTCATTCAGAGATTGATGGCTACGTAGTCGACCCAAGGACTGACTCAGGTTCTCATGGCTGATGGTCCGGCTACTGGGATGCACGCCGGAGGAGGAGGGGTTGCGGACACGCCGGTCGAGGGTCTGGCTAGATTGGGAAAGCTTGAGCAATGGACGCCCAGCCCCTCCCGCCATGATGGACAGGAGCTCGTCAGACTCGGAGCAGTGGTCAAAAGCTTGGATGCTGTTGACACTTAGCTCAACCAGCCCAGTCCCATTGGGCTTAAGCAAGAGGTCCATAATAGAGGAGCAGAGGAGGACTGAGGCAAGTCGAACAGGGAGAGCACCAGCACCAGCACCAGCACCAGCACCAGCACCAGCACCAGCACCAGCACCAGCACCAGCACCGGCACCGGCACCAGCACTAGCACCAGTACCAGCACCAGCACTAGCTCCAGCGCCAGCACCAGCACCAGCATCAGGTGTCAATATAGAGCTTGACCTTGGGTCTCGAGGGTCGCAACCGAGGGAGGCAGCGTCAGAGTTCAGAGAGAAGTGCATGTCAGCAACACTCAGTTGCAATTTGACTGATGCGGGTGCAGACTCTAGCTCAGTGTCTCCGAGGGCAAAGCCATCAGTACTGCGCCGGTGATGGCGCTGGCTGTGCTGCTGGTGCTGGTGCGCTCTCTCCTCCAGCAAATGGTACAGCTCATCCACGTCTTGTAAGGATAGCGACGCTGGCACGGCTGCTGCAGCACCGGCAGGCGCCCTCTCTCCCGTAACAGGAGCACTGGTTCCAGCTTGACCATAGAAGAAGCTTGACACCCCATGCCACCCCCATGCTACCCAGCTGTGGTTGCCTTCGGGATCTGCGCCCTGGAGGGAAGAGTCCGACGAGGTGTGTGTGCCATCAGAGTACTCTGACCCTGCATACAAGCCAGACACACTCTCAGAGGCAGAGCCGCCTTCCTCATCTCCGTCCTCATCCCCGTCCTCATCCCCTTCTTCACCCTCGTCCTCATCCCCTTCCT
>JACBWV010000099.1:4312159-4432159 GCA_013435795.1 Chlamydomonas sp. ICE-L
CATAGTGTACGCCACCCCCCGGGTCTGAAGCGACCACACCTGCAATCATGGATGATATAACATGAAGGAACACGCACACACACCGAGCACACATACACACACTGCCCCACACCCACCCAGCCCCTCACACCCAGCCCCACCCACACACTACCCCACACCCAGAAATGTTGAGGTTGAGGGGGGCAGCCTGTTTGCTTGCACTGGGGCCAACCACCATTGATGATAGAACAAAATCGTTTATAATTTATTCACTTGCCATGTGTGCTTTGTAGCTCATCAGAAAAGCAGCTAATTGGTTAAACTACAGCAGAAATAGCCGTATTAGACGAGCAGCTAATCAGTTAATCTACTAGCAGACATAGCCATATCAGAAAAGCAGCTAATTGGTTAAACTACAGCAGAAATAGCCGTATTAGACGAGCAGCTAATCAGTTAATCTATTAGCAGACATAGCCATATCAGAAAAGCAGCTAATTGGTTAAAGTACAGCAGAAATGGCCGTATTAGACGAGCAGCTAATCAGTTAATCTACTGGCAGACATAGCCATATCAGAAAAGCAGCTAATTGGTTAAACTACAGCAGAAATAGCCGTATCATACAAGCAGCTAATCAGTTAATCTACTAGCAGACATAGCCATATCAGACGAGCAGCTAATTGGTTAACGTACAGCAGAAATAGCTCTATTAGACGAGCAGCTAATCAGTTAATCTACTAGCAGACATAGCCATATCAGACGAGCAGCTAATTGTAAAATACAGCAGAAATAGCCAAGCACAGCGCATGCTTCCCAAGGGGCTAAAGGAACACACACAAACACGGAGCACACATACACACACTGCCCCTCACCCACCCAGCCCCTTACACCCAGCCCCAAACAGCCCCGTGTCTGTGTGTGTGTGTGTGTCTGTGTGTGTGTGTGTGGGGGGGGGGGGGGGGGGGGGGGGGGGGGGGGTGGGGGGGGGGGGGGGGGGGGGGGGGGGGGGGGGGGGGGGGTACTAACTGAAACATCCAATGCAACACATGCTTACCAAGGGGCTCGAGTTGGTGAGACGTGACCTATATATTTGTGTCGTGTGGGTGCAGGTGCGGATGCGTGTGTGTGTTGTGTGTGTGTGTGTGTGTGTATGTGTGTGTATGTGTGTGTGTGTGTGTGTTGGTGTGTGGTGTGGTGTGTGTGTGCGTGTGTGTGTGTGTGTGTGTGTGTGTTGTGTGTGTGTGTGTGTGTTGTGTGGTGTGTGTGTGTGTGTGGGTGTGTGGTGTGTGTCGTGTGTGTGGTGTGTGTCTGCGTGTGTGTGTGTGTGTGTGCGTGTGTTGTGTGTGCGTGTGTGTGCGTGTGTGTGGCGTGTGTGCGTGTGTGTGCGTGTGTGTGCGTGGTGTGTGTGCGTGTGTGGTGTTTGCGTGTTTTGTAGATGGGTGGGTGGGTGTGGGTGGGTGGGTTGACTAACTAAATCATCCAATGCAACACATGCTTCCCAAGGGGCTCAAGTTGGTGAGACGAGACCTACATATCTGCGTCATGTACGTGTGTGTGTATGTGTGTGTGTATGTGTGTGTGTATGTGTGTGTGTATGTGTGTGTGTAGGTAAGAGGTAAATTACTGTAACACATACACATACATATTAATCATGGGGCCCCAACCCCCCCACACACACAGACATACCACACACACACACCACCCCTCCCCCACCCCCACCCCACCCCACCCCTTTTGGTGTTTGGACCCAGTGAAAGCAAACGGGCTGGCCCCCCCAACCTCACGCCTCGTAATAAGGCGTACTATTTATTTATTTATACATATGGTGAGTCGCACCTGTTCCTTCGGTTCCACACATTGAAGTCATCTGACAGCTTTGAAGTGGCATGTACCTGCTGAGGTTTAGCCTGCGCATAATATGAAGATGGAAACATGTATGATATCTTTTAGATGTATCACACAACATTGTGGTTCCATCTGAGAGCTGTTAAGTGGCATGTACCTGCTGAGGTTTAGCCTGCGCATGATATGAAGATGGAAACATGTTTGATATTTGTTAGATGTTTTACACAACAATGTGGGTCCATCTGAGAGCTGTGCGGTGACCTGTACCTGCTGAGGCGTAGCCTGCGCATGAAATGAAGATAAAAACATGTGTGATATCTTTTAGATGTATCACACAACAATGTGGCTCCATCTGAGATCTTTTCAGTGGCGTGCACCTGCTGAGGTTTAGCCTGCGCATAATATGAAGATGGAAACATGTCTGGTATTTGTTAGATGTTTCACACAACAATGTGGCTCCATCTGAGAGCTTTTCAGGGGCATGCACCTGCTGATGCTTGGCCAGCGCATGATATGAAATTGGAAACATGTCTGGTATTTGTTAGATGTTTCACACAACAATGTGGTTCCATCTGAGAGCTTTGCAGTGGCATGCACCTGCTGATGCTTGGCCAGCGCATGATATGAAATTGGAAACATGTCTGGTATTTGTTAGATGTTTCACACAACAATGTGGTTCCATCTGAGAGCTTTTCAGGGGCATGCACCTGCTGATGCTTAGCCAGCGCATAATATGAAATTGGAAACATGTCTGGTATTTGTTAGATGTTTCACACAACAATGTGGTTCCATCTGAGAGCTTTGCAGTGGCATGCACCTGCTGATGCCTAGCCAGCGCATGATATGAAATTGGAAACATGTCTGGTATTTGTTAGATGTTTCACACAACAATGTGGTTCCATCTGAGAGCTTTGCAGTGGCATGTACCTGCTGATGCTTGGCCAGCGCATGATATGAAATTGGAAACATGTCTGGTATTTGTTAGATGTTTCACACAACAATGTGGTTCCATCTGAGAGCTTTGCAGTGGCATGCACCTGCTGATGCTTAGCCAGCGCATGATATGAAATTGGAAACATGTCTGGTATTTGTTAGATGTTTCACACAACAATGTGGTTCCATCTGAGAGCTTTGCAGTGGCATGCACCTGCTGATGCCTAGCCAGCGCATGATATGAAATTGGAAACATGTCTGGTATTTGTTAGATGTTCACACAACAATGTGGTTCCATCTGAGAGCTTTGCAGTGGCATGCACCTGCTGATGCTTGGCCAGCGCATGATATGAAATTGGAAACATGTCTGGTATTTGTTAGATGTTTCACACAACAATGTGGTTCCATCTGAGAGCTTTGCAGTGGCATGCACCTGCTGATGCTTAGCCAGCGCATGATATGAAATTGGAAACATGTCTGGTATTTGTTAGATGTTTCACACAACAATGTGGTTCCATCTGAGAGCTTTGCAGTGGCATGCACCTGCTGATGCTTAGCCAGCGCATGATATGAAATTGGAAACATGTCTGGTATTTGTTAGATGTTTCACACAACAATGTGGTTCCATCTGAGAGCTTTGCAGTGGCATGCACCTGCTGATGCTTAGCCAGCGCATGATATGAATTTGGAAACATGTCTAGTATTTGTTAGATGTTTCACACAACAATGTGGTTCCATCTGAGAGCTTTGCAGTGGCATGCACCTGCTGATGCTTAGCCAGCGCATGATATGAAATTGGAAACATGTCTGGTATTTGTTAGATGTTTCACACAACAATGTGGTTCCATCTGAGAGCCTTTCAGGGGCATGCACCTGCTGATGCTTAGCCAGCGCATGATATGAAATTGGAAACATGTCTGGTATTTGTTAGATGTTTCACACAACAATGTGGTTCCATCTGAGAGCTTTGCAGTGGCATGCACCTGCTGATGCTTAGCCAGCGCATGATATGAAATTGGAAACATGTCTGGTATTTGTTAGATGTTTTCACACAACAATGTGGTTCCATCTGAGAGCTTTGCAGTGGCATGCACCTGCTGATGCTTAGCCAGCGCATGATATGAAATTTGGAAACATGTCTAGTATTTGTTAGATGTTTCACACAACAATGTGGTTCCATCTGAGAGCTTTGCAGTGGCATGCACCTGCTGATGCTTAGCCAGCGCATGATATGAAATTGGAAACATGTCTGGTATTTGTTAGATGTTTCACACAACAATGTGGCTCCATCTGAGAGCTTTGCAGTGGCATGCACCTGCTGATGCTTAGCCAGCGCATGATATGAAATTGGAAACATGTCTGGTATTTGTTAGATGTTTCACACAACAATGTGGTTCCATCTGAGAGCTTTGCAGTGGCATGCACCTGCTGATGCTTAGCCAGCGCATGATATGAAATTGGAAACATGTCTGGTATTTGTTAGATGTTTCACACAACAATGTGGTTCCATCTGAGAGCTTTGCAGTGGCATGCACCTGCTGATGCTTGGCCAGCGCATGATATGAAATTGGAAACATGTCTGGTATTTGTTAGATGTTTCACACAACAATGTGGTTCCATCTGAGAGCTTTGCAGTGGCATGCACCTGCTGATGCTTAGCCAGCGCATGATATGAAATTGGAAACATGTCTAGTATTTGTTAGATGTTTCACACAACAATGTGGTTCCATCTGAGAGCTTTGCAGTGGCATGCACCTGCTGATGCTTAGCCAGCGCATGATATGAAATTGGAAACATGTCTGGTATTTGTTAGATGTTTCACACAACAATGTGGTTCCATCTGAGAGCTTTGCAGTGGCATGCACCTGCTGATGCTTGGCCTGTACACAATACAAAGAAGAGACCATGCCTGAGCTTTATTTTCAGCTTTATTTTCAGCTTTATTTTCAGCTTTATATTCAGCTTTATTTTCCAGCTTAGCCTTCACATAGTATGAAGATGAGATCTTTATGTGAGGTAGGCAGATCTGATCAGAGGCAGATCTGGTCTGCCTTTATGTGAGGTAGGCAGATCTGATCAGAGGCAGATCTGGTCTGCCTTTATGTGAGGTAGGCAGATCTGATCAGCATTTATGTGGATCATGTAGTAAGATCAGGTACGGCTGTCACAAGTAAACTAAATGTCTGGCTGCCTGTGGCCAACTGTACAGCACTTCATGGTACAAGGTATTATAATCCAAACTCCAACCCAACCCAACGAAACCCAAACTCTTACCCAAACTCCAACCAGACCCAGACTCCAACTCCACTACACAGCGCTTCATGGTACCAGTTATTGGTGTGGAAACTGGTGCTCGTGAAACTGGTGCTCGCGAAACTGGTGCTCGTCAAACTCCAGGGTTCGACGGTCTTCCTCCTCCCCCGGCGCGGGCCCTGTCGTACTAAGGTCTGCCCAAGGTACAGGGGCAGTAAACACGGTAGAGGGAAATTAGCCCAGGGCAGGGTTAGCCAGCCCGGGAGCGGGCGGTTAACCCTAACCCCTGAAACCCTAAACCCCCTAAACTCTAATCCCCCACACCGGGCTGGTTAACCTCACGCTAACTTCCCCCCACCCAGTACACACCCACCTGGAAGTGAATCTGCTCAATGCCCAGTAGCACCTCCAGCTGGTGCTGGATTCCTGCTCCCCCGCTCCCCCCCATGATGACTTGTACCGCCAAATCCACAGGCTTAAGAATCAGATCACTCTCTTCAGGCTCAGGGCACAGAGGGGCGACGTTCACCAAGTGCCCAAGATCTTGGGGGCGGGATGCAGTGGGGCCAGGGTGAGGTGCATGGGGCCGGGATGAAGTGCTTGGGGCCGGGATGCAGTGGATGTACGCCTGTAGCTGCTCTACTTTCAGGTGCCGGCCTTTCTGAAGTACCTGCAAATGGATGCACAAATAAATAAATAAAGAAGTATATAAATATGAGATCAATATATTAATATATACATCCAATGGTGCTTAATCCCCAAAACGCCCTAATTCGGGACAAGAGTGTGGGACAGAGCCGTACACACCCCAACATGCTCGGAATCGAATTCTGAGTAGATAGCGTTTCTCATCAGTGTTTCAGCTAGACGCGCAGCTATTTTTTGTTCCGATGGGCATTCGGTCGCGAGCAGCCCAGGCCGGCAGGCAGTTGGCAGTACACGAGATGTACGAAATATTTTGGGACAAATCCAATTCGCGTCAAGTACGAGGTCGCGCGGGATATCGCGAATCAAGTTTCCGCGGGACGAAAGGCATATCTAGCCCCTACCGCAAGGTCGGAGGCTGCGCTTCAGCCTCGGCGTCTGATTGAACTGCAATAGCAATTCCATCTGCCATTTCGGCTGATACCAGCGTTCCACCTGCCAGTTCGGTCTATACCTGAAAAAATCCTAATCAAAATCTAACTTCAGATGTGGATGTTTGATGAGAAAAGAAAAAAAGTTTTTTTATTTATTTTTCCAAATTTCAAATTCCAATTTGTTCGAAAAGTGATTTCGTTCCCTTTGCTGAAATGACGAAGACACAAAACGATGCAGTTGCGGCTGTGCAGCTTGTTACATCATTAGGGACTCCTAAATTGGCCCAAAATGTGCAAATATTCAGTGATTTTTGGCTTTGTACAGCCCGTACTGCCTGCACAGTATCTTCCACAACCTGCTGTGACAATAACTTGAAAGGGAAGATGTGAAAAACAGGCCTACCTAATTCAATTTTAAAAATTAAAAAATTGACTGCTTTTGGCTCTGTCCCACATTGGTGTAAAATCTGTCCTGAATTAGGGACCCCCATAGAGAAGGGAAAAAAAGGGTCTACTTCATCTGGTTCACAAACCCTGAGCATACCCAAATCCAAGTATTTAGATGTTGAGGTGATGTGGTTAAGCAACTTTGTAGCATTTTTTTGTTTTCACTGGACTGGAGTCCATGGGTCAAAACCGTCTGTCCCAAAAGGCCAATAATTAGGCACCATTGGAGATAAATGAATAAATAAATAAATAAATAAATAAATAAATAAATAAATAAAAAATAAATAATTAAATAAATATATAAATAATTAATTAATTAAATAAATAAATAAATAAATAAATAAATAAATAAATACATGCATACATAGAGATACGTACACAAATACATGCAAACATAAATATATTCATTAAAATGCATGCACCTAAATGAGGTAGTATATATGCATGAAAGTACATATGCCAGGCATGCGCACAAGCACCTGAACATGGATGTGGCAGTACAAGTACCTGGACATGGACGTGGTAGCCCTAGGATACATACATACATACATACATACATACATACATACATACATACATACATACATACATACATACATACATACCGATCCACGGTCTGCGCTTCCCCCAAACATGCGGAACAAGGTTGAGCTCAGTCCTGACTGTGAGGAGACGGGTACAGTTGCCAACTTATGGAGCTTCATGCCCAACACTGTGGAGGATCCATCTGGTTTGGGTGCCTGGTACGCATGGGGTTTGGGGGTTAAGAGGTTAGGGGTACAAGGTTAGGGCTTCGGGGGTTAGAGGTAGGGGGGTAGGGGTAGGGGGGGAGGGATTAGGGGTACAGGGTTAGGGGTTAGAGGTAGGGGGGTAGGGTGGGAGGGGGTAAGGGTTAAAGGGGTTAGGGGTACAGGGTTAGGGGTTAGGGGGTTAGAGGTAAGGTGGTAGGGTGGGAGGGGGTAAAGGGTAAAGAGGTTAGGGGTACAGGGTTAGGGGGGTCCCCACCCCCCCCAGTGGGGAGAGAAAAAAGGGGTTGGTAGGGGGCGTGGGTTAGGGGGGTAGGGGGGGGTTCGGGTGGGAGGAAGGGTAGGTATAAGTGCCTGGTAGGCATGGGGGAGTTAGAAACGGCGAGGTGAGGGGACTCGGGATACAGTCGAGGGTTGTGGTAGGGGGTTTAAAGAGGTTAGGGGTACAGGGTTAGGAGGGTTAGAAGGTAAAGTATGGTAGATGGGGGAGAGTGGGGGGGGGATTATAGATATCAGGACCGGCGGTGATGGGGTAGGGATTAGGGAGGGGCACAGGGGTTAGGGGTTACAGGGTTAGGAGGGGTATAGAGGGTAGGGGGGGGGGCGGGGGGTTGGGGGGGAGGGGGAGGTAGATACACATGGGGTGGAGGGGAATAGGGGAGATAGGCAGGGAAGGGTTGTTAGGGTATAGAGTGGTATTATAGAGTTAGGAGTTGGGTAGGTGGGTTAGGGGTTGGTTAATAGGGTTGGGGGGGAGGGGGAGGCAGATACGGTCGAGGTGAGGGGAATAGGGATACAGGAGGGGTACAGGGGTTCGGGGTACAGAGTTAGGGGGTAGGGGGTAGGAGTGGGGTGGGGGGGGAGGGGGAGGGAGGTTAGATATACAAGGGGTGAGGGGAATGGAGATATAGGAGGGGTCAAGGGGTTAGGAGGTAGGAGGGTAAGGGTAGGGGTAGGGTGGGGGGTGGGAGGGGGGGAAGGGGGAGGGAGAAAAAGCACATGGTATGTCAGTCGACATCGCTCCTACCTTGAACAGGACATGCACGTTGCTCACTGTGAGCAGCAGTCTGTTACTAGCAGTTTGGGGGTACGGGTGACGGGGTTAGAAGGGAGGGGGTTAGGGGGGAGGAGGTGTGTGTGGGGAGGGGGGGAGGGGGGGGAGGGACGGCGTTCCTACCTTCAACAGGGCATGTGCGCATTGCTCACAGCTAGCAGCAGTCTGTTGCTAACAGGTTGGGGGTTAGGGGTAGGGTGTGTGTGTGTGGGGTGGGGTGGGGTGGGGAGGGGTGGGGGAGGGACGGCGTTCCTACCTTCAACAGGACATGTGCGCATTGCTCACAGCTAGCAGCAGTCTGTTGCTAACAGGTTGGGGGGTGGGGTAGGGGGGCGGGGAAGGGGGGGGGGGGAGGGGACGGCGTTCCTACCTTCAACAGGACATGTGCGCATTGCTCACAGCTAGCAGCAGTCTGTTGCTAACAGGTTGGGGGTTAGGGGTAGGGGGTTAGGAGGCAGGGGGTTAGGGGTAGGAGGTGGGGGGGGGGGGAGGATGGAGGGGGAAAAAGCACATGGTTTCGTCAGTCTACATCTTTCCTACCTTAAACATGACATGCACGTTGCTCACTGTGAGCAGCAGGCCGGGCTAGGAGGTAGCTGGTGAGGTGTAGGGGGGGGGGGGGGGGGGGGGGGGGGGGGGGAGGATGGGGGGGAAAGCACATGGTTAGTCAGTCTACATCTTTCCTACCTTAAAGAGGATATGCACATTGCTCACTGTGAGCAGCAGGCCGGGCTAGGAGGTAGAGGGTAAGGTGTAGGGGGGGGGGGGGAGGGGGGGGAAAAGCACATGGTTTGTCAGTCTACATCTTTCCTACCTTAAAGAGGATATGCACATTGCTCACTGTGAGCAGCAGGCCGGGCTAGGTGGTAGAGGGTAAGGTGTAGGGGGGGGGGGGGGGGAGGGGGGGGAAAAAGCACATGGTTTGTCAGTCTACATCTTTCCTACCTTAAAGAGGACATGCACATTGCTCACTGTGAGCAGCAGGCCGGGTTAGGAGGTAGAGGGTAAGGTGTAGGGGGGGGGGGGGGGGGGAGGATGGGGGGGGGGGAAAAGCAACATGGTTAGTCAGTCTACATCTTTCCTACCTTAAAGAGGACATGCACAATTGCTCACTGTGAGCAGCAGGCCGGGTTAGGAGGTAGAGGGTAAGGTGTAGGGGGGGGGGGGGGGGGGGGGGGGGATGGGGGGGAAAAAAGCACATGGTTAGTCAGTCTACATCTTTCCTACCTTAAACATGACATGCACGTTGCTCACTGTGAGCAGCAGTCTGTTGAGCAGGAAGGAGGTTAGTTGCTGAACCATGTAGCGAAAGGGACTCCAGATGCTTCCAGACTGCCCACCTGCACCATAGGCTGAGTTGGAGGGAAAGGTGGGCGCACTGTCAGAGCTTGAACTCGAATTTGGTTACATGGTTACAGCCAGCGATTTGGCTGTTCGCCGTCGAAGGCAGTAAAAACAAAAAAATCACAGGGAAAATGTAAACGTGATTTTTTATTCTTTTTCTGTTTTCTTTCTATACATCGTCAGAATGCATGGAAAATTAAATACTCACTGTAGCACAAACTCAGGTCCTCCGTCGGTAAAACGATTGCTTGGGGTTCAGTTCATCAGCTTCTTTTCGTTTTAGCTCCTCTAGGGGTAGCCAAAGAGGCTGTAGCTACAGGGATTTGCCCAAGCCAAGCCAAGCCAAGCCAAGCCAAGCCAAGACAAGACAACTCTACCCAACCCAACCCAACCCAACCCAACCAACCCAACCAACCAACCCAACCCCAACCAACCCAACCCAACCCAACCAACCCAACCCAACCCAACCCAACCCAACCCAACCCAACCCAACCCAACCCAACCCAACCCAACCCAACCCAACCCAACCCAACATCAAACAGTTCAGATTAACTCCAGATGAGCAGAAGGGGCAAATTGAAATAGATTATAACAAGGCAGTTTCCTTTTGGGGATACTTGTGGCAGCTTCTAGGCAGCTCTCTTTCCCTGTCCTAGGGCCAAACCAGAAGTCAGCTAGTGTGCCTGAAACAGTTATTTTGTGTGCGACCAGTCGAACATTGTGCGACCCAGGTGCGACCCCTGTGCGACCCTCAGGTGTGCGAGTTTAGGGCGAAATGAGCCCTTGGTCACCACGATGTGCGGCCGCGAGTGAGTGATTTGTGCCCTGGGTCGCACTTGGGTCGCACCTGGGTCGCACACTCTGAAAGTCGGCATGACGGGAATTCCAATGCAGCTGAAAGCTTTTGTCTTTACTCAGTGTCTGGCTACTGGAGCTGGCTGGAAGCTGCCATGTGTAGCCCCCAAAAGAAATAGATTACAAATACGTCAGTTGTGTCGCACAGTTTTTGGGGGGGAGCCCCCTATTCCCCAGGGTTACCCATTTGTCCGTTTGTCTGACCGAGACGAAGCCTGTCGCTCCGTTACGAACACTCTCCGCCAATTTGTAGCGTCGCTTGCAACCCTGCATAGAACTTAGTTTTGTTACAAGGGGCGGGACCAGGAAAGGGCGCATCTGATCAAACCTAGCCCTTTGTGACCAAGGAAAAAAGACAGAGGAAGACAATAACAGCTAAGGGATATGCTCTAGCCTAAAAATATGTCTTGCCCAAACTTGAACTTGAACTTGGTTACATCGCTCCTGCCAGCAATTTGGCTGCACGCCGTCTTCGGGGGTAAACATAATTTTACCAGAAAATATAAACGTGAAAAGAAAAGAAAAAGAGGAAACAAGTGCCTTGCCCCAAAGCATGCAAACAAGAAAGTTGTCCCCAGATTGGTGGTTGGCACCAGTGCAAGCAAACGGGCTGGCCCCCTCGACCTGAAACCTCGAAATAAGACGTACCATTTTTGTTTTTTATATATGCATGTATTTATTTGTCGTCAGATGGATGAACAAGCCGGAAATGCCCCAAACCTCCCCGGGCTCCGTGCTTGTGCTCCGCACGAATCCTCTGGGTTTGGGGGGAGTGCAACGCACTGAGGACGCATTGAGTCGCTCAATTAGCGACGTGTTGCACACACAAAACGGTTACCACGCGACCCACGCACAAAAAGGTTACCAAGCAATTTGCGACGCTTTGCGCACATGAAAAAGGTTACCACCAGTCACCTGTATCAATTTGTTCTGCGTTGCACACACACACACACACACGCACGCAAGCACGCACGCACGCAAGCACACACACACACACACACGCACACACGCACACACACACACACACACACACACGCACAATACCACACACAAAAAGGTAACCACCAGTCACCTGTATCAATTTGTGACGCATTGCATACACACACACACACACAATACCACACACAAAAAGGTAACCACCAGTCACCTGTATCCAGTGAGCCACGCCTGCCCTTGGCAGCCTTGTGCTGAGCCATGCGACGTGACAGCTTGGCAAGCTCAGCAGCTGCCAGCTCAGCTTGCTTAGCAGCCTGGTCTCGCTCAAGAGCAGGCCCTTCTTCCCACTGCGAGGTGTGGTACACATGGTGACAGAGGTCGAGTGAGTCAGACACGTGTAGAATACTGATTTACTGTATTGCATATCAGTCTAGAGCAGGCCCTTCTCCCTCCTGAGAGATGTGGTACTTAAAGCAATTCAGGGGATGATTTGGGAAGCACACTTTGTACTGCGGACTTGGTTCTCAGAATCTCAGGCCAATTATCGAGAATTCTCGCGAGAATTCTCAGATTTCCAGGCCAAATTATCGATGTCATGCACGAAGTCTGGGATCTTCAGAAACCTTGAACCCAAATCATCCGCTGAATAGCTATAAATCACACTTAACAAAAACCCTGTTTGAAATTCCTCTTCTGTGATGATTGTAAAAAACATCTTCCCACACATCTTCCTAAAACATGTGACACCAGTCTGCCTGCAAGGTCAAGGGTGCAATGGATCCATGGTTCTTCCAGCAATGGTGCAATGGTTCTGCCTGCAAGGTCAAGTTCTGCTTGTTTACCTTTTTATTTTTTGCCCTCAAGAGCAGGCCTTTCTTCCTACTGCAAGATGTGGTACACATGGACGTCGTGGAATTGAATGATCACTGTAGCACGAACTCAGGGCCCTCATCGGAAAATCGATTGTTTGGGGTTCAGTTATCAATGCTTTACTTTTTAGCCCTTCCAAGCACGGTTGGGCAAGTCCCTTTAGCTTTTTTAGTATTAATATATGTCAGTCTATCTATCTATCTATATATCTATCTATCTCTCTATCTATTCATCTATCTATCTATCTATCTATCTATCTATCTATCTATCTATCTATCTATCTATCTATCTATCTTTCTAAATTGTATCTCACCTCATCATCCTCTCTTGAGGTTGTGCACAGTGTAACATCAGACAATTCGATAATGAGGTTGCCGGTAACCCAGCGTCCCCAAGGAATCTGAAAGAGGGGGTGGGGAGAATGAGTAGGTGGATGGGTGGGCGGATGGGTTGTTGTGGTGGTGGTTGGGGTGTGCGGGGTGTGCGGGGTGTGGGGAGTGACTGTATTTTGATACCCACAGACTGTTTGTATGCATGTTGAGAGTCCAGGGGTAGACCAAATAGGCTAAAAGAACTTGCATAAGCGTAGTATGAAGGGCTTATAAAGAAAAACACTGATGAAGTGACCCCCAAACTACAGACTGTAATGCAAGGCTACAGACAGACCGAGGCTTGCTCCCAGTAAAGCACAACATCCAAAAGACCCCTATTAGAGCACAATGTCCAGCAGATCCCCATTAAAGCACTACATATAAAAGACCCTCATTAGAGCACTACATCTAGAAGACCCCCATCAGAGCGCAATATCCAGAAGATCCCAATTAGAGAACTGCCTTATAAAAGACCCGCATAGAAGCGCAACGTCCAGAAGATCCCCATTAGAGCACTACATATAATTACATAAAAGACCCGCATTGGAGCACAACGTCCAGAAGATCCCCATTAGAGTACTACGTATAAAAGACCCGCATTGGAGCACAACATCCAGCAGATCCCCATTAGAGCACTACATATAACATAGCCGCATTAGAGCACTAAATCCAGAAGACCCCTTCAGAGCACAACATCCAGAAGATCCCCATTAGAGAACCGCCTTTTAAAAGACCCGCATTAGAGCACAACATCCAGAAGATCCCCATTACAGAACTGCCTTTTAAAAGACCCGCATTAGAGCACAACGTCCAGAAGATCCCCATTAGAGAACTGCCTTTTAATAGACCCGCATTAGAGCACAGCGTACAGAAGATCCCCATTAGAGAACTGTCTTTTAAAAAACCCGCATTAGAGCACAACGTCCAGAAGATCCCCAGTAGAGAACTGCATGTAAAAGACCCTCATTAGAGCACTACACCTAGAAGACCTCCATTAGAGCACAACATCCAGAAGATCCCCATTAAAGCACTACATATAAAAGACCCTCATTAGAGCACAAGGTCCAGATGATTCCCATTAGAGAACTGCATATAAAAGACCCGCATTAAAGCACAACGTCCAGAAGATTCCCATTAGAGAACTACATATAAAAGACCCTCATTAGAGCACTACATCCAGAAGACCCCCAATAGAGCACAACTTCCAGAAGATCCCCATTAAATTACATATAAAATAGCCTCATTAGAGACCTACATCCAGAAGACCTCCAGAAGAGCACATCCATCCATCCATCCATCCATTATTCCATCCATCCATCCATCCATCCATTATTCCATCCATCCATCCATCCATCCATCCCTCCATCCATCCGTCCGTCCGTCCGTCCGTCCATCCATCCATCCGTCCGTCCGTCCGTCCGTCCGTCCGTCCATCCATCCATCCATCCATCCATCCATCCATCCATCCATCCATCCATCCATCCATCCATCCATCCATCCATCCATCCATCCCATCCATCCATCCATCCATCCATCCATCCATCCATCATCCATCCATCCATCCATCCATCCATCCATCCATCCATCCATCCATCCATCCATCCATCCATCCATCCATCCATTCAAGTGTTCATTTATTCATTCATTCATTCATCAGTTCACTCTTTCATTCATGCATTCATTCATTGATTTATAAATTAACAAAGTAAATAAGTACATCATTAATTAAATAATTAATTCATCCATTTACTCATGCATTCATTTATTCATTCATCTAGCGTCGAAAGTCCAACATGGGTATAAATCCCTAAAACAAAATACAAACTATACACTGTTTTGTTTTTGACGACGCCATGCCATTCCGTCGCTGCACGGCGACGCATCGCTCTGCTTAATCTCCCCAGAAATGTCTCTACAAACCCCCTAAGCTCCGTGTTTTGCGCTCTGCAGGGTCCAAGGGGCAGTGCGTCGCAACTGGAGTCACACCAAGTCGCTCAACTTGCGATGTGTCGCACGAAACAACCCAGTGAAACTCACCCCCACCCCCACCCAAACCCCCCAAGCTCCGCGTTTTGCGCTCCACAGGGTCCGGGGGCAGTGCGTCGCAACTGGGGTCACACCGAGTCGCTCAACTTGCGATGTGTTGCACGAAACAACCCAGTGAAACTCACCCCCCCACACACACACACACACCCCACCCCCAAACCCCCCAAGCTCCGCATTTTGCGCTCCGCAGGTTTCGGGGGGCAGTGCGTCGCTACTGGGGTCACACCGAGTCGCTCAATTGGTACGCACAAAACAAGCCAGTGAAACCCATCCCCCCAACCCCCCCCAAGCTCCGCATTTTGCGCTCCGCAGGTTTCGGGGGGCAGTGCGTCGCTACTGGGGTCACACCGAGTCGCTCAATTGGTACGCACAAAACAAGCCGGTGAAACTCATCCCCCCAAACCCCCCAAGCTCCGCATTTTGCGCTCCGCAGGTTTCGGGGGGCAGTGCGTCGCTACTAGGGTCACACCGAGTCGCTCAATTGGCACGCACAAAACAAGCCGGTGAAACTCATCCCCCCAAACCCCCCAAGCTCCGCATTTTGCGCTCCGCAGGTTTCGGGGGGCAGTGCGTCGCTACTGGGGTCACACCGAGTCGCTCAATTGGCACGCACAAAACAAGCCAGTGAAACTCATCCCCCCAAACCCCCCAAGCTCCGCATTTTGCGCTCCGCAGGTTTCGGGTGGCAGTGCGTCGCTACTGGGGTCACACCGAGTCTCTCAATTGGCACGCACAAAACAAGCCAGTGAAACCCACCTGAAGCCTCAATTTCCCAATGCATCCTTCGCTGACTGAGAATGGGAGTTGAAGGTATTCAAAAGCCTCGGGTCTGAGCTTCACGTTTTCAAGAACGCCTTGACCTGCTCAAGGTGTATCATTGTGTGTGCAATCGTATTCATTGTGTGTATCATTGTATTCATTGTGTGTGCAGTATTGCATTCATTGTGTGCGTATCATTGAATGCATTGCATGTGTATTGTATGTAGGGGTTGGCTATGTTATATAATATTAGTGAATGCATAATATCATATAATATTATATAATATTAGTCGGACGAGCCGTCTCAACAGAATTTCGAATTTATTTGAAAAACTAGTATTATTGTGACACTATAATAATATAAGTTAATATTGGTTTCAAACACTTATATTACTTGCCGTTCACTAATTGTATGACAGGGTGCACTCACGGCGCGGTGTGATATAAGTAGGGAACGGCAACTAATATTAGCGTTTGAAAAACTAATATTAACTGCTATTATTATAATGTCACAATAATATAATTGTTTCAAATAAATTCGAAATTCTGGTGAAACGGCTTGTCCGACTAAAATTATGTAGTATTACAGAGTATTATATAATATTATGTATTCACTAATATTATATAACATAGCCGACCCCTAGATATAAGCCATGTTAAAGTGGTCATCATTTGTGCATTGTGGCTGCTATTCAAGGCAAAAAGCATGTTGCCAAACAGGGTTGAGGGGTGGTTTTTCATAGGTGGTTAGTTGTGTATTTGTATATGTGTGTGTTTGTGTATGTTTGTGTGTATGGGATCGGGGGGGGGGGGGGGGGGGGGGGGGGGGGGGGGGCTCCCACAAGAGCTTCCCAAACATAAGGCAATAACGCATCCACCATACTACTATAGAGGTGGGGGGGAACGTGGTTTGTTGTGTGTGTGTGTGTTTTGTCTTGTGTTTTTTTATTGTGTGTTTTATTTTGTTGCGTGCGTGTGTGTTTAGTTGCGTGTATCTTATTGCTGTCACTCATGGCAGGGTGCTTGGTGGTGTGTGTGTTTTGTGTGTGTGTGTTTGTTGTGTGTGTGTGTTTGTTGTGTGTGTGTTTTTGTTGTGTGTGTATGTTTGTTGAGTGTGTGTGTTTGTTGCGTGTGTGTGTATCTTATTGCTGTCACTCATGGCAGGGTGCTTGGTAGTTGAGCCGATCACCACCCTTCCACTCATGTCCTCGCCTTGACCAGTCCTGGGTGCCCAAGATTGAGCAGCAGCAGTTTTCCATGTATTCATGCTACATTCCGAGGGTAGACTGCTAGGCTAAAGGGAATTTCCCACCCTCAACTAATCAATGTTATTCCTAGATTAACAGGGGGGCTAATTGAAACTAACCGTAGTAACTGAAGAACGTGACACTTTATATCATTGGAAACTCGGGTTCAGCGGTAAATAATTTGGGGGGATTCAACGTCCTACTAGATGATAGACCTCAAGTTTCATTGTGGTGGTGCAGTGTAGCTTAGTAGATAGAGTAGTGAAGCTCGGTATATAGATTAGTAAGGAGACTTACCACCCCACAAGCTGATTTTAAGAGCATCCTTCTGCACGTCCACAAACTTGCCGCATGCAGCCAGTACAGCCTCAGTCAATATGCCCTCAAACATTAGGAATGAAGGACGGGCAAGGCCCTGGTTACTGCATGGCTACTGAACCCTGGGGTTGTTGTGGCAGGGGCATAGCCCTACGCTGGTGAAACCGAGGAGCTTGGAACCCTTTCAGTATAATGGTGGGGGGCGGACTCGTGTAAAGCGATTGTAATAAGAGCAGTGTGAAGAGTGTGTGAATAATTTAACGCGTGCGCGGCTGACATGAAACGGAACTGACATCGACTGGGGTCGACACCAGTAGGTCGACCGAGAACCTGCCGTTCTTGGACTGGCAGTCCCGCCTGCAGGCAGTAGGCAGTACAAACGCACTCTCCTTCCATATGGATATTTAATGCCAGCATCCCCTGGGAATCTGTGTGATCAGTCGCAAGTTTTCCTTTCATCGGTTGAAGTTGAAGCATGAGATTATTTCATTGAGTTTTATATCCAGGCTTGGCTTTTTGCAGCATAAGATCACTTCCGTGCGATAAAACGATTTCCGTGTATGCTTCTGTAATATAGTTATCTCGACAATTGACATTTCCTGCTGTGGCGATAGATGAATCGGGTATGTTGTTTCCTGTTGTTGGTGTCTTCATCCTTACGTCTCTGCTACCTTTCTCCATTATTCGCAGTACAGCTGCGTTCCTTGGTTGGTAGATCTTGATGTATGCATTTCCCTCGTGCACAGGAGCGGGTGATTCAAGAACTAGACTCAAAAGCAGATTCAGCCGATACATGGAGACGCACAGATAGCTCTAGATCGGGGAACGGAGACAGAAGACGCGAAGGACCGCGCCCAACAAACCGGGATGGTGGGGGAGTAGGGGCTGGGCAGCATAGGCCTTCTGGGGGGCAGCCAGGAAGCGGCGGTCCGAACACTCCAGATGGCCGCCATCCAGCTAGACCCACAGACCAACACAGAGGCACCGATTATGTGCGACAACGGCATCGGAACAGCCGACCTCGGCAGCACTTAGATGCTGATAGTAGCCACAGCCACGATAGTCACACCCAGGCGCCCCGTCAGCATCAACAGCATGGGGCGGGTCCCAGGTCTGTTGCGGCGACTGCTCCTGGACGGAAGGAATTTTCGGGCCAGCCATCACCAGGATTGGTTCAGGAAGAGAAAGCTGTGGATGATCTGCCTCCCCAGACTGTCACCCCCTCCCTTACCTCATATGCAGACTCTCCAGAGGTTGCAGTGGGTGAGAGCGCCAAGCCCCGAACGCCTGTTTGGGGTGCGGCGGCAGGCAGCCTAGCAAATAGGTTGAAAGGTTCAACCTCGTCTAGCCCAGTAGCCACGGGGACCACTCCACCCCCAGCAACCTCGGAACCTGCCGTTGAGGCAACAACACCCCAGCCCTCCGGTATCATGCAAAACATCGGGAAAACTGTGGCTCAGAAGTCAAGCTTGCATTTGTCAGCACGTACATCCAGCCCATCCATTTCTAGCCCTACGCCAGCTGCTGAGAGGGAGCACACAGCTACCAATGCACCTGGTCCTATTAAAACCATCCAGCCGCAGACCACTGCAGCGCCTTCAGCAGCATCAGGGGTGGATTGCAATGTAACCCCCCCCACACAGGGGCCTACTGAACTAGCAGTATTTTCAGCGGCTGGAGTGGCGGCGCCCAGTCCTGCAGACACTGCACCCTCCGCCTCATCCCCAACGAGGGGTCTGCACCCACAGCCTAGAGTGCACCAATCACATGCTCCAGGTGCAAGCAGCATGACAGACTTGGGGGAGGGGAGTCCTGCAGAGGCTGTTGTTCCTGCAGCAGAGCCTACAGATTCCAAGAGCTTTGCCTCAATCGCAAGCGCACCCCCTGACAGGTGTGTTCGTGTTCTTTTATTCACGGTTGCACACTCAATCCCGGGCGCACCCCCTGGACAGGTGTGTTAGTGTACTTTCACTCATCGCTGCCCACTCAATCGCAAGTGCACCTGCTGACAGGTGTGTTTGTGTTCTTTAACCCATGGTTGCCCAATGATTGTTTTGGGTCACACTGTGATAGTGTGATCAAGCCAGGAAGTCCTGCTCAATAATTGAAAACTAGGCTGGACCCCCTTATGAGGATATGTAGTTGTATGTAGGTTGACCTGAACTGTATTGGCAAGATACAATCAGGCAAGATACAAAATCCGCCCAAGACGCTTGCACGGTTCACCCTGGTCCAACTTCGTCCTCTATAAATCTGTATTCTGACGGGTGAGGTGCGATGAAGGCAAGTGAAATTCAAAACACTTCCGCCTTTACTTCTATTAAAATAACCTCGGTGTTAGACTGCGAATTGCTCCCTAAGATTACATCGTAACAAATGCCATTATATTCATGAATCTTTGTACACCAGTTTGCAGGTTGGCTTACTGAAACAGGTGATGCTGTGCAAGGTACCATATCTTAGAGTGTTTCTTTCCCTCCTGGTTATCTAGAGGTGATCTTGATTGTTCGAGATAGGACGAGTCCCTCTATCCTATTTGGCTACCACTGGACTGTTGCAAACGCGCATTCAAGCTACAAAGCTCAGGCACACACTTATTGAAATTGGGGATTCTTGTATGCATGCCATGTCCGTACGTCCCCTCACTCTGCCTTTGTTCTGGCCAGGCCTGCCAACGTGTGGGCTGCAAATGGAGGTACAGCTGCTAAATTTGCTGGCAGGGGAGCATCATCATCACAGCCATCAAGAGTGCCAGCCGGCCCAATGGCCTCCCCTCCTCAGGGTAGCAAGGCTGCACCAGGATTTCCCTGTCAGCAGCCGCAGGCTTCTATCAACTCCCAGCAGGGCACCGTAGCCCGACCTGAGCCAGCTATGACGCAAATACCAGGTCAAGCTGCTACTGAGCTCTTAATTGCCTCTTCTGCACCCACAACTGACGTCGGCACGACGCCCACGAGTGAACCCAGCAAAGCACCCGAGGTAGCTACTCCCAACGTCAGTGTGCAAATAACTAAGCAGCTGGATCAGTCAGAGCAGCCTTATCCTTCCATACCTGAAGGTTTAGGGCATGCAGCTCCAGCAACAGAGAGCATGGGCGTTACTCATACTTCACCAGCCCAGAAGTCTCCCGCTGATCCCCAGTCGGCAACTGTGATCGAAGTTGAACTCACTCCTCAACCTTTAGAAGCCGAGTCCAAAGATCAGGCCTCTGCTAGTCCTGTGTGTCCAGCCCCCCAGGCAAACACAGATGCATCCAACCAACTATCTCCAGCCATGACCCCACCCAAGAAGGCCGCCCCCCCTGACAAGCCTATATCCTGGGCGACGAGAGCGTCTGAAGCAGTTACAGCAGCACATAGAGCTACAGCGGCTCAACATGGTACTGCAGCACTACATCAGCAGAGAACTCCTGCATCGCCTGCAGTAGGAAACCCTCCTTTGTCCCCCGGAACCCCCCTGCAATCTAGATCTCGAAGTGGAGAAGACAACAAACGGGGCGCTGGAGCGCCTGCAGCCCCGTGGCAACCGAAGGTGCTTCAACCTTCGCAAGGAGTTGCTCAGCAGCAACGGCAGCAACAACCACAGCAGCTGCAGCCACAGGCACAGCAGCTGCAGCAACAAGTGGCTCAGCAACAACAGCAGCTGCAGAGCCATCCTGCACAATCAAAGCCTGCTCAGATCCGTGCACATGGCGCACCAGATGAAAGCAGCAGCACTGCAGCTGCGACGCCCAAGCTTAGCACACCCGCACCCTCCAGCTCTGCACCTCAGGCAGCAGCTCCCACTCCAAAAACTGCCCCTCAAGCCGCTAGTGAAGCACCAGCAGCTTTACCGGCAACGGCACCAGCAGCTTTACCAGCAACAGCAACGGCACCACCAGCAACGACACCAGCGGCTGATCCAGATGACGGGTGGACAGTCGTAGCAGCAGCAAAGCCTGCAAAGAAGCAGCCACCACCAGCAGTACAGAACCAGCATCATCAGCGCAAGCAGTTCAAGCAGCAGGATCCCCAACAGCGTGGTGGGAGACGGGGAACTGGAGACAACGCAGGCCAGCGTCATCAATACGGACGACCTGAGAACCCCCCGCTGCAGCAGCGAAGGAGTGGAGGTGGTGCGAGCCAAGGCGGTGCAAGTTTCCACTCCGCCACTAGCTCTATCTGCAATTCCCCTAGGAAGGCAGACCAAGTGTCCATGTTCCACCCAGAGGCGCTGGCTACTGTTGCTCCTGTGCACTACCATGACAGCGCGAGTTCGACACCCATCAGCACCGCAGCCAATAATGCTGTGTGTGCAGTAGACACACCTCCTGAAGAGGTGAGCAGCCAAGGACCCTCTAGCTTGCCTGTGGAGCAGGCTGGTGCAGAGGACCTAGAGCTGGCAGGTCATCTGGAAACAACAACGCCATGCACACCTTCCTCAGCTCCGCCCAACGAGGCCGAGCCCGTTGCTAGTGACAGCGGCCGGGATATCGCTGACTTGCCTGCTTCACCTTTGATACCAGCAGCTGACAGCGAGAGCGCGTCCACTCTCTCTCCTGATCTTCCTCCCACTGCTCAACAAGTGGAGCCCACCGCTTCAACAGAGGATGCAGAAGAAGGTGGAGAGGGCACTGTGGCAGGCAGCAACCCATGGGATGCGCTGGCTGACTCTGCACCCCTCACCAACGGTGGGAGCAGCCAAGTGGGCGGTGGATCGGCCGCAGTAGATGCACAGAAGCTAGAGCCGGAGGAAGCCCTTCGGCTGCTGTGCAACTCAGCACCAGATGGGACTTCCAGACATCAGGGTGCGGCACTGGAACCTAGGGGATTCACCAACACGGGCAACTCCTGCTTTGTCAATAGCACCCTGCAGGCACTGCTTGCCTGCGGCCCCTTCTGTGGCCTCATGCAGCAACTGCGCACCGCCCTTCCCCTGCTCAGCCATTCGGAGAGCCCCACCCTGCATGGGCTGGCCCTGTTGGCGGCTGAGTTTGAGCCAGCTAAGGCTGTAGGAGCCCCTGCTGCCCCCTCCAGCACCACTGGTGAGAGCGACTCCGCCGCTGGGCTAGGTGAGCCCAGTGATACTGACTCCTCCCAGCAACAGAGTGCTGACAACGAGGTGTGGCAGGTGAAGGTCACTCGCAAGGGGAGGGGGGCCTCCAGCCAAAAGGATGCTGCAAAGAGCAGCCCGGTCAGTGCAAAGAGCCAGAAGGGGAGTAATGCGGCTAATCAGAAGGGCACAGTAGCAGCAGTGACCGTCCCTGTGGGGAAGAAGGCCCTGAGTATGGTCATCCAGGGCGGGCAACCACTCATCCCCTCTATGCTGAATGAGGTGATTCGCAAGTTCAGCCCCAGACAAGCAGCTGCCGCCGACAAGCCCCTAGCCCTGGTGGCGGAGGCTGGGTCAGCGGATGGTAAGCCATCCATGGCCCAGCGCATCGCAATGAAGGCGAGCCAGAACGCAGGGTCGACGCACGAGCAGGAGCAGGAGGATGCTCAGGAGTTCTTCCAATTCATAGTGGACTCAGCGCACGAGGAGTTGATGTTGTTGAAGAAAGCGCACGCAGCAACGGAGCAGGAGGGTGCAGGCGCAGGCAACGGTATCGCGGGTGATGACGAGGAGGAGTGGTCCCAGGTTGGGAAGAAGAACAAATCCGCCGTCACTCGTCAGGTGAGAAAATTTAGGACCTGTATGTATGCCTGTAAGAATGTTACAGTCCAGAGGGTAGGCAATTATGCTTAGTGGACTTGCACATACTGTTTTGTTTGTGCAATGCGACGCAAATTCAATGACTCAGTGCGACCCCAGTGCGACGCACTGCCCCAGGGGGAGGCATTTCTTACTCGTTTAGCCAGACCCATGCGTCGCTTTGCAGCAACAGGGTAGCGCACTATGGCGACGCGCCGTCGGAAAAGAAAAAGGGCTTGCACAACCTTAAATAGCGTGAGCAAGACAGTTCTAGACTAAAACCTGATCTTTGCTCATCCTCATTCCCATGCCCATGCTCATCTACATGCATCTCACTGCTTCCCACCACTCATTGCTTCCCACTCACCGGCTTCCCACTCACCCACTTCCCACTCATCCACTTCCCACTCACCCACTTCCCACTCACCCACTTCCCACTCACCGCTCACAACTCACCAACCATCAAACGTCAGGTTGGTGGCTCCCAGGCCCAAGACCCCAGCCACTGCCAATCCCGAGTGTCAACCATCTTCAGAGGCTCGCTTCGATCCACTGTCAGAGCTCCTGGCAGCAAGCCAAGTGCCACGATTCAACCCTTCACCATGTTGCACCTGGACATCCTGCCCGTGCACGTGAGCAGTGTGGAAACAGCACTGACGCAGTACTGTGCGCATGAGGAAGTTGGTAAGTGGCTTATTAACGTGTGTTAATTTGTGAATGTGTTAATTATATGTCTTTGGCGTGTGTTTTATTTCGTAAGTATGAGGAAGTTGGTAAGTGGCTTATCAGCATGTGTCAATTTTTGCATGTTTTAATTGTATGCCTTTGTTCTATGTTTTTATTCGTTTGTATGTGTTCATTCAGTTATCAATCGATTGACTAGGTTGTTTGGTTGGTTGGCTAGTTATTATGTTGGATGGTTTGGTAGTTGACGGGATTTAGTTAGTCAGTTGCATTTGCTAAAAAAATGATAATTTAGTATTATTATTTGGAATTTATTTGTGACGAATAGGCTGTAATCCGTACTGCTAATGTCATTCTGGTAATGGTCATCTTTATAACTGCCCTCATCATGAACCTCTTCTTAACAAATTCACGATGCCTCTCCTGCCAAATCTACTTTTCTTGCCAATTTCACCCCTTCTTGCCTCTTTTGCCAAATTCACCATGCCTCTCCTACCAAATCCACTTTTATTGCCAATTTCACCCCTTCTTGCCTCTTTTGCCAAATTCACCATGCCTCTCCTGCCAAATCCAGTTTTATTGCCAAATTCACCCCTTCACGCCTCTTTTGCCAAATTCACCAATCCCCCTCCGTCAAATTTTGGTGTTACGCCAAATTCACCTCGTCTTCCCTCACTTGCCAAATTCACCATCCCTTGTCTGCCAAATTCATTTTTTCCCAAATTCACCTCTTCATCCCTCTTTTGCCAACTGCACCATGTTTCTTCTGCCAAATTCACCTTAACTTGCCAAATTCCACCTAGCACTGAATCTGAACACATTGTTGGCACAGAATTCAAGGCTGAGGGTGCAAGCACTGCTACCAGAGCTCAGAAGGGTGTAGCCTTGTACCGCCTTCCCGAGGTCCTTGTACTTCACATTAGCCGCTTCGAGTACCGCAGCTCTGGGGTGCACAAGATCCACAAGCCTATCGACTTTGACTTCACACTGCGCCTGCGCAAGTGAGTCCTATGATACAGATAATTTCAAATAGATGTTGTCAAATAGATGTTGTCAAATAGATAATTTCATGTATGTGTCGACTTCACACCGAGCCTGCGCAAGCAAGATACCGGCATGCAGATATAGGTAGTCGTACAGATATTGTCACATAGATATTGATTTTGACTTCACTCTGCGCCTGTGCAAGTGAGTCCTATGATATAGATATATTGTCACATAGAAATAGATGTAGTCATATAGATAATCCCATATAGATGTCGACTTCACACTGCGCCTGTTCAAATAGATAAAGATATTGTCATATAGATATCAACTGTGACCTCACACTGCACGCGCGCAAGTGAGTCCCGTGATATAGATGTAGTCATACAGATAATTTCGTACAGATGTAGTCATGTATATAATTTCGTACAGATGTAGCCATGTAGATAATTTCATGAAGATGATTTCGAAATATATACTTTAAAAATATAACTAACACTGATGAACTGACAAACTGACGAACTCATGTGAATGACTTGTGCAGGCCTGTCCTCTCTGAAGACTGTCCAGACTGTCGCGGTGTGGCCGAGTTCCGACTCGTGGCCACTGTAAGCCACCACGGCCGAAATGCTGCTGGTGCGTCCATTCTGACATAAATACATATTTAATATATATGTATTTTATAAATATTTGGTATATTCTGCGGCCTTGTAAGCCACCACAGCCGACATGCTGCTGGTGCTTCCATCCTGCCATGGAACTTTTTTCTTCTTTCCTTTTGTTTGTGATGCTTGATAGCAATAATAACAAATTAGTACTGGGAATAATGCTTATGCTAATAGTATATCAACACATTTAAGGATACAAGTTTCATCAAGTTGCATTGAGTAGTGCACATCATCGCTAGGGATAAGCAATATGGTAGCTTACAATGTTGCTGTGTGACTCAATCCAAAACACCTGCTTCCATATGATGTCAAGTGATGTAAAGTGTATGATATCATATGATGTAAAGTGTATGATATCATACGATGGAAAGTGTATGATCTCATATGATGGATAGTGTATGATATTATAGGATGGAGAGTGTATGATATCATATAAAAGGGTTGCGTAGAGTATTGCCACAACTCCTCTCGGGGACCCTCCGTGTGGCAATTAGTATGTCAACCCAAAGTGACCACGCACCAGCTGCATGTTTCATGCGGTTGAGCTTGCCAGGCTGTCCGTAAACCAATGTACTGCCTGCCTCGTCAGGACATTACCGTATGTTGGACTAGCACGGCCTGGCTACATACAAACTGATAAGCATAAAAACTGATGATCAATTAGAAGCTAATTGTGTGACATCAGTAAGATGTGTTGTTGGCTCATTTATTTGTTCAGTCAGTCAGTCATTCATGCATGCATGCATCCAATTTTTAATTCGTGCGTTCATATTTTGATTCATGCGTCCATGTTTTCATTCATGCGCCCATGCATGTATTCTTGCATGCAAGCATTTGTCCATTCATGCATTCATTCATCCGTCTGTTCATTCATTTGTCCAAGGACTTCAATGTGTGTTTGGGGTCTTGTAGCCCTTCTTGTCACAGTTGAGCAAGTCCCTTCAGATGCTTTCGTGCAGGCCACCATACATTGGATGCAACGGGATTTGTTTCTTCTTTTCCTTTTTTGTTCGTGGTGCTCAATAACAATAGTAATGGTACTAATGCTAATAATATCCGAATAATATATCAATAAATATAAGGATGCAAGTTTCATCAAGTTGCATTGAGTAGTGCACATCAGAGCTAGGGAGAAGCATTATGATATAATATGATGTTGCTTAGGAAAAAACAGCTGCTTACATATGATATCATATCATGAAATTGTAAGATATCATTTACAGGTCTGGTCAATCTCATATGATATGCCGACCCCTAATCATAGCAGAAAGAAGGGTTGCGTAGAGTATTGCCACAACTCCTCTCGGGGACCCTCCGTGTTGTGGCAATTAGTATGTCAACCCAAAGTGACCACGCACCAGCTGCATGTTTCATGCGGTTGAGCTTGCCAGGATGTCCATAAACCTATGTACTGCCTGCCTCGTCAGGACATTACTGTATGTTGGACTAGCACAGCCTGGCTACATACAAACTGATAAGCATACAAATTGATAAGCGTACAAACTTATTATCACACAAATCAGAAGCTACGTGTGTGACATCAGTATGATGCATTGTTGGCTCCATGATTCGTTCATGCATGCATCCAATGTTTGCATGATTTCATTCATGCATTCATTCATTCATTCATTCATTCATGCGTCCATGTTTTCATCCATGCATGCATTCATCCATCTGTCCATTCATGCATTCATTCATTCATGCGTCGGTTTATTCATTCATTCAATGACTTTAATGCTTGTTTGGGGTTTTGTAGCCCTTCCTGTCACAGTTGAGCAAGTCCCTTTACAATGTGCAGGCCACTATACATCGGCTGCGACATGGGACATTTTTCTTCTTCTCCTTTGTGTGTGTGATGCTTAGTAACAACAGCATTGTTAATAATGTATGTATGCTACAGTCCAGGGGTATGCCAACTAGGCTAAAGGGACTTTCCCAACCGTGTAGGAAGGGCTTCAAAGAAAAAAGCACTGATGAACTGAACCCCAAACATAATAACATAATAATGCTAATAATGTATTACGATGTGTATGTGCAGGTGGCCACTACACGGCGGATGCGGTGCAACACAATGGCCAATGGCTTCACTTTAATGATGCTGCTGTTGAGGTTGTTTCCAAGGACACTGTACTTTCTGAAAAGCCGTACCTGCTGTTCTACCAGAGAATGCATTGATGACTCAATAGCTTTTCCCCCCTTGCGACTTGTCGCAAATTGACGCATTATGTACTGCATGTACGTACTGAGTGTATGAGTAGGCATTCATGTATGGGGGTTGGGGGGGAGGGGGAGGGGGGGGTCTTGATTATCAATATTGACTCTGTGGGAAAGGAGGCAGCAAGGCAAGTGGGGGAGGGAGGGAGGGGGGAAGGGTTAGCAGTAGAAGTAATAGTAGTAGTAGTACTCATTCCTCCAATTCAAGTCCTCTCTCCCTTCAGACTGCTGGATTGTATTGTTAAAGGGTTTTTTTAGCCAACTCTGGGCTGCTCACTGTCTTCCAATTCCAGTCCTCTCTCCCTTAAGACTGCTTAGCTACCCCTGGGTTGGATTGGATTGGATTGTTACAGGGGTTTTCAGCAAACTCTGGGCTGCTCGCTGTCTCCCAATTCCAAATCCCCCTGGGCGATACCCACGGAATCCAGGGGGCAAACAAAGCGGATTATACAGTTTAAGACGTGCAGATCCCTGAGCACTAGAGTCCTGGAAGAATGTGGGTGTGGGTGTGTGCGGGGCGGGGAGTCCTGGAAGAGGGTGTGTTTGTGTTGGGGTGGGGGAGTAGTGGAGTACTGGAAGAATGTGTGTGTGTTGGGGTGGGGGGTGGGGGAGTAGTGGAGTCCTGGCAGAATGTGTGTGTGTTGGGGGGAGGGGGGAGGGGGGGGGGGGGGGTAGTCGGGTCGTGAGACATGCAGGGCAGATATTATCTTTTCAGCTTCAAGCACCAGCTTCTAGGTTGATCCTCTTCCTGGCTATTCAGCCAAACCCAAAGCAGGCTGGTGCAACTGGAAGCCAGTATAATCGCTTTTCTAGCGCTGCTTGAATTTATGGGCTCTGCCCAATGGCTGGCTCAGTGAGCTACCTAGAAGCTGATGCTCGTAGCTGAAAAGAACAAGTTGTATGCAGCGTCGCATGCGACACTAAAAATGGCGGAGAGTGTTTGCGACGGAGCGACAGGTGGGAACAGAAGCAAGTTAGTTATGAGGCCGTTGGCTGACGTGTCGGGCTTTGTCTCGGCCAGACAGTCGGTCGTACACACACACGGACAAATGGGTATCCCTGGGGGCACCCGCCCCCTTGAAGAGGGGGCTCCGCCAAAAACACTGATGCAGGGTTGTTAAAACCCCTCTGGCAGTTTATTTGCCACACGCAGAGCCCCCCCCCACACACACAAAATGAGTGTAAACACGCACTCACCCCTATGGAGTGTGTGTGTTGACACGCAGGCATGTATGTGTTGAAATTAACTGCTCCCGTGCGATCCCTCATATAGTAGATCTCTTGGTTACTATCACAGAAACCAGGGAGCAGACAAAGCGGATCGGACAGTTTAAAGACTTGTCCAGGTCCACATGAATAAGAAATGTATTAAGGTTATACATGTTGATATATCAAGAGGTATTCTCTTCTGAAGGTTTCGTCTAGGTTGCATGTGTGTGCCTAGTGCCTGCGCGCATGCACCATGGTTGTTCAGAGCGCTGCGTCCTCCGCCGTGGGGAGGGTCTGTTGACCAGAAGGAAGGGCCTGTTGCGTCGCAGGACGCAGGCTATACAATTGGTTGCGTCTCAGGACGCAGAGCTGGGGGTCCTCCTGAAGTACCCTGGCTTTGTTTGTGTGGCCAGAAGGCATGTTTTGGTTATGCATGGAGTACACATCCATCCGAAGCTTAGCTGCTAAGTGTGCACCATGGGCCACACACTAGCCAATATGTGCCACATTACCCCTGACATTACCCTTTCTAAGCATCCCTATTTGAGCATGCCAAGATAGGAATTACTCATGGTGCCCATGAGGCCTAGCCAGACCTTTCCCCCCACATGTCCATGTAACCTATGCACCCTCCAAGCATGCCATGTGGCCACCTACACCAAGCTTGAAACTGGAGTACCTCCTGAATTACCCTGGCCTGCGCGTGTGCAAATAGCGTACAGAACCTGGAGCTTGGGAGTGCATGTGCGAGGAATGCACAGCGAGGAATAGCTAGCCGTTAGCTAAGACACGGACTCTCCCTCCGACGGGGAGTAGTGTCCACCACGTGGTGTGTCTATGTGGGGATTGTTATCCTCCACACAGAGACCCATTTGAAAGAAGTTTGAGGCAAGGGCATGCTAGTGCTAACACATGAATTGGGGCTAGGGCGTGCACTGGAGAAAGCACTTTCCAAGCAGGTACACTCAAGTGATGTCTTGATCCTATTAAATAAATGAATAGTACGCCTTGTTATGAGGCGTGAGGTTTAGGGGGCCAGCCCTTTTGCTTGCACTGGGGCCAACCACCAATCTTGGTCCTATTCTAAATTGCATTAGTAGTGTTTCGTTATTTTGTTGAGATTTCTTTAACTCACTGCTGTTTCTTCAAAGGTATCAGGATTCATGGCAAGCCTCAGGCTGGATTCTTTATCAACCAACTCAGGTTCGAGTTTCAGTTCCTAAAAAGCAATTTCTATACGAAGACGGGAGGAGACCCCCCCCCCCCCCCCCCCCCCCCCCCCCCTAAATATAAATACAAGTGAAAAAGAAACTTAGATACCGTATGGATTCTGGAGGTTGACAATATGGCCCACATAATGGCAACCTCGGAATTCCAACATAGGGATTGTTTGATAGTCAAAAATCAGTTCACACACACACACACACATTCACCCATACCCCCACATTACCCACCCATCCATACCCATCCATACCACCTATACTCACCCATTCACCCACCCACATTACCAACCCATCCACCCACCCAAACCCATCTGTAGCAACCATTCACCCACTCATACTCACTCACCCATACCCACCCACATTATCCACCCATAACCCCCCCCTAGGTCTTAAGTGGTGCCAACGAACTGCCCTTATCATTCACATAGGCACACAGCCATTTACCCACTCGTAGTCCTGGCTGGGCTGGGGTTGGGTTTTGGGGGGGGGGATAAATACTTATTGCACGAGGTCCAAAGTGGTGCCAATAGACTACCCTTACCAAGGCCTACTCGTGAGTGGTCTCAGAAATTCATTTCATTTGGAGGTCTGAGTACTAAGATAACAAAAAAACAAATGAGGGCTGACCCCCACCCACCCACCCACCCCACCCCCTAAATGAGGTGCTCAGAATGACCTGAAAAGTAACTCAAAATACCGCCATGATACATGCCATTCTCAGAAAAACGATCGGCCTTGCTAAGCATTTTCAAGCCTGGGCTCCTCCGGACGAAGAATACATTTAAAGCACATTATAACAAGAAATGCATTGCAACCTTTTGCACCATTCCTACCCAGCGGTGCAGGATATTATAGCTTATAGTACGGTAGTGTCAGTGAAATATTGTGTCGGAGCAGGTCAGAGCATCCATTTTTGGTGGAGCCCCCTCTTCAAGGGGGCGGGAGCCCCCAGGGTTACCCATTTGTCCGTCTGGGTGTCCGATTGTCTGACCGAGACGAAACCTTACACGTCAGCCAACGGCCTCGTAACTAACTCGCTTCCGTTGCCACCTGTCGCTCCGTCGCGAGCACTATCCGCCCATTTTTAGCGTCGCATGCGACGCTGCATAGAACCTGTCTTTTCTCATTCCCAACGGATTCCTTTGCCGCTTCAATTCTGTAAAAATCTATATAATGCGTCTTCTGAATGCTTAGAGCAAGGCAACTCCCTCGAAACTCCACCGCGCCCCTTCAATTCGAGATGCAACTTCTCAACTGTACCCGAAGAATATGTAGATGCAATGCGCGCCAGCTGTTGCGACGCAGCTGAGCATGTGCAACGAGAGACTGGATATGCTGACCGCAGTTGCGCATCAGAAAGCTCAAGAGAAGCAGCTGAAACAGCAACGACGACATCAACAGCTGCAAGACCAGCAGCCCCAGCTGGCCACTGGACAGATACGCAATGATACGCGCGATAACAGGGGTAAAATGGTCCGCGGGCGTCCGCGGGTCAGGAAACGGCCGCAGTACCCGTGCCACGCTGGCATATACATTCCTTAGCATTTCAATTTCATCAGAAAAAGCCCATCCCATGCCTTCGCATTCCGACCATCGCACCACTTCGCACGATCCACAGGAAATCTTATCAGTATACTATAGCCTCCAGCACGTTTTTCCTCCCCTCATACCACCTCGGCCGATTTTATAGCCGTTTACCTGCGTTAGCCCTACTGTACCTGAGAGTCGGGGGCCTCGTGTTTTTTGCGAACCACCGACAAACTTTCTGCCCTACCCCCGCAAAGGCGAACTCCTATACTACCGCCTCCCCGTTTAATTACACTGGACTCCTCCTTTTCAACTTACCCGGCAGCGAGAGCATATCCAACTGCTGCCAAGTCCTAAAGCCACCTTGCCCGACCCACTTCAGCCCCCTTCTTGGCACCCTTCCTTGAGCCCCCCTCTTGGCAGCCCCCCTCCTTCAGCCCCCCTATTGGCATCCCCTCTCCTTGAGACCCCCTCTTGGCAGCCCCACCCAATTCAGCCCCCTTCTTGGCACCCTTCCTTGAGCCCCCCTCTTGGCAGCCCCCCTCCTTCAGCCCCCCTATTGGCATCCCCCCTCCTTGAGCCCCCCTCTTGGCAGCCCCCCTCCATCAGCCCCCCTCTTGGCACCCTTCCTTGTTACCCCCTCTTGGCATTCCCCCTCCTTCACCTCCCCTCTTGACAGCCCCCCTCCTTCAGCTCCCCTTTTGACAGCCCCCCTCCTTCACCTCCCCTCTTAACAGTCCCCCTCCTTCAGCTCCCCTTTTGACAGCCCCCCTCCTTCACCTCCCCTCTTGGCAGCCCCCCTCCTTCACCTCCCCTCTTGACAGCCCCCTCCTTCAGCTCCCCTTTTGACTGCCCCCCTCCTTCACCTCCCCTCTTGACAGCCCCCCCTCCTTCAGCTCCTCTGTTGACAGCCCCCCTCCTTCACCTCCCCTCTTGACAGCCCCCCTCCTTCAGCTCCCCTTTTGACAGCCCCCCTCCTCCACCTCCACTCTTGACAGCCCCCCTCCTTCAGCTCCCCTTTTGACAGCCCCCCTCCTTCAGCTCCCCTCTTGACAGCCCCCCTCCTTCACCTCCCCTCTTGACAGCCCCCCTCCTTCAGCTCCTCTGTTGACATCCCCCCTCCTTCACCTCCCCTTTTGACAGCCCCCCTCCTTCAGCTCCTCTGTTGACAGCCCCCCTCCTTCACCTCCCCTCTTGACAGTCCCCCTCCTTAAGCTCCTCTGTTGACAGCCCCCCTCCTTCACCTCCCCTCTTGGCAGTCCCCCTCCTTAAGCTCCTCTGTTGACAGCCCCCCTCCTTCAGCTCCCCTCTTGACAGCCCCCCTCCTTCACCTCCCCTTTTGACAGCCCCCCTCCTTCACCTCCCCTCTTGACAGCCCCCCTCCTTCAGCTCCTCTGTTGACAGCCCCCCTCCTTCAGCTCCCCTCTTGAGGGTCCCCCTCCTTCAGCTCCCCTCTTGGCAGACCTCCTCCTTGAGCCCCCCTTTTGGCATCTTCTGTCCATCTTTCCTCTCTCAAGTGAAGTGCATACTATTCCACCGTCCTTTATTCACTCCAATATCCCGGCAGAAGTCCCATTCTTCTTTCAGGCCACACACTCCACAGCCCCAGGTGCAGCGGAACAGGCTAGCTACAAAGCAGCTGACTAGTGAACAGACTCAGCTACAAGCCACTGACCACTGACCAGACTCAGCTACAAGCTAGCCTGATCAACTGCAGATGGACGAGCCCCGATGTCCTCAGAATTGCATGGTTTTCATCACCCAACCATCATCACCCCACCACACCACCACCACATCACCACCAACACCACACCACCACACCACCACCACTACACCACCACCACAACCCCATCACACCACCAACAAACCACCACCAACACCATCCAACCACCAACGCTCTCCCCATCATGGCAAAGGTAATGATATGGAACATACCCCAAGCTACCATCCCAATCAGGCAACTGATCTAGATGAGACCCCGTACTACACACCCTATTTAGGCACTGACATGGAGCAGACCCCACGCCACCATCCCAATCAGGCAACTGATCTAGATGAGACCCCGTACTACACACCCTATTTAGGCACTGGCATGGAGCAGACCCCACGCCACCATCCCAATCAGGCAACAGATCTAGATGAGACCCCGTACTACACACCCTACTTAGGCACTGACATGGAGCAGACCCCACGCCACCGTCCCAATCAGCCAACTGATCTAGATGAGACCCCGTACTACTTGCCCTATGAAGTCGCTGATCCAGGATGGAATCCTCGGTACCAGCCAGGACCAGCGCAACCCCGTCTTGGCACTACACACGCACGCAAGCAGCTTGTATTTGATAGTCCTGGGCAGCCAGGCGCCAGTTTGGGGAGCCAGCCAGGCGCCAGCCAGGGGCCAGAGCCAGCCAGATCCAGCCAGCCAGGCGCCAGCCAGGGGCCAGAGCCAGCTAGAGCCAGCCAGCCAGGCGCCAGTTTGGGGAGCCAGCCAGGGGCCATCCGGGGGCCAGAGCCAGCCAGAGCCAGCCAGCCAGGTGCTAGTTTGGTGAGAATCCAGAAGAGCGAGCATATGCCTCATAAATTGGGTACCACCAGTGCTGGGAGGCTGGGAACTGATAAACTTGGGACCAGGCGCCATACCATGGAATCTGAGCAGAGCCGGGCTAGGGCGCTAGCCAAGAAGCTGGCTCCGAAACCAAGCCGCCCAGAATTCCGTGTTGGTCAGTGGAAAGGGGGAGAGTTAGAGAGGCAGCAGGCGAAGTCAAGTAGGGGAGATGGGGACACAGGGAGTGTCAAGAAGGGTGGTCAAGGAACATGGAAGCCCCCCCCAGGGACATTCAGGCAGCTGATTCAATATTTGGATCGAGGTGGGTCCAGTTTTTTTCTAATGAAATGAAGCATTGTCTTTACGTAGCACCATGGTGCTACTAGTAGCCTTTGTGGTGCTTCTCTGCCCCCCCAAAAGCAACCCCCAAAGATCCCCCCCTGGGACATTCAGGCAGCTGATTCAATACTTGGGTTGAGGTGGGTCCAATTTTGTTTTCTAAGGAAATTTACCATGGTGCTACTAGTAGCCTTTGGGGTGCTTCTCTGGCCCCCCAAAAGAAACCCCCAGCTGATTCAATGTTTGGATCGAGGTGGGTCCCTGATTTGGTTGGATGGTTGGTGGCTGAGTCCTTGAGTTGGTTGGATGGTTGGTGGCTGAGTCCCTGAGTTGGTTGGAGGGTTGGTGGCTGAGTCCCTGAGTTGGTTGGACGGTTGGTGGCTGAGTCCCTGAGTTGGTTGGAGGGTTGGTGGCTGAGTCCCTGAGTTGGTTGGATGGTTGGTGGCTGAGTCCCTGAGTTGGTTGGAGGGTTGGTGGCTGAGTCCCTGAGTTGGTTGGAGGGTTGGTGGCTGAGTCCCTGAGTTGGTTGGATTTTTGGTGATGGCGAGGTGATTCATGGGACCTTCAGGCAGCTATTCTATCCTTGGGTCGAGGTGGGTCACAGGCTTCTCCTTTTTCAAGGTGCTGCTCGTAGCACAAGTGTTAACTAATGTACCTCAGTGTTCTAGGGTTGCTATGTTAGAGCCTCTTGGGGTTGTTTTGGCGGGGCCAACGAAGCCAACCCCCTGGGACATCCAGGCATGATCCAGGCTGGATCCAGGTGATCCAGGTGGTCCAGGCTGGATCCAGGTGGTCCAGACTGGATCCAGGTGATCCAGGCTGGATCCAGGTGGTCCAGGCTGGATCCAGGTGGTCCAGGCTGGATCCAGGTGATCCAGGCTGGATCCAGGTGGTTCTAGGCTTTTCTAAGGAAATGAAGCTTTGTCTTTACATAGCACCATGGTGCTCCTAGTAGCCTTTATTTTGCTTCTGGGCCCCCCCCCAAAAGCAACCCCAAAAGCTTAGAACGTAGCCCCCACATAACACCAAGGTACATAATTTAGCACTTGTGCTACAAGCAGCACCTTCAAGAAAAACCTGGGTGGGTCTGTAGCTGCTGGATCCTGTAGTGCTAAACTATGTACCTCAGTGTTCTAGGGTTGCTACGTTAGAGCCCCTTGGTTTTTTTTTGGGGGGGGGGGGGGGGGGGGGGGGGGAGAAGCCCCCACCCTGGGACCTTCAAGCAGCTGGTTCAATACTTGGGGCGAGGTGGGCCCAGGTGTTTTTCAAGGAAATGAAGCTTTGTCTTTACATAGCACCATGGTGCTCCTAGTAGACTTTGGTTTGCTTCTCTGGCCCCCCAAAAGCAACCCCAAAAGCTTAGAATGTAGCACCCACAAAACACCGAGGTACATATGTTAGTACTTGTGATACACGTAGCACCTTCAAGAATGTATGTGTGTGTGCATATCTATCTCAGTGTGTGTGAGGAGAAACTTTACCCCCAAAATAAAAGCAAGCCATTGAGGGAATAAAAAGATGGAAGGTCCATAATGGAAGTCTGTGTGTCGGTATGTTAGCTCGGAAAAGACACATAGGGCCTCTAACCATCACTGTTTCTTTTTTGAGCTACTCATGGCAGCTTCCATCCAGCTCCATAAGCCAGCCACTGTGCCCAGACCAAAGCTTTCAGCTGCACACCATCACCCCCACATGCATGGCAGCTTCCATCCAGCTCCATAAGCCAGCCACTGTGCCCAGACCAAAGCTTTCAGCTGCACACCATCACCCCCACATGCATGGCAGCTTCCATCCAGCTCCATAAGCCAGCCACTGTGCCCAGCCCAAAAGCTGTCAGCTGCACACCATCACCCCCACATGCATGGCAGCTTCCAGCCAGCTCCATAAGCCAGCCACTGTGCCCAGACCAAAGCTGTCAGCTGCACACCATCACCCCCACATGCATGGCAGCTTCCAGCCAGCTCCATCAGCCAGACACTGTGTCCAGCCCAAAGCTTTCAGCTGCACACCATCACCCCCACATGCATGGCAGCTTCCAGCCAGCTCCATCAGCCAGCCACTGTGTCCAGCCCAAAAGCTATCAGCTGCACACCATCACCCCCACATGCATGGCAGCTTCCAGCCAGCTCCATCAGCCAGACACTGTGTCCAGCCCAAAGCTTTCAGCTGCACACCATCACCCCCACATGCATGGCAGCTTCCAGCCAGCTCCATCAGCCAGCCACTGTGTCCAGCCCAAAGCTGTCAGCTGCACACCATCACCCCCACATGCATGGCAGCTTCCAGCCAGCTCCATCAGCCAGCCACTGTGTCCAGCCCAAAAGCTGTCAGCTGCATTGGAGTGCCTCTCATGTCAGCTTTCAGGCGCACTAGCAAGCTTCTGGTGTGGCCCAAGGATGGGGAAAGGGAGCTGCATAGAAGCTAGTACGTGTAGCCCCAAAAAGAAACAGTGTACACCTGTGCACCACCATGTTGGAGAAGGGTGGTGTATTCACTCTGTGCCAATGCTCACTATTCCAACTATATTTTGTGTGTGTGTGTGTGTGTGGGGGGGGGGGGGGGGGGGGGGGGGGGGGGGGGGGGGGCAAAACAGAAACATTGCTAACTGTATGTACAACGCACGTGCAGACCCACCAACACCCACACCCAGTATCTGTGCACCACCGTGTTGGAGGAGGGTGGTGTATTCACTCAGCGCCAATGCTCACTATTCCAACTCTATTTTTGTGTGTGTGTGCGTGTGTGTGTGTGTGTGTGGCCCACAACAGAAACAGTGCTAACTGTATGTACAACGCACGAACAAACCCACACCCACACCCAGTATCTGTGCACCACCGTGTTGGAGGAGGGTGGTGTATTCGCTCTAACCGTGGATGTAAAACTCACATGCAGATCTGCAATCAACTGAGAATCAGATAGAAGCCACCCTGGCCAGGTGCCGAGAGCTGCGAGGTCGGTGCAGTCTCGAGCCTAATCAGGACGACTCCCCACAGTCCATTTCTTCCAGGCCACCCTCTGCATCTGGCTCATCTGCTCCCTCAGCAGCGGCGGTTAAATCTGTTCGGGGCACTTCCGCTCATCTCATGCACTCGCCACTGAGCGTGCAGAATCTACAGAAGGTGGTGGAGCAGCCCAAGTGGCAGCCCCCCTTGGAGCTTGTAGGGGATGCCTCAGTCAACAAATTTACAGGTAAGGAAGATGAACAGGTGGGGTGTCAGGTGGTGCCTGAAAATATACATTTGTCTTAGTATAATTCATATTCCCAAAAATATGATGAACGCATATTTTCAAAGATAAGATTACGGTAATATGTATTTTTGAATCAGATAAACAGGTGGGGATGTCAGGTAGTGCCTGAAAATATACAATTTTTAGTATAATTCACATTTCCAAAGATAAGATGAAAGTATATTTTCAAAAATGAGATTACGGTAATATGTATTTTTGAATCAGATAAACAGGTGGGGATGTCAGTTAGTGCCTGAAAATATACAATTTTTAGTATAATTCACATTTCCAAAGATAAGATGAAAGTATATTTTCAAAATTAAGATTATGGTAATATGTATTTTTTAATCAGATAAACTGGTGGGAATGTCAGGTGGTGCCGGGAAATATGTTTTGCTGGGTGCAAGCAGCCGGGAGGGAAGGTACAGGGATTTATAAATGCCCTGTGGTGTCTAAAAGTACATTTTACCAGGGTGCAAGCAGCCGGGAGGGAAGGCACAGGGATTTATAAATGCCCGGTGGTGTCTAAATATATATTTTGCCAGGGTGCAAGCAGCCGGGAGGGGAGGTACAGGGATTTATAAATGCCCGGTGGTGTATAAAAATACATTTCTTCGGGGTGCAAGCAGCCGGGAGAGAAAGTTCCTCCTTGAATGTTGTGGGCTGGCCCCTACTGCTTTGAGCTACCTCACGGCAATAGTCAAATTGCCAAGCCCTTTCCCCCCACCTGTAGCCTATTTGGCCCACCCCTGGACTGCAACATACATACATTCCCACCGCAGCGTGCTTGAGGGCAAGTGACTACAACTCAGGGGATGCTCTAACGGGTCTAAGTGTCCTAAGTCACCGTGAGCGACTACAGGCTGGCATCCGGGACCTGCAGGCTGCTGCAGCATGGGCGTATGCTGATAAAGGCTTGCACTCTGAATCTATTGCAGCTGCAGCTGTCAAGTCTTAGTAGTACTGATAACACCTGGTGGGGCATGGGATTAAGGGAGCCCTGTCTTACGGCGGTAGAGAACGGGCTGCTACTTTACCTGGACAGTGCTACCATGGCGGTTGACAGCGACTGCGAACACTAAGGCGCACCCGTTAGGATTCGAACCCCGCACCTTCTGCAAGATTATAACGACCTCCATCATCATATTTAATCGTCGAAACGGGAGATAAGTCTTAGTAGTTCATGAATACATGTGACTATTGACTCACCATGCTAGAATGAAGGCTCTTGCAGCAGCATGGGCTTATGCTGATAAAGACTTGCACTCTGAATCTATTGCAGTTGTCAAGTCAAGTCTTAGTAGTTTATTAATAAATGTGACAAGAAACATAATGTTCAATTATCTAGAGAGCATGAACTCCGTTCCCCGCTGTTTACGATTTGGGGGGGTTCATTTCACTAGTGCTTGTTTTTGGCGGAGCCCCCCCTTCTGGTGGGCGGGAGCCCCCATGGCTACCCCATTGTCCGTTTGTGCGTCCGACCGACGGAGCGACCGATCGACCAAAAAAATGAAGCCTGGCACGACATCCACCTGTCGTAACTAACTGGCTTCGGTCAGCTCCATCGTTGCCTGCTGTCGTTCTGTTGCCAACACATTCCGCCAATTTTCCACGTCGCTTACGATGCTGCATAGGACTTGCTAAAACTGCCCTTCCTGTTTTTAAGGTTGGGCAAGTCCCTTTAGCTTAATTGGATGCCCCTGGACTGTAAAATACAAACAGTAGTGTTCGTTGTGCCCTAGCTCCTGACTCACCGTGAGTGACTTCAGGTAGTCATTCAGGACCCCCAAGCACTGCTGCATGGGCTTGTGCTGGTACAGGCTTGCACTCTGAATCTATTGCAGCTGCAGCTGTCAAGTCTGAGAAGTTCATTAATAAATGTGGCTATTGACTAACCATGCTAGAATGATGGCTCTTGCTGCAGCATGGGCTGATGCTGGTACATTTAGTTCGGTATTAACTTGAACTTGAACTTGGCTAGCAATTTGGCTGCTCGCCGTCTTCGCCAGTAAAACATTTATCACCAAGAAAGTGTAAACGCGAACAAATCACTTTTTTCTTTTTTCACTTTTCCATTTGTTTTTTCATTTTTCGTTTTTTTAAATCAAGATGCTTTTACATACATGGGAGCTAGTTAAGTAGCTCCCATAGCAGATGGAAGAGCAGGGTAGGTTTTATAGCAGGGCTTACCGGACAGCGCCTGTACGTAGCCATAGCTGGCACTGGCCTAGGACCCAGCAGGTAGTTACCGCTGCCAGTCACGCGGCAAATACGTGCGTCTTTGTAACACGCTATACTACGGCTACATGCCGTAGCATAACAGTACAGGCTTTCACTCTGAATCTCTTCATCTCTTGCGGCTACAGCATTCAAGTCTTAGTCGTATTTGTTGTGCCCTGGCTCCTGTTATTGTCCGTTGCGTCGGACACTGAGTTGGCATAAGTGCGCGCGGGGTCCAGGTGCCCCAGGACCCGGGTTGCCTGCCGCCAGGCTATAGGCTAGCTATGGCCTGCACGTGTCTTCAGAATCTTCCTGAAGACTTCCTATTCTATATAGCCGCACGAGTTGCGATGTTAACTCTCTGCTCTTCAGTCTTCACTGTGTAACAACTCTATGGATTGAAAGCTCCCGACTCACCATGAGCGCTGTGTTTGTGTACGGGGTCCCACTTCCTGGGGTGAAAATTATTGCAGTAAAACAATGAGCGCCGAAAGGCTGTCATTCAGGACCCCCAGGCGCTGCTGTATGGGCTTATGCTGATACATGCCTACTCTTTTGCAGGAAAGGCAACACCATTCGAACTGAATCCTCGGTGTCGCTTGTTTGTGTCGGGAGACCCACCTCTCGGGGGTGAAATTCCTTCCACAACTTGGCTTGAACTCTGGATCTCTTGCTGGTGCAGCAGTGAAGTTCCAGGATTTTTTTTAATTTGTCGAAGGTCTTAAACTTGAACTTGAACTTGGTAACATGGCTTCAGCCAGCAATTTGGTTGCTCGTCGTCTTCGGCAGTACAAATAAATTTACCAGGAAAAAATGCAAACGCGAACAACGCCAGGATTACAGTATCTAACGTAATACCCCCAAAACTTGAACTTGGTCTTGGTTACATAGCTCCAGCCAGCAATTTGGCTGCTCGCCGTCATCGGCAGTAAAACAAAACAAGTATTTTTATGTAGCACCATAGTGCTCCTAGCAGTCTTTGGGTTTTAGTAGCAGCTTTCTGACCCCCCAAAGCAACCCCCAAAGGCTCTACCGTAACATCCTCAATACACCAAGGAGCATTATTTAGCACCAATGCTACAAGTACTCGAGTAGCGCCCTAGATAAAACCCTGGTCACCGTGCACTGAAGCAGATATTGGATAACGATAATCGACTGAGAGCAACATCCAGACTCTCAGCTTTGCCTCGCTGTCGGAACGGAGACGCAACGTAAGGGCCAGGGCTGGATTATGCGGGATGGATTTTGCGTTGAGGGGCTGCTGCGTGGCTGCGTGGTGTGACCCTTGGGTGTGACGGTGCCAGGGTGGTCGGAGTGGTAAGGAGATGGGTAGAAGCAGGGTAGAAGATGGGTAATTCCCTGGATATGGAAGATGCGAAAAACGGAGGGAAGCTGGGTAGTATGATCTGCCGAGCCGAAGGATCTTGCCGAAGAACTGCGTTTGAAGTCGTGACCTGAAGCGAGCATAGGTCGGCAATTTGCTGTTAGGGGCATGTGATGGGAAGGCAACTCGCTGTTAGTTTCTGTAGGTTGGTAGCCTGAGTCAAAAGTTCGTTCTCGAGGGCCTGAGTGACTCAGGCTGAGTCGACCCGAGCCCGAGTCGAGCTCAGATCAGTCACTCTACCACGGGCTCTACCACCCTGTGACAGGGGCAGGCCTGCTCTCCCATCTCGACTCGGACATCGGACAGTCTACCCCAAACATCACACTTCCGATACCTTGGAAACTCGGGTTTAGGGTGCGCAACGCGTTGCTGCCCACGATACAAACGGGTGGTCCGCGAGCTCAATCGGTTGACTCATCTTTGGCATCTTCGAGCGCTCCATACAAACATAATCACCCCACGCAAGTACCAGAAGACGCATCAAGCTAACATGGGGAACCAACTGCCCAAGGTTCAACAAATTAAGGAGGCGAAGGTCCTCAAGACGAACGCGGTGAGTGTGCGTTCATCCTGGTGGGAGGGCAGCGGACAAAGGCCATACGAGTGCATGTTCTTTGTACGGTTCGCCGAGGGAGACGGGTTTCCCCTAGGTATGCCCTAGGTATACTCCTGGCCTGGGGAGGGAGGGAGGGGGAGTGTTTTGAGTTGTAGTTTTTTTTGCATTTTCCTGCTCGCTAGAACACTTCATCTCTCCAATAGAACACTTCATCTCTCCAATTGAACACTTTATCTCTCCCCATGGATAAACATCTCTCATAAATGTGATTGAACCAGTGTTCTTGGCCTCTTGACGCCCATCAGATGAATGCAAGAGGCAAGGCACTTTCTTTGCATGTGAATGTGCATGTAGCATTCTACAATTCACACTACATAACGCATTTCACTGCGTTCTTCATCATTACGAGAGCCAAGGTTTCTTCTTGACAATTATATGACATAGCGTGATCATGCCATACTAAATGTAGCAAAATAGAGGTTCTGGAAGGCCATACAAGATGGCCCAATTTACACTCAAGTTGTAACAAATTACACTTCAAAGATAATATTACATGGTTGAAAGTGTAAGTGAAAGTGACACATGTACCGCACACATGCACCACGTGCACATGCCATGCACACATGCACCACGTGTACATGCCATGCACACATGTACCGCACACATGCATCACGAGCACATGCCATGCACACATGCACCCTACATGTACACATACCATGCACAACTGCACTGCACATATGTGATATGTACCAATCTCACCACGTGCTCATGTTGGAGTGCCCTTCAGCTTTGAGCAAACACAGGACTGTAAAGAAACAGTGCACCTTGCCACCAGAGAGACCATAATCATAATAATAATCATATGACTGACTGACCTTTGAAACCACGTTACCTCACGCAGGAGGTAGCCCTGAAAAAGAGGCACGGGGGATGCACCGGAATGTTCTGGAGGCCTGATCCCTCCGGAAAGACTCAACTAGCTTCGAACGACAACTGGCCCCGAGATGGGGCACTGCTGAGGGGAGATATCATTGAGGTTAGTGGGCAGAGGCACCTGCTGGCCAAGCAAGTGAAGCAGTCGGGGAAGAACTGGGTGGATACCCCAGCTGGTGCGGCCATGCCCTTCGAATACAACAACCACTACTACCTCGAGTAAATTGAGCAGAAGCGTATAGGCACTGCTCAGGGGAGACGTCATTGAGGTTAGTGGGCAGAGGCATTTACTGGCCAAGCAAGTGAAGCAGTCCGGGAAGATCTGGGTGGATGCTCCAGTTGGTGCAGCCATGCCCTTCGAATACAACAAATACTACTACCACCAGTGAATTGAGCCTGAATCTATAGAAGCCATTTGCAATTGAACTTTGTTGCCAACTTGAAGCAACAGCGGTCCTTGAGAACAACCACTAGTGCTTAAAGTGACTGGTGGGTAGATCTATTGTGGCCATGTGCAATTGGATTGTGTTTCCCAACCCAAGCATCGGCGGTCCATGAGAACAACAACCTCTACTACTTCCAGTGACCGGTCGGTAGACCTACAGAAGTCATATGCAATCGGCTTGTGTTTCCCACTCGGAGCAGCCGAGACCTTCAGTACAAAAAACCACTGCAACCTCCAGGGACTGGAGGGTGGACCTACAGAGGTCAGGAGTGATTGAATTATGTTGTCTAGCTGGAGCAGCGGTGTCCTTTTAGAACAAGAACCACTACTACCTCCATTGACTGGACGGTGGACCTACAGAGGTCGCGCGTAATTGAATTTTGTTTTCTAGCTGGAACAGCGGCGTCCTTTGAGAACAACAAAAATGCTCCCTCCGCAAAGCCAATTTTCTGCGTCGCTTAGTCACTTGTGAAACATCCAGGGCTTGCTAGCCCCCCGTGCTAGCCCCCCCCCCCTTTTTTTGGTTGTGAAAGGTATTTCACCCAGTCTCCCCAGTCCCCAGTCACCCCATCTCCCACCACCCCAGTCCCCAGTCACCCAGTCATCACCCAGTCTCCCCATCTCCCCAGTCCAGTCCCCAATCTCCCCAGTCCCCAGTCACCCAGTCTCCCCAGTCCCCAGTCACCCCAGTCTCCCCATGCCGGCTCTCCATCACCTCCCTTCGGATGTCGTGGCAGATCTGCCAATCATCTGTTAGTTCTCCTGATCATTTTATATCTCTCGGGTTGATATACACAAGCATAGGCAATTCATAATTGGTAACGAATAATAAGTGATATTAAGTGGTGTACCAATAATTATGCCATGTTTCCGCAGGTGTCTCCTCCATAAAACGTACCTTAACACCCTCTCCCTATATTAGGGAAAGAAGAGCCCCTTTTCTCCCAACCTTTCCATGCCAACCTTTCTCAAGGTTGAGGTATTACATTACATTACATTACATGTTAAAGTCTACTAGGTATGAAAAGCGCTCTCCCTAACACCCCTTCCCTAATTCCCAACACCCATTCCATAAGTTAGGGAACCTAAAGAAGGGAAACAGCAATTAGGAAAGTCAAGTTAGGGAGAGGTTTATTACGAAATCCTATAACAAGACTACTGCGCCAACTTCATAAATCACTATCAACAAATATACTGGGCTTGGAAATACTTCATACAATCTAAACAAAAATGCGATACGAATCGCAAAATTTAGTTAGAATCCCAGATGAGATGATTAATTAGATTGTAGAATTAAATGATCACTGTAGCACGAACTTGTCAGCATCTGGTGTGTTACACCCGCTGTGTATGACTTGCTGTATACTTGTATGTGTCCTTAGAACGATCTCCTGATGTTCACTGGCATGTTCGCTGTTAATGACTCTGTTTAGCCAAACCCTGATCTAGCAGGGCTCTGTCTTTCCGTCACCCGTAGCGGTGTGCCTCTTATGGGCGCACCTGTCTTCATTTGTTTAACCTCTTCTGTGTAATAAAGATCAAGAGTGCTCCCGCTGTTTAACGTTCCTCCACTCCTGAAGAGATTGAAGCTGACAGGTCATGGGTGTCCATCGCGCTTCCTCTGCTTGACGATAATGCTTCCCCGAGTTCAATCCTGCCACTTACTCGAAGAAATGGTTCCACTTGGTCTCATCAAGATCCAGGGGTACGTTATCTTCAGTGACTGTGATGCAGTTTTGCCTCCTGTTTGGAGCCACCGACTAAGCTGGTTGGATGTTCCTGCCTGCGCCCAGTACATATGATCCTCCAGAGGAGGTAACTTCTGAGACTGCAGAAGCTACCCCCCCCCCCCCCCCCCTCTCAATTTCCCCTCCTTTTGAACCTCCCCCCGCCTGACAAGTCTGGACGTCAGTGGAGCCACGGCTTCTGCTCCGGCTCCTGCTGCTCGAGAGCTTAATTTCTTCTGCTGCTCGAGGGCTTGCTGTACTTCTGCTGGGGCCAGGGCCCCCGTTGGTAAAACGATTGTTTGGGGTTCAGTTCATCAATGCTCTTTCTTTTTAAGCCCTTACTACCGTATCACGGTTGGGCAAGTCTCTTTAGCCCATTTGGCCTACCCCTGTACTGTAACATACATACATACTGGACTGCAAGTATCTAGCTTTTCTCAAGTTTACCAGAGTTTACTATTGGTTTTACTATGTATTATCGAGCTTGGGTAGTCAGATGTTTACTCTGATACTTGTACATCGTTGCGACGAGAGGCTTAACATAAATAAATGAGTACGGTACCAGTGTACAGTGTCACAACATGCCTTATTACGATGTTTGAGGTCGAGGGGAGCAGCCCGTTTCATTGCACCGGGGAAAACCACCAATATAGAGGCCCTTTTTAATTATTATTATATTATTTATTACCGGTCACGAGTGCTTGTTTTGTACGTAGCCCTTTCCAATAATGAGGCTGGGCAAGTCTGTTCATACTCATCTACCGTAGACGCTCCAAAAGTTGGCAGAAGTTGAAGTTGGCAAGAGGTCGAAAAGGGGCACCAAAGTATGGCTTTGGTTCTAGCATTGGAAAAATTGGGGGAGGAGGGTGAAAACCATTTACCAGCAATTTTGAATGTAACACACCATGGTATCTGTCTTATAATTGCGCACCTTATCATAATTGTGGCAATTAAATGAGGTAGCAAAGGACAACTGCCAAGCGAATTCATTTATTTGAGTACCGCTCCAGACCATTGGCCATTTTCCGCAGGCTCAGATTGGTTCAATCGAATGACATGTCTGGAAATCAAACGCAGTGCGCAGCTTTTTGAGGGAGTCAACTATTTCAAACGTGTACTGCCCTGTACACACTTGGGCTAGACGCGGCTGAACGACCAAACGACCTGCTCCCCGTTTTGGCCCAAAACTGGACAGTCTATGGCAATGTACCACCATGTAATGTTAACTACGGCTGCCTTAGGTGTTTCAAAACCACAATGCAAGTGCACCTTCCCCTTAGCATTTACCCCAAGCTACTGTTTATTTGCCTCATTCTCCCCTCTGCCTGAGTGCGCCTACTCCTTTAAGGAGTGGCAACGCTATTCGAACTGAATCCCAAGTGTCGCTGGTTTGTGTCGGGATACCCACCTCCCGGGGTGAAATTCCTTTAACACCTAAAAAAAAGAGGCCTCAGCCCCCCACCAACAGGACTGGAAGTTATAAAGCGCCAAATCTCTACCTCCGGTCTGCCCTCCTGCCCCTTGAGCCGCGTGGGATAGACCGGCACCGTACCGGGGGGAACTGTACTCGAACTGTACTTGTACAGTTTGACCAAAATTGAAATCTCTCGCAAACCTCCTCGATCATATTATCGTAAGTTGTTCTGCAGAAATAAGCGCGACATCCAGTTGCCGCCATTTTTGCGTGACTGTCGCGCGTAGACAACCAAACAATTGAAACAGCGAGGCTAACCTAGCTGCTTTATTCAAACCTTTCCTCTTCTACACTCTCTCCCTCCCTTTCTCAAATTCCTACCCGTCTCCTAGCATTCCCTCCTCATCGTTTTCCGTTACTCGGGCCTTCAAACACTCTCGCGCCTTTGCTGAGACCACTTTGAATTACTTGCGATCTGTAGACGCTCAGTAGACCGACAATGGCCGATGATGAGGTTCGAATTCTGGCGGATGCCGCTAAGCTGGACATGGAGGACCGAGTGGTGCATACCAACTGGAAAGCACGAAGCGCTGCCTATGACGCTATCAAGGTCAACCTGGCCAGAATCTTTGACGACAGCGATTCCACCCTTCTCACTTACGGTCCGTGCTACAAACATAAGCATGTTGCCCATGTCTAGAGGGTGTCCCCAATACTATAATATTCATCCTATTTGTAGCTGTCCAAGTCCCGCAGCATACTCGCTTTGTAGCTCCCTCACCTTATCTCGACCGGACCGAGCTCGAATTCGCTCCATGCCTAATAGGTTCCAGGCTATCGTGTTAACATGCTATCCCAGACTTAACGGTGCATGTTCTGTCATCTCACTTTTCTCTTCCCTGGGTCATTCACTCTAACTGCATGGCAGTAAAGAAACGTATAAGTGTTTATCATACGTTTCTGTAGTGGCTCAATGCTCAGGGGCACATCCTCACCACTAACCCCCCCCAGTCATTCTCTACAACAGCATGGCATCATGGAAAAGAGCTAGTGTTTGTCAAACGTTCCTGTAGTGCCTCAATGCTCCAGGGCTTTTCCTCACCACCTAACCCCCCCATTCATTCACCACAACAGCATGGCAGCATGGAAAAGCACAAGTGTTGGCCATGCAGTCCTGTTCTGCCTGAATGATCAAGGGCGCATCCTCAACACTTAACCCCCCCAGTCATTCACTACAACAGCATGGCATCATGGGAAAGTACTAGTGTTGGCCATGCAGTCCTGTAGTGCCTCAATGCTCAAGGGCGCATCCTCAACACCTAAACCCCCATTCGTTCACTACAACGGCATGGCAGCATGGAAGCATGGAAAAGTACAAGTGTTTGTTACACAGTCCTACGGTTGTTCAGAGCTGAAGGACACAGTACCTGTCCCTGGCACTGCCTGTCCACCCTTATGCCTGAAAAAGTGCACTTGCCTTGAATTGTTCCCTGACACCGCCTGTCCACCCTTATGAGTCCCCCTTGGCTCCGACAAGCTGTGGAACATTTGAAGTCCAGTAGGGCACCAGGAAAAATGTAATCACCATCTTATACCTGACAAAGTGCACTTGCCTTGAATTGGTTCCTGGAGCTGTTGCGTGTGCACAGCAGGGCGATTACATGGTCTTTCTTTTCGTTTTTTTAGCCCCCCCCCCCCCCCCCCCCCCCCCCCCTTCATAGCTACTTCGGTTCAGGAGCGATCCGACCAGTCTCTGTTTGCAGCTATTTATACAGGAGATCCAGGGCCTGCTAGACTTAGCTGCATCGCTTACATTGCTAAGCTAATCTCGAAAATGATGGGTTTGATAGCTAATAGCGATGTATCGCTGAAAAGAAAAAACCTGGGTGGGAAGCACGAGGTAGTGACCCCTTGGCCCAGCCCATCCCATCAGATCCGCATCCGCATCCCCATCCCATCCTATCCCCATCCCCCTTCCCATCCTCATCCCATCCCCATCCCATCCCCATCTCCATCCCCATCCCATCCCCACCCGCATCCCCATCCCCACCCCCATTCCCATCCGCATCCCCATTCCCAACCCATCCCATCCCGTCCTATCCCCATCCCCATCCCCATCCCCACCCCCACCCCCACCTCAACCCCCATCCCCATCCCATCCCATCCCATCCCTATCTCCTTCTCCATCCCATCCCATCCCATCCCATCCCATCCCCATTCCCATTCCCAACCCCAACCCATCCTATCCCCATCCCCACCCCCATCCCATCCCATCCCATCCCCATCTCCATCCCATCCCATCCAAGGCTGAAGACCATCTCCTACTCTTTGCTTTCTTCCTCCATATAAGTAGGGGTCGGCTATGTTAAATAATATTTGGGAATAAATAATATAGGATTATAATATATAAAATTAGTCGGACGAGCCGTCTCACCAGAATTTCGAATTTATTTGGAAAACTAACATTATTGTGACGCTATAATAATATTAGTTAATATTAGTTTTTCAAACACTTATATTAGTTGCCGTTTAATATTAGTTTTCAAACAATTAATTTTTTTGCCGTTACATAGTCATGTATGATATATGACTATCTCCTACTCTTTTGCTTGCTTTTTTTTGTTTTTGTTTTTTCCATACAAATAGAGAAATAAATATAATACCATCTCATAAAAATATAATACCATCACATAAATAAATAATACCATCACATAAATTTATAATACCATCTTATAAATATATGATACCATATCCTACTCTTTGCTTACTTGCAGCTCCCCTCTTTGGAAAGGCTGTCATGGATTCAAATGCAGCTGCTCAGGACAAGGCGCTGGAAGCATTGCTGGTGTTTCAGAGCAAAGCCTCTGAAGCATTGGCAGCCAAGTAAGCTTCGCATTTAATTGTCTGATTTTGTTTTTGTTTTGATTACATGGTCTGTCAGCCTCCAGGCTGTCATGGGTTCAGATGCAGCTGCTCAGGACAAGGCGCTGGAAGCATTGCTGGTGTTTCAGAGCAAAGTCTCTGAAGCATTGGAAGCCAAGTATGCTTTCCATTCAATTGTCTTATTTTGTTTTGATTGCATGGTCTTTCAGCCTCCAGGCTGTCATGGGTTCAAATGCAGCTGCTCAGGGCAAGGCCTTGGAAACGTCGCGGGTGTTCCAGAGCAAAGCCTCTGAAGCATCGACAGCCAAGTAAGCTTCTGGGGAAGGAGGAGGTCTAACAGTTTTTTTTCAAATCTGAAAGTGTTTTTTTATAGCTTTATGGTTTTAGACTTCCTCAAGGGACAGCGGTCTGGTGCCTTATATGGCTTTTATAGCCTTAAATAGCTTTTTAGGGCCGTTCAGGGCAAAATAAAACTTTCGTTTTTGTACATTTTATAGCGATAATTTTGCCAAAACGGGGTCTAAACTAGAGATCGCTATATGTACAAAAAAACAAAAAGCCATGAGGTCCAACACCAATTCATGCCCTGAGGGGGGGTAGTGGTAGTATGGGGCGAAGACAAAAGGCTATGCCTTAAGGGCTATGCCTTTAGGCATTGGCCCCTAACCCCTTTAGGGAACATGATCACCCCCCAAAATGATCACCCCCCAGTACTTCTGAATGTGAAACCAGGATTTACCTAACTGACGCACCACACACACACACACACACACACACTGCCCCCACTCACACCCACTCACCCACACCTGCTATGTGTAGCTGAACAAATTAACCTCCCGACTGACGCAGGCACTGTGACAGAATAGAGTCAGATAGTCTGTAATATGGAAGCTGCTATTTGTAGCGAAACAAATTTATCACCCGGCTGGCCCAGGTAACCCACCCACAAACACACACCACCACACACATACCCTAAGAAAAGCACTGCCTGACGTACCACACACACACCCACTGCCCCCACCCCCACCCACTCACCCACACCTGCCATATGTAGCTAAACAAATTAACCTCCCGGCTGACGCAGGCACTGTGACAGAATAGAGTCAGATAGTCTGTAATATGGAAGCTGCTATTTGTAGCGAAACAAATTTAACACCCGGCTGACGCAGGTAACCCACAAACAAACACACACCACCACACACACACCCTAAGAAAAGCACTTCCTGACGTACCACACACACACTGCCCCCACCCCCACCCACTCACCCACACCTGCCATATGTAGCTAAACAAATTAACCTCCCGGCTGACGCCGGCACTGTGACAAAATAGGGACGGATAGTCTGTAATATGGAAGCTGCAATTTATAGCTAATCAAATTAAACACCCGGCAGGTAACCCACCCACAAACACACACCACCACACAAACACCCTAAGAAAAGCACTGCCTGATGTACCGCACACACACACACTGCCCCCACCCACGCCCACCCACCCACAAAATTAAACACCCGGCTCATGCAGGTACTGTGACAGAATATGCACCAACATTGTGGCCAAATGCCAACCAGCAAACCAAACAAGCAAGCATGCAAGCAAGCAAGCAACCAACCAACCAACAACCCTAAACCCTAATCCCTGCCTACCACCCAGCTGACGCAGGTACTGTGACAGAATCTGCACCAACGTTGTGGCCAAATGCCAACCAGCAAACCAACCAAGCAAGCTAGCAACCAACCAACCAACCAGCAACCCTAAACCCTGCCACCCTAAACCCTAAACCCTGCCTACCACCCAGCTGACGCAGGTACTGTGATGGAATCTGCACCAACATTGTGGCCAAATGCCAACCAGCAAACCAACCAAGCAAGCAACCAACCAACCAGCAACCCTAAACCCTAAACCCTGCCTACCACCCGGCTGACGCAGGTACTGTGATAGAATCTGCACCAACATTGTGACCTAATACCAACCAGCAAACCAAGCAAGCAAGCAACCAACCAAACAACAACCCTAAACCCTAATTCCTGCCTACCACCCGGCTGACGCAGGTACTGTGACAGAATCTGCACCAACATTGTGGCCAAATGCCTGAGTGGGCGAGCCAGCACAGTCATGCGTGCGACTGACGTACTGTTGGGCTTTGTGGAGCTCGAACAAAGTGATAAAGTAGTGGTGAGTGATAACGTATAACAGAGTGATAATGCATAAGAAAGTGATTAAGTGTGACAAAGTGATAAAGTGTAACAAGGTGATAAAGTTTAACGCAGTGATGACGTATGACAGAGTGATCATGCATAACAAAGTGATTAAGTGTGACAAGGTGATAAAGTAGTGGTGAGTAATAACGTGTAACAAAGTGATAATGTATAACAAAGTGATCAAGTGTAACTAAGTGTTTACGAAGTGGTGAGTGATAACGTACAACAAAGTGATAAAGTGTAACAAAGTGATAAAAGTTACAAAGTGATAGCGTAGTGGTTAGTGTTGTATAGTTCATAGCTTTTCTTTTCAGCTGCGGCCGGCAGCTCCTAGGCAGCTCCCTGATCCAGCCACTGGGCTAAGCCCCAAGATGTCAACAGCACTAAAGAGATTATTCTCACGCAGATTATTCTCACCTACCCCCACCCACCCACCCACCCACCCACCCACCCACCATAAGAAAAGGACTGCCTGACGTACCACACACACACTACCCCCCCCCCCCCCCCCCCCAAACACACACCCAAACACACACCATCCCACGCACACCGTAAGAAAAGCACTGCCTGACATATCCCCCCCCCCCCCCCCACACACCCACACCCACACCCACACCCACACTCCACACCCACACACCACCACCCAAACACCACCACACACCCACCGTAAGTAAAACACTGCCTGACGTACACCCACCCACCCACCCCAAAACCCACCCCAAAACCCACCCACCCACCGTGAGAAAAGCACCGCCTGACGTACCACACACACACTACCCCCCCACCCCAAACACCCCCACCACCACCACCACCACCACACACACACACAGACATACACCATCACACGCACACCGTATGAAAAGCACTGCCTGGCGTATCCCCCCCCCCCCCCCCCCCCCCCCCCCCCCCCCCCCCCCCTCACACACACACAACATAAAAAAACACTGCCTGACGTACCACACACACACATACAAAACCCTACACACACCACCACACACACACCGAAAGCAAAGCACTGCCTGATGTACCACACACACACACACACACACACACACACAGACACACACACACACACACACGCACACGCACACACACACACACACACACAACGTAAGCAAAGCCCTGCCTGACATACCCATACCTGTGTGCTTTCACCCCTACAGTCTGCGTTGGTGGAGGGCTTCGTTCACAAGATCCCCAAAGTAGTAGTTGCATGTTTGGAAGCCGTGCTCCAGCTGTTCAGGTATCTCACCAACCTATATTTTGATTTAGTGTGTGGGTGTGTGGTTGGGTGAGGGGGTTGTGTGTGGGTGTGGTGTGATCCAGCTGTTCAGGTATCTCACCAACCCAGATTTTGATGTAGTGTGTGTGGGTGAGGGGGTTGCGTGTGTGTGGTATGCTTCAGCTGTTCAGGTTTCTCACCAACCTATATTTAGATTTAGTGTGTGTGGGTGAGGGGGTTGGTGTGTGTGGTTGGGTGTGGGTGTGGGTGTGCCGTGCTCCAGCTGTTCAGGTATCTCACCAACCTAGATTTTGATTTAGTGTGTGGGTTGGGTGGGTGTGTGGGGGTGGATTGGTTCTGTGTGAGTGTGGTGTGGGTTGGGGTGGTGGTGGGGAGAGTGTGCTCCAGTAGTTCAGTTGCCAACCTAGCTTTGGAGTTGGATCGATTACATGGCCCACCAGTCTTCGTGCTGCTCACCGTCTGCAGGCTGAGTAACTAGGGAACGGTAATAAGATATCATGTCATCATATGATATCACACGATATCATATGATGCCGGCAGTCTGACTAGGCTAAAGTGACCATTTATAGACAATATCATACGATGCAATTCGCATCATGGTATCATATGATATCAAACTCGCCTTTCGTCAAATTCATATTATATCCGGTCCCTAAGAGTAACCCTGTGTAGTATTAACACTACTAGGGATGGGCAATATGATATCATATGATATCATGTCATCATATGATATCATATGATGACGGCAGTCTGACTAGGTAACTTTGGCCTGGGGCACCATATCATATGATATTAAATCATATGATTTTTGTACGATATCATATGATATCATACTCGTCTTTGGTCAACATCATATGATTTGCTGTTCCCTAAACACTACTATACCACACTGATGAGTACAGAGTGAGTATTAGTTTTTGCACTTTTTTGCAGTAAAAAGCGCTGACCAATTTGACGTTTGTGCGCTTAAAGCGCTGACCAATTTGGCAAGAAGTAGTACCCTGCACCACACTGATGAGTTCAGAATGCAATCGCATATGTTTAGACATTTTACATCTCCCATTTTGATGATCGGCTCAATGGTTGAGTTCGTTGAAATCAGGCAGAAGGTGCCGGGTTCGAATCCCTACAGGTGTGCCTTAGTGTTCGCGGTCGCTGTCAACCACCATGGTAGCTTTGTCCAGGTAAAGTAGCAGCCCGATCTCTACCGCTGTATGACAGGGCTCTCTTAATCCCACGCCCCACCAGGCGTCATCATTACAGTTTACATGCACCCTACTCACCAAGCTAGCCAGGCCCTCGCTGTCCAGTTATCTCAGGGGGTGTGGGTGGGTGCTGGGTGAGGATGTGGGTGTGTGGGGTGGTGTGTGTGTCGTTAGGGTGGATGTGTGTGTGTGTGTGTGTGGGGGGGGGGTGGTTGTTGGTGGGGTATGGCATGGGTGGTGTGGGGTCGAAGTCAACAATTGAACAATAACTCACACCAACCCGTATCAGCACAAGATTCACACCTTTGTTTCCTTGTCCCTCCAACCTTATCCCTCCCAACCTTGTCCCCTTGCCTTCAGCCTGTTTTGAGGAAAAGTTAACGATTGAACAATATCTCACAACTACCCCACATCAACACGAACTCACACCATCCCTCCAAACTTGCCCCCTGTCCACTCCAACCTTGCCCCCCCCAACCTTGTCCCCATGCCTGCAGCCTGTTCAGAGCCAAAGTCAACAATTGAACAATATCTCACAACTACCCCTCATCAACACAAACTCACACCATCCCTCCAACCTTGTCCCCTGTCCCCTCCAACCTTGTCCCCTGTCCCCTCCAACCTTGTCCCCTGTCCCCTCCAACCTTGTCCCCTGTCCCCTCCAACCTTGTGTTCTTGCCTGCAGCCTGTTCGGAGCCAAAGTGATAACACCTCAGCCTGTGCTGAAGGCACTCCCCAAGTTGTTCGAGACAAAAGACGGCAAGGCCAGGGATAAAGTGAAGGACCTCGTGGTGCGTTGTTGAACCTGTTAATATGTGAATCCAGGACCCAGCATTGTACTCGATAAGCGTGACAATGGCAAGGCTAGGGATAAAGTGAAGGACCTCGTGGTGCGTTGTTGAACCTGTTAATATGTGAATCCAGGACCCATCATTGTACTCGATAAGCGTGACAATGGCAAGGCTAGGGATAAAGTGAAGGACCTCGTGGTGCGTTGTTGAATCTATTAATATGTGAATCTGGGACCCAGCATTGTACTCGATAAGCAGTACAATGGCAAGGCTAGGAATAAAGTGAAGGACCTCGTGGTGCGTTGTTGAATCTATTAATATGTGAATCCGGGACCCAGCATTATACTCGATAAGCAGAACAATGGCAAGGCTAGGGATACAGTGAAGGACCTCGTGGTGCGTTGTTGAATATATTAATATGTGAATCCAGGACCCAGCATTGTACCGGATAAGCAGTACAACGGCAAGGCTAGGGATAAACAGGACCTCGTGGTCATCGTGGTGGTTGGCCCCAGTGCGAATAAATGAGCTGCCCCCCTCAACAATAAGGCGTACTATTGATTGATTTCATAAGTGAAGAACCTTGTAGTACATTTGTATCATGCCCCCCCCCCACCCACCCACCCACCCACCCACCCACGAACACACACACACATCCAAAGGTTTGAGGCAATGCATACCCCCCCCCCCCCCCCCCCCCCTCCCCCCCCCCCCCCACACACACCACCACACACCACCACCGCCGCCGCCGCCGCCGCTTCATCCAACGGTTTGAGGCAATGCATACCCACCACCACACACCACACACACACACCACCACCCACCGCCGCCGCTTCATCTGCATACCCACCACCACACACCACACACACACACCACCACACACTGCCGCCGCTTCATCCAACGGTTTGAGGCAATGCATACCCACCACCACCCCCACCACACCACACACACACACACACACCACCGCCGCCGCCGCCGCCGCTTCATCCAGCGGTTTGAGGCAATGTATACCACCACCACCACCGCCGCTGCCGCTGCTGCTTCATCCAACGGTTCGAGGCAATGTATACCCCCCCCCCCCCCCCCCCCCCCCCCCCCCCCCCCCGCCTCCCATACACACACACACATACACACACACACACACACATCCCACACCACCACCACCTCCACCGCCGCCGTATCATCCAACGGTTCGAGGCAATGTATACCCCCCCCCCCCCCCCCCCCCTCTCCCCTGCCCCCGCCCCCCATACACACACATCATGTATTCCGTCCTTGTGTCACTGTTTTGATGCCAACAATGTTTGAGAAGCCAGCCTCCTTTAACGTACCGCTTTTGTCCTGCCAGGTGGAGATGTCACGCTGGGTGGGACCTGACCTCATCCGCGGTACCGCATTCACTGCTAAGACCATGAGGGACGCCATGAAAGACGACATCGAGCGTGGCATGACGGAGGTAGCTGGCCCCAGGCCCCAGCCCCAACGGGTGACTAGGAAGGAAGCTGCCCGTCTGGCTGCGGAAAGCGCGAGTGGGGCTGATGTGGACATGGGGGATGCTGATGCTGATGGGGACGCAGAAGGGGATCAGGAGCCTCAGGAGGAGGTGCAGGAAGAGGTGAGGTTGAATGGGATGGGGCGGATTTGGGGCGGTGGCGGGTGGTTGGGATGGGGCAGAAGTGGGGGAATGTGGACTTGGGGGATGTTGATGCTGATGGGGACGCAGAAGGGGATCAGGAGCCTCAGGAGGAGGTGAGGTCGAATGGGATGGGGCGGATTTAGGGCAGTTGCGGATTGGTTGGATAGAGCGGATTTAGGGCGGTGGGGGATGGGGCGGATGGGGCGGATATGGGCATGTGGGATGTTGATGCTGATGGGGGCGGAGAGGAGGGTCAGGAGCCTCAGGAGGAGGTGCAGGAGGAGGTGAGGTGGATTGGGATAGGGCGGATTTTGGGCGGTGGCGAATGGGTGGGATGGGGCAGAAGTGGGGGTGATGTGGACTTGGGGGTTGTTGATGCTGATGGGGGCGGAGAGGGGGATCAGGAGCCTCAGGAGGAGGTGCTGGAGGAGGTGAGGTCGAACTGGATGGGGCAGATTTGGGGCTGTGGCGAATGGGTGGGATGGGGTGGATATAGGCATGGGGGATGTTGATGCTGATGGGGGCGGAGAGGAGGGTCAGGAGCCTCAGGAGGAGGTGAGGTGGAATGGGATAGGGCGGATTTTGGGCGGTGGCGGATGGGTGGGATGGGGCAGAAGTGGGGAGGATATTTGGAGATGGGGAATGTTGATGCTGAAGGGGGCGGAGAGGGGAATTAGGAGCCTCAGGAGGAGGTACAGGAGGAGGTAAGGTCAAATATGATGGGGCGGATTTGGAGCGGTGGTGGATGGGTAGGATGGGGGCGGATATGGGCATGGGGGATGTTGATGCTGATGGAGGCAGAGAGGAGGATGAGGAGGTGTGGTCGAGTGGGATAGGTAAAGAAAGGTGAGAGGAAAGCAGCGATGGGGGAGAAGATGGCAGATGCTGATGCTGATGGGGGCGGATAAGGGGATCAGGAGGTGGTTGAGTGGGATGGGTAAAGAGATGGGAGAGGAAAGGAGCGGTGGGGGGGAAGATGGCAGATGCTGATGCTGATGGGGGCAGAGAAGGGGATCGGGAGCCTCAGGAGGAGGTGCTGGAGGAGGTGAGGTCGAATTGGATGGGGCAGATTTGGGGCGGTGGCGGATGGGTGGGATAGAGCGGATTTTGACATGGCAGATGCTGATGCTGAAGGGGGCGGAGAGGGGAATCAGGAGCCTCAGGAGGAGGTGATGTAACGTATAGAATACGTCTTAGCTTGAATACAAAGTTACAGGATGACGAGGGTACGATCCCCGATGTTGGCTGCCTTGGAGTCTCTAGGTCCGAACCTATATACTCCTTACATCATCCCGGAGTCTAGGGTTTGGGTCGAGGTTCAGGTCTCTTCGTCAGCGTGACTGGACATACATCGTTGTGTCCTGTCACGCTTGAGTCACGCTCGATGTGAGGGTCGACATCCGGCACAGGTGAGCTCACGTGGGGTAAGGATGGGGGAAAGACAAGGTGGCGGGGACATGGAGGTGGTGTGCAGAGTTGCATGGGGGGCATGAGGGGCCATAGGGGGTACAAGACATATGTTTGTCTGGTGTGTGACCCCCACCCCCCCCACCCCCCCACCATGTTGGTGTGTGACCCCCCCACCCCCCTACCCACCCCCCCACCACACACACACACTCTACACACACACTCTACACACACACACCACCACCACACACACACACACCGCACACCATCTCCCAGGTGGACCCCTACGAGTTTGCGGATCCTAAGGACATCCTGCCAGGCCTGAAGAAGGAGTTCTGGGAGGGTTTGGAGTCTAAGAAGTGGAGCGAACGCAAAGCCTCTCTCACTCAGCTCAAAGAAGCGGCCACCTACCCACGCCTCGCGGCTGGAAGGTGCGAGACCTTGGGGTCGTTATTACGTTTACCTTCATGTTCAAGTTTCTTGCTGCACAATGCTGCACAATGCCGCACAATGCCGCACAATGCTGCACAATGCTGTAGCCGTTATCATATGTACCTTCACACAACTTGATGTCTACTGTTGTAGTCGATATTATATTTACCTGAACATAATTTGATGCACACTTTTGTTGTCGTTATTTTATTTGCCTCCACATAATTTGATGCATACTTTTGTAGTTGTTATTATATCAACATCCACGTGTCTCGCTGTACAATGCTGCAGTCATTATGATATTTACCTCCACGAATCTTTCTGAATGATGAAATAGTGACATTTGGAGTCCAAGAGGTGGAGTGAACGCAAAGCCTCTCTTACTCAGCTCAAAGCAACGGCCAACTGCCCACGCCAAGGGCCCCCCTACCCACGCCAAGGGCCCCCTACCCACGCCTAGCGGCTGGAGGGTGCACAGACCCGGTGGTCATTATTATATTTATCTTCCATTACCTTGCTGTATAATAGCGGCCACCAGCACCGCCACCACCATCATCATCATCATCATCATCATCATCATCATCATCATCATCATCATCATCATCACCACTATCTTCAGCACCACCACCATCCATCAGCAGCAGCACTTTCACCAACACCAACACCATTCGCACATCCAACACCATCTGCATCACCATCATCATTAGCATTACCATCAGCACCACCACCATCACCACAAACACAATCACCACAACCATCACCATCATCACCACCATCATCACCATCATCACCACCATCACCACCACCACCAATGTTGACCCACTCTTTATGTCTGGAATTGGAATTGGAAGGCGTGGAGCTGCCTATAGTTGGATGGAAAACCATGTAACAATCCAAATTCCAATTCTTCATGTCTGCTGGGGTGTAGAGGATTAGACAACCGAGACGTCAACAGGGAGCTGCGCAAGTGCGCCGCGTCGTTGTATCACATCATCATCACCACCTCATCACCAGCACCACATCACCACCACCACAGCATCAGCATCACCACCACCTCAACACCACCACCTCATCAGCATCACCACCAGCATACCATCACCCCCCCGCACCCCCCCCCACACCAAGACAACACACCCACAAACACATATAGGGAATATGACTACGTAGATGTCAACAGGGAGCTGCGCAAGTGCGTCCCCGCATATGCATTACCACCTCATCCCCCCCTCCTCATCATCCCCCCTCCTCATCATCCCCCCCCCCCCCCACACACAAAACACACCCTACACAACACACACTCACAAAGGGAGTACGACCATGAAGATGTCAACAGGGAGCTGGGCAAGTGCATCACCACCTCATCACCACCACCTCATCATCCCCCCCCCCCCCCACCACCACCACCACCACACACACACACACACACACACCACACACACACCACCCACCACACACAAAACTCCCTACACAACACACACACACGAAGGGAGTACGACTACGGAGATGTCAACAGGGAGCTAGGCAAGTGCATCACCACCTCATCACCACCACCTCATCCCCCCCCCCCCCCCCCCCCCCCCCCACACACCCCCACACACCACCCTCCACACACAAAACTCCCTACACAACACACACACGAAGGGAGTACGACTACGGAGATGTCAACAGGGAGCTAGGCAAGTGCATCACCACCTCATCACCACCACCTCACCCCCCCCACCCCGCCCCACCCCCACACACCACCCTCCACACACAAAACTCCCTACACAACACACACACACGAAGGGAGTGCGACTACGGAGATGTCAACAGGGAGCTAGGCAAGTGCATCACCACCTCATCACTACCACCTCATCCCCCCCCCCCCCCCCCCCCCCCCCACCCCACACACCACCCTCCACACACAAAACTCCCTACACAACACACACACACGAAGGGAGTACGACTACAGAGATGCCAACAGGGAGCTAGGCAAGTGCATCGCCAAGGATGCATCACCACATCATCACCACCACCACCACATCATCCCCCCCCCACACAACACAACACCCACCCACACAACCCACACCCACACAACCCACACCCACACCCACACGTTGGGAATTTGACTACGGAGACGTCAACCGTGAGCTGCGCAAGTGCATCGCCAAGGATGCATCACCACATCATCACCACCACATCATCATCCCCCCCCCTCCCCCCCCCCCAACACACACTCACTCTCACACAACACACACACGCACAACACACACATTCAACACACACACACACACCACACACACATAGGGAATTTGACTACGGCGACGTCAACCGTGAGCTGCGCAAGTGCATCGCCAAGGATGCATCACCACATCATCCCCCCCCCCCCCCCCCCCAACACACACTCACACTCACACAACACACAAACGCACAACACACACATTCAACACACACACACACAACACACACACACGTAGGGAATTTGACTACGGAGACGTCAACCGTGAGCTGCGCAAGTGCATCGCCAAGGATGCTAATGTGATGTGCGTTGCCGAGGCCGCCAATTGCTATGGTGCCCTTGCTAAGGGACTGCGAAACGGATACTCAGCAACTGCCAAGGTGAACTCACATTCTGCGCTTTTTAATTGGGTCTAGAGTCATGGGTTATCACCATTGTTATTTTTGTTTATTTTCTTGGATATTGGGTCAACACCACTGTTATTTTCTGTTTGTTTCTGTTATATTCTTGGGTCTTGGGTCAATACCACTGTTATTTTTGCTTTATTTTCTGTTTATTTCTGTTTAATTTCTTGTGTCTTGGGTCAATACCACTGTAATTTCTGTTATATTCTTGGGTCTAGGGTCAACACCACTGTTATTTTCGGTTAATTTTCAGTTCATTTCTTGGGTCTTGGGTCAACACCACTGTTACGTTCTGCGTATTTTCTGTTATATTCTTGGGTCTAGGGTCAACACCCCTGTTACGTTCTGTGTATTTTGGGTTATATTCTTGGGTCTAGGGTCAACACCACTGTTATTTTTTGTTTATTTTCTTGGGTCCTCAGTCAACACAACTGTTACATTCTGTACATTTTCTGTTTGTTTCTTTTATATTCTTGGGTCTAGGGTCAACACCATTTTTAATTTGTTGGCTTATTCATGGCAGCTTCAGCCACTGGGTCGAACCCAAAGCTTGCAGCTGCACAGGAATGCCTGCCATGTAAGCTTTTACATACAATGGTAAGTTTCAGGCTTGGCCCTAGGAAAGGGAACTGCCGAAGCTGAAAGAAGAAGTATAAGTGTAGAAGTAGAAGTATAGAAGTAGAAGTGTAGAAGCTGCTACAGGTAGCCCCCAAAAGAAACATTGGCTAACGCTGGGGTTTTTGATTGGTCTTAGCTCCGGTCACTTAGCGGATATTCCTGTTTAGGGTTATCCGCTAAGTAAATAATAAGTAAAAAAAAAGAAAAAAAATATGCATCAACCCAAGCACCCCCTTCGCTCCTTCCAGCACTGCCCCATTCCTTTGACTTCGCTTATAAGTTACTTTGACTTAGCTTATAACCCTGTTTCAGTATGCGTCACCCCAATCAAACCCTCACTCCCACTAGGTTCGTCCCATCTCATACCCTGACTTAGCTTATAACCCTGTTTCAATGTGCCTTGAACCCAATCAACCCCTCACATTTTCATCATCACCCCCCCCCATCATCATCATTATCATCATCATCACCAGTACCATCACCATCATCACCAACCTCCTCCTCATCATCATCATCATCATCACCACCAACCTCATCAACATCACCACCATCACCATCATCATCACCACCAACATGCATTCGACCCCTCACTCCTGCAGAATGTTGTGACAGTGCTGCTGGAAAAGTTTAAGGAAAAGAACGTTGGCGTTACAAAAGCCTTAGCGGAGGCTCTGACCATCATGCACAAGCACTGCTGGGTCCTGTCAGACGTAGCGGAAGATTTTTCAGGTAAGGCTGTGGAAAGAGTGTTTCCTGTTATTCAGTTAACTGATCTGATTGACTGGCCAGACCCCTCACACGTACACACACACTTGCCAACATGCATACATTTTAAAGGAAACACTTACAAACTCACACTTGCGCAAACTCACAAACACGCACACAAACACTCATAACTACGAACACATGCCCCCCCCCCCCCCCCCCCCCCCCCCCCCCCCCACACACACACACAGCCACCCACCCACCCACCCACCCCACCCCACACACAAACCCACACACAAACCCACACACAAACCCACACACAAACCCTTCCAGGTGCCATGGGCCATGTGACTCCCAAGGTACGAGAGGAGACCTTGGCTTGGCTTGCTATTGAGGTCGGCGTAGAGAAGGAGAAGGAAGGACTAGCCAAGCTTGCACCCGCCCTCCTCCCTGCCGCCGCTAAGTGCGCGGAGGATGCAGCCCCTTCTACACGCGAGGCAGCAATGAGCTTTTTGGTGGCTTTCGCTGTGAAGGTCAGTTGTCCTGGCAATCCTTGGCGTCCTATTGACTGGTAGTATTTGGACCTGATAATCAGTAGTGCTAGCTGTCCCCACAACACACAAGGCAGCTTATAACTGGACTATGCCGCCCCGTCCGCACGTGAGGCAGCAATGAGTTTCTGATGGCTTTCGCCGTGAAGGTCGGTTGTCCTGGCATGCCTTGATATCCTGTTGACTAGTAGTAATTGAACCTGGTAATCGGTACTGACAGTAGTATTTGGACCTGATCATCAGTAGTGGCAGCTGCCCCCATGACACACAAGTCAACTTAGAACTGGACTATGAGTTTCTTGGTGGCTTTTGCTGTTAAGGTCAGCTGGTTTGATCTGAATCGTTCTTGTTGGGGGATGCGCCTGAAACCACTCTGGCAGCCTACACCTCCAATGGGAAGTTGCCAGCAGACATAGTGCACTCTTTCACAGCAACCCACTCACCCACACCCACACCCACCCAAACATGTAACAATCCAATCCTGCAGGTAGGCAAACCTGCTATTCTTGATAAGTACAAACATGTAACAATCCAATTCTGCAGGTAGGAACCTGCTATTCTTGATAAGTACAAACATGTAACAATCCAATCCTGCAGGTGGGCAAACCTGCTATTCTTGAGAAGTACAAACATGTAACAATCCAATCCTGCAGGTGGGAAAATCCGCTATTCTTGATAAGTACAAACATGTAACAATCCAATCCTGCAGGTGGGAAAATTCGCTATTCTTGATAAGTACTAACATGTAACAATCCAATCCTGCAGGTGGGCAAACCTGCTATTCTGGACAAGTACACCACCAAGATGGATGAAGGGCGCAAGAAGAAGATGGAGGAGTTGGTTATCTCCCAGTTGTCTCCAGGAGGCACTGGAGGAGGAGGAGGAGGAGGAGGGGGTGGTGGACCCCCTGCTGGGCTAGCTGTACCAGTGTACCAGTCGTCGATTGTCAAAAGCTCCAGTCCCAGGGGACTGGCAGCCTCCATGTCCCGCCCACGCCCTCGCACGGGTCAGTTTGTGTGGGGTTGGGGGTTGAGAATTTCACTGTTTCAACATATCTTTGGCTGTTTTGACAGGCGTTTTACATGTGTTAGGCTGTTTTGACAGGTGTTTGGCAGGTGTTAGGCTGTTTTGACAGGCGTTTGGCAGGTGTTAAGCTGTTTCGACAGGTGTTTGGCAGGTGTTAGGCTGTTTTGACAGGTGTTTGGCTGTTTTAATACGTGTTTTGACATGTATTTGACTGATACAGCACACTTTGTGTGGGGTTGGGGGTTGGGTATGTATATACCGGTATGTTATGTACATATACCATACAACATATATACATGTACTTATAACAAACAACATATATACATGTTCGTATGTTATTTGTTGTGTACATATACATGTACATATAACATACAACATATATACATGTACTTATAACATACAACATATATACATGTTCGTATGTTATTTGTTGTGTACATATACATGTACATATAACATACAACATATATACATGTACTTATAACATACAACATATATACATGTTCGTATGTTATTTGTTGTGTACATATACATGTACATATAACATACAACATATATACATGTTCGTATGTTATTTGTTGTGTACATATACATGTATATATGGTTTGACATATCTTTGGCCTTTTCATAGGTGTTTGACTGACACAGCTTGTGATGCTTTTATGTTTTTGCCTCAAAATTTTGACAACAATTGTGCTCCCTAACCTATGTATGTGCACATGTTTGGATGGTAACTTTCGCTTTTTGCTTTTGTCCTTTTTCTCAACCTCTACTTCTGATGCTTAGGTGCAGGATGTGTTGCATGTATATCTGTACTGTATATCAGTGTATATGTATATTTGTACTGTATATCAGTGTATATGTATATTTGTTCTGTATATAAGTGTTTATGTATATTTGTACTGTATATCAGTGTATATGTATATCTGTACTGTATATGTATATTTGTACTGTATATCAGTGTATATGTATATTTGTACTGTACATCAGTGTATATGTATATCTGTACTGTACATCAGTGTATATGTATATTTGTACTGTTTATCAGTGTATATGTATATTTGTACTGTATATCAGTGTATATGTATATCTGTACTGTATATCAGTGTATCTGTACTGTATATCAGTGTATATGTATATTTGTACTGTATATCAGTGTATATGTATATTTTGATTGCATTTCACTGTCTATTGTTTTTCGTAACCTATGCTTCTGATGCTTCTGTGCAGGATCTGCTGGATCGTCATCCCTCCCTCCTTTTTTTAGCCTCTGCTTGATCGATGGCCTGATGAAATGGTGCTTGCGTGCAAGATCTGCTCTTTTTTCATCTCTCTCCTTGTATTTGTAATTTCTTTTTTTGTTCCCTCTGCTTCTGATGTTATTTTGTTTTTTGTAACCTCTAGTCTGCTTCTGTCGTAACCTGTGATTCTGATGCTTGCGTGCAGGAGCTGCTGTAACGTCGTCTCTCTCACGTGCAGCGACAGCCAAGCCTGCAGCAGAAGGGGCTGGTGCCAAGAAAGCCGTTGCCTCTGGAGGTAGGCCGCAGAATTTTGATGTATTTATTGTATTGTATGAGTTGCCTGTCTCTTGCAGGCCATGTTAGCCCCATATATTTGAGGTTGCCTGCAGCATTTTGATCGATTTATTGTATTGTATGAGTTGCATGTCGCTAACAGGCCATGGGTAGCCCCATAGATTGGAGGTAGGCTGCAGCATTTATATTTCTTTATTGTATTGCATGCGTTGCATATCGCTTACAGGCCATGGGTAGCCCCATACCTACCTACCCCCTACATACCTACCCCCTACATACTACCCCTTATCCCCTACCTACTACCCACTACCTGTCCACAACAACCTACCTACTACCTACCCCCTGCCTACTACTCACTACCTACCTACCTACCTACTACTACCCACCTACTACCTACCTACCCCCTTAACCACTACCACCTACTTACTACCCACTACCTCTACTACCTACCTACCTACCTACTGCCCACTACCTCTACTACCAACTACCTCCACTTACCCACTACCTACCCACCCCCTTACCCTCTACTACCTACCTACTACCTATGGCGAGGTTAGTAAATTTTAGCAATAAAATCAACCCATTGGTAAAATGTATGTTACAATAACTAAACCATCACCTGGAGTTGGACCTGGCTTTTCCCAGCCTTAGACTGAATTATATCTAAATTGGTGTAAATTTATTTAAAAACTAGAGAAAAAAGATTAACAATATAATAATTTACAATACCAAAATTAACAATATTTACTGTTGCCATGCAGATGGTGGCGACGATGAGATCAGCTTGTCTTCCGGGGCCATCATCAAGGCTGATGCCCTAGCTGGCTTCTCGGCCCTTTTGGGCGAGGCCACTTCCAACGAACTGATCAGTGATGACTGGAAGGTATTGTAGTCTAATTGGTTAATCTTATATTTTTTCTCGGTTTCTCTATTTTTATTCCCCCAAGGAATGGAGCAGTAACAACTGGAAGGTATTGTAATGTAATTGGCTAATCTTCTATTTTTATCGGTTTCTCTATTTTTATACCCCCAAAGGATGGAGCAGTGATGAATGTAAGGTTTTGTGGTCTTTATTTTTACCTGAATATTGAGCATGGTTACATGGTTGGGTTTATTATTAGCTACCTTATGTTTACATCATTTAATCACATTATTACATCATGTTATCACATTATTACATAATTGTATCGCGCTTTTACATCACTTAATCACATTCTTACATCATGTCATCACGTGATTACATCCATTATCACAACATTACATTCTGCGTTTTCCGCATTCCTGTATCTGTATACCACATTTTTACATCCTTTTACTGCATTATTACAAATGACCTTTTAACATCGCATTCAACCTACATTTTTACCTTCTTTTGCACTCACCGCACTCCATCGCACTCACTTATTAACTTGACGGGGTGAGGCTGGGCACCATGAAGCAAGTCGTGGGCAAAGCACGAGATCTTTAGGTGGTCTCGCAATAATTTCAGTAGGTAGACGAGCCCTTCACAACCACCATCACCACCACCATCACTATCATCCCCACCACTATCCCCACCACCATCATCACCACCATCATCAACCCAACTCAACCCAATATTGTAACTTGCCCAGGTGAGGCTTGGCGCCATGGAGCAAGTGGTGAGCAAGAGACCTTGTGGTGGTGTCGCGATAATTTCGTATGCCAGACTAGCCCTGCACCACTACCACCACCACAATACCCCCCCCCCCCCCCCCCCCCCCCCCCCTCCATCATCAACCCAACCTAACCCAATCCAACCCAATATATTCCTATTTGACCAGGTGTGGCAAGGTGCCATGGAGCAAGTGGTGGGCAAAGCAAGAGACCTTTAGGTACTGTCGCAACAATTTCAGATGTCAGACTAGCCGTTCCCCCCCCCCCCCCCCCCCCCCCCCCCCATCATCAACCCAACCTAACCTAACCCAATCCAACCCAATATATTCCTACTTGACCAGGTGAGGCTAGGTGCCATGGAGCAAGTGGTGGGCAAAGCAAGAGACCTTGAGGTGGTGTCGCAACAGAGCTCCTTGCTGGTGCAAGGACTTCAGCACATGCCTGGTTGGAGCGACAAGAATTTCCAGGTCAGTTGCTTTGCGAATTTGCCAGGTCAGTTGTTTCGCGAGCGCAATAACGGATACTTGCTACTTGATAATCATGATGGTGGTGGTGAGGATAACGATACGGATAATGGTGATCCTGAGCATAGTGATAATGATGAGTATAATGATGATGAGGATGAGTATAACGATAATGATGAGGATAATGATTCTGATGAGTATAGTAATGATGATAATGAGTGCAACGATAACGATGCGGACAATTATGATGAGGATGGTCATTCTGGCTACTTTTAATTGACGCCTACTTGGCTGCAAATATGCTTGCTGCTTAACAAAGTCAAGGGGGGCATATGACTAGGGAACGGCAAAAGGCATCTAATACTATTTTCTGACAAGTTCTATGCAGCGTTGCCTGCGACGCCCAAAAATGGCGGAGAGTGGTCGCGATGGAGCGACAGGTGGCAACGGAAGCCAGTTAGTTCCGAGACCGTTGGCTGGCGTGTCGGGCTTCATCACAGTCAGATGGATGGATGGTCGGACGGACAAATGGGTAAACATGGGGACTACCGCCCCCCTGAAGAGGGGGCTCCGCCAAAAACTGTTTTGAACTAATCTTATTTTAGTGTCACAATAATATGATTTTCTCAAATATATTCAAGATTCTGGTAAGACGGCTTAGCCGTCTAGGCTAAAGTTACCATTTATATACAATATCATTTGATGCAATTTGTATGATATCATACTCGCCTCTGGTCAGCATCATATGATATGCTGGTCCCTAGGCGTATGACCATCACAAACAAGAAGAATGGAATGTAAACAAAAAAAGCTATCCCATCTGTCTTGGAGGGGTGGGTGGACATGTATACCTCACTACCTGCTGTTGCGCGGTAGTCCAAGCTCAGATGTACTTACTCCACTACTTCCGAAACTCCCTGCCGGTGACTGCTATAGCGATATTCCGAGTCGCTTGCGACACCTCTTAGAACTTGTCCTTTTTGTACCTCATTACCTCTGGACCTTGCCTCAATCTCACGTCCTGTGGCAGCTCTTACTAATATTCATTTGTGTACCTCATTACTTCTGGAACTTGACATATTGGGGACACCAACACACCCTTTATTGTAGCCCCTCTGGATGGTCTAGGGTTAGCTTGATTATTTGAGGTTGGACAAGTCCCTACAGCATAATTGGCTACCTCCTGGAATGCAACATAATATAACAGACATAACATAACATAACATACCGTAATTACATAACGTAGCATAATTATACAACACATGCATAACATAACATTTAACAGACCTGACTTAACATAACCTAGCTTCACATTACCAGCCTGCAGGTCATGGCGGAGATGTTGTGCCTGCCATGGTGACTTTCCCCAGCTGCGGCGTATAGGAGGGTCCCCTTAACATCACGCCCCCCCAGGCGTTCTTTTTTACCATAATTTCACAACACAGACATAACATAAAACAAACATAACAAAACCCAACCTGACATAACCATCCTGCAGGTGATGGCGAAGATGTTTGAAGTGGTCAAGATTGCGGCTGATACTGCCCCCAGCTTCTCGAAGCGAGATGCATTCTCTGCCCTTGATGCATTGACCGAGAAGCTGTCAGACATGAAGCTCAAGGGGCCGTCCTCAGAGGCTCTCCTGTCCATCAGTGATGCTCATGGGCCCAAGTGGTTGGCCGCATTATTGCACAAGAAGGCTGTGGGACACAAGAACCCCAAGGTTAGTACCAAACTTGATCTTTGTTACATGGCTCCACCCAGCAATGTGGCTGCTTGCCACCTTCTCGTCGGCAATAAAAGCAGTCACCAGTAATATAGAAAGCATTCGGATCTACATAGACTTGATCCAGTTTCTAAAATCCTTAGTTACGAAGTGGTTGACCGCCTACTAGCACAAGCCGTGAGACACAAGAAGCCTAAGGTTGGTACCAAACTTCACCTAGGTTACATGGCTCCAGCCATAAATGTGGCTGCTCGCTGTCTTCGGCAGGAAAAGCAGTTACCAGACAATATCATCATTACCATGATTATACACAATCAAAATCTAAGCATTGTGATCCAAAATATAATCATACACAATCAAAATCTAAGCATTGTGATCAAAAATATACTTGATCCAATCTCGTTAACCATCCTTGGTCAGTGCCATGTGGTTGGCGTTCATGTTGCATAAGTAGGGATCCGCAAATCATATGATTCTGACCAAAGGCCAGTATGATATCATACAATATCATACACATTGCATCACATGATATTGTGTGTAAATGGTAACTTTAGCCTAGTCTGACTATCAGCATCATATGATATAGTATGATATCATATGATGACATGTTATCATATGACATCATATTGCTGTTCCCTTTGCATAAGTAATGATAATGCCTGGTGCGGTGTGGTATTATGGGAGCCCCGTCTTGCGGCGGTAGGCAACGATCTGCTACTTTACCTGGTCAAAGCTTCCATGGCGTTTGACAGCGACCGTGAACACTGAAGTGCACCCGAATGGATTCGAACCCCGCACCTTTGTCATTTCAATGAGCTCTACCATTGAGACATTTGCCGAAACAGGATTTGTTGCACAAGAAGACAGTGGGGTAAAGGAACCCCAAGGTTAGTACCAAGGGTGGAAAGTCCAGTCCCTTACAGTGATATACATTGGTCTAGTGGTAGACCAAATCACTCTGAGGATGAAGAGTCGGGGGTTCGATCCCCCCTTCAGTCGCTCTTGGCGTTGCAGGTCGTTGTCAACCAGATGGTAGCTTGTCCAGTTGAGGTAGAAGACCGCTCCCTACCCGCGTACGATGGGCTCTCTTAACACCACGCCCCACCAGGCGTTATCGTTACCAAGGGTGGTTGGCCTTACTTTTCACTGCACTGAACTGGTTTATCTCCTAAATCAGTCTAAGAAAGTACTGTAAACTGAGAAAGTACTGTAAACTGAGAAAGTACTGTAAACCGAGGATTCCATGGTTTGGTTTGAATCCTTTGCAGGTGCTCAGCGAAGGCTTGAACTGGTTGTCGATGGCGGTGGAGGGCTATGGTCTCGCCAGCCTGGACGTGAAGGCGTTGATCGGGTGGTGCAAGGAGGACCTGCTCTCCCCCAACGCTGGCGTGCGCAACTCAACAATCCACCTGCTAGGCACTATTCACAAGTTCCTAGGCCCCCCCTTGGGGGACATGATCCGAGCTGATGTTAAGCCTGCGCTAATGTCAGCCATAGATGGCGAGTTTGCCAAGTGCCCCAAGCACGAGGCAGGCGCTTTTCAGCCTAGTCGCACCTCAAGGGCTGATGCGGCAAAGAAGGCCGCCGCAGCCAGTGGTGGAGCCAAGGGAGCCAGCAACTCTGGAGCCTTCCAGGTAGGGTGTATGTTCTATCGTCTATTAGCTGGCTTGCAGATAGGGGGCGTGTCCTATTTATGTATTGTCAGGCTTGCACTATATTGGGGGCGTTCCAGCGTATCTAGCCTCTAGGGCTGATGCAGCAAAGAAGGCCACCGCCAGTTGTTGAGCCAAGCGAGCCAGCAACTTTGGAGCCTCCCAGGTAGGATGTATGGTCCACTTTGCATTAGCTGACCGGCGGGGATGTTCTTGGTAAGTAGGTAGGGTGTATCTTTCATCATCTATTGTCAGGCTTGCACTATATTGGGGGCGTTCCAGCCTAGCTAGCCTGTAGGTCTGATGCGGCAAAGAAGGCCGTCGCCACCAGTGGTGGAGCCAATCGAGCCAGTTACTCTGGAGCCTCCCAGGTAGGGTGTATGTCCCACCTTGTATTAGCTGACCGGCGGGGATGTTCTTGGTAGGTAGGGTGTATGTTTCATCATCTATTGTCAGGCTTGCACTCTATTAGGGGCGTTCCAGCCTAGCTGGAGTGAAACAGCTACTACTCATTGATCATATCAGCCATCGATCAATCTAACCCAGCCTAATCCATTCCAACTCAAAATAACCCAACCTAACCCATCCCAACCCAACATAACCCAGTCCTCCTCAACCTAGCCCCACCTAACCCATCCCAACCCATCCCAACCTCCCAGGCTTCTATTGAGGAGGTTGGCGCAGACAATGGCAGTCCATCCCAACCCAACCTAACCCAGTCCAACTCAACCTAGCCCAACCTAACCTAACCCATCCCAACCCAACCTCCAACTACCAGGCTGCTACTGAGGATGACAGCGCAGGCGATGGCAGCGACATGTTCCCTCGTCAAGACATCAGCGCCTCCATCACCTCCGCAGTTACCACGAATATGGGCAGCAGCAACTGGAAGGAACGCAAGGCTGCCATGGATGATGTGGAGGCTGTGCTCACCGCAGCGGGGGGGCGCATCCTCCCTCAAGGAACTGCAGACCTCTTTGCCTCCCTCAAGCCTCGCCTCGCTGACTCGAACAAGAACCTCGCAGTACAGGTATAACCTAGCAGTACAGGTATAATCTCGCAGTGCAGGTATAATCTTGCAGTACAGGTATAACCTTGCAGTACAGATATATCTGGCAGTACAGGTACAATCGCTAAGTGCTGTGTTTACCGCCCAAACTCAGGGCACCCGTCTATAAAGCAATTTGGGGTTCAGTTCATCAGTATTTTTTCGGGTTAACCCCGCATGGTATCATGGCTGGGCAGGTCCCTTAAGCCTATTTGGATACCCCCGGACTGTAACAACAAACATGCTTGCATGCGCAGGCCATCCTGCTGCTGGCCAGACTGGTATCATGGCTGGGCAGGTCCCTTACGCCTATTTGGATACCCCCGGACTGTAACAACAAACATGCTTGCATGCGCAGGCCATCCTGCTGCTGGCCAGACTGGTATCATGGCTGGGCAGGTCCCTTAAGCCTATTTGGATACCCCCGGACTGTAACAACAAACATGCTTGCATGCGCAGGCCATCCTGCTGCTGGACAGACTGGTATCATGGCTGGGCAGGTCCCTTAAGCCTATTTGGATACCCCCGGACTGTAACAACAAACATGCTTGCATGCGCAGGCCATCCTGCTGCTGGCCAGACTGGTATCATGGTTGGGCAGGTCTCTGTAGCCTATTTGGCTACCCCCGGACTGAACCATCAAACATGCTTACAAAGTCAGGCCATCCTGCTGCTGGCCAGACTGGTACCATGGTTGGGCAGGTCTCAGTAGCCTATTTGGCCACCCCCGGACTGTAACATCAAACATGCTCACATATGCAGGCCATTCTGCTGCTGGCCAGGCTGGCTAAAGCCATGGGTAAGCCAATTGAGAGACATGGGCGTGTCTGCCTGGCGCCTGCGCTTAAGAACATCTCGGAAAAGAAGGACAACGTACGCAACGCTGTGGTCGAGCTGCTAGACGCATGGGTGGGGGCAGCTGGAACTGATGTGCTCCTCCCTGAGGTGTCCGGTAGGTCCAACTAATAGTGCATGTTTTCATTCATTAAATTTGATTTGATTTTCCTCCTGGTCCTGTTAGCAAAGCATTATCTATGTATTCATATGGGCCAACAATCGATACCAACCCTACGCAAAAGAATTGTTTTTCTTTTGGGCTACTCGCAGCAGCTATTAGACAGCTCCCTGAGGTGTCTGGTAGGTCCAACTCGTATCAGCTTCTAGGCAGCTCCCTGAGCCAGGCAACGTGCTAAACCCCTAGATTTCAGGAGCAGTGGTAAACTGACCATGTCAGCTGACAGATACACTAGCTTACACTAGCTTTGATCGAGTATCCAGACAGGGGAGCTGTCCAGAAGTTGCTACATTTAGCTCAAAAGAAAAACACTGATACAAAACCAGTTTGGGTGGGTGAGGGGTGGGGGGGGTGGGGGGGAGAAGGGCAAGGGAGTGTTGCTGGTGGGGGGAGATTGGAGGGGGTAAGTTCAGGGGTTAAATAATCTGAACTAATAGAGTGAATGTTAAGAGAAGCCACTTTGAAAATAGCTATAAATGGCTACAATCGGAGACTGACCAGATGGCTTCGGAACCAGAATAGCTATCAAAAGGGGGGGGCTTCAGAAACGGAAAAAGCCCTGCCGTTTATTGTACAGGTGCCATGCTCTGCCCGCCGCTGTTCAGGCGTTGCAGTGTAGTAGAGTGTAACACAAATATGGTATAGCAATCGATATCAACCATATACCCCACCACCACCACCACCACAGCACACACATGTTGATTGTTCAGATGCCATGCTCGCCCGAAGTGTCTGTCCGAGGGTAAGGCCGCCTTCCTCAATTGGCTAGCCACAAGTGTAGTGGAGTGTAACAAGCAGTAATATGGGCTAGTGATTGTTTTCCCCCCCCCTCCCCCCCCCCCCCCCCCCCCCCCCCCCCCCAAACACGCACGCACACACACACGTAGAACACTTGCTGCAATCGATATCAACTATATTCATCACGCACAATCGTTCCTTGTTCAGATGCCATGCTCAGCCCGAAGTGTCTGTCTGAGGGTAAGGCCGCTTCCCTTAATTGGCTAGCCACCAGTGTTGTGGAGTGCAACAAGGAGTCGCAGGAGCAGGTGGGCAGCTGCCTGCATATGATGGCCGTGGGCAGTGTGGACAAGACTGCTGAAGTGCGTGATGCGGCGAACACGCTTGCACAAGCCCTGCTGAACAAGTACAGCATGCAAGAGCTGAGCCAGGCGACCAACAGCCTGGAATCTGCGCAGCGGAAGCCCACCCTGGAGGCACTATCCAAGGTGAGGAACGTCTACTTTATTTTGTGACGCGTCACTGCATGGCAACGCATGGGTCCTGCTAAACTAGTCAGAAATGCCTAGTCCGTGGGGCTTGGGGGGCAGCGCGTCGCGTAATGCGCGCAGTGGAAGCCCACCCTGGAGGCACTGTCTAAGGTGAGGGATATCCACTTTGTTTTGGTGACGCGTCACTGCATGGCGACGCATGGGTCCTGCTAAACTAGTCAGAATTGCCCCCACAGGCTCCACGGGGCTTGGTGGGCAGCGTGTTGCACTGGGGTTGCACCAAGTCGCGTAATGCGCACAGTGGAAGCCTACCCTGGAGGCACTTTCCAAGGTGAGTAATATCCACTTCATTTTGTGATGCAGCACTGCATGGCGACGCATGGGTCCTGCTTAACTAGTCAGAAATGTCCCCCTGGCAGCGCGTTGCTCTGGGGTTGCACTGAGTCGCGTAATACGCGCAGCGGAAACCTATCCTGTAGGCCATGTCCAAGATTAGCGATGCAATAATAATAATGAATATATATGATGTATTATTGAATATAAAATATAGTAGGTCTTACTAAATATATTATAAATACACATAAGGTCGTAACTCATCCACCAAATCACCCACCAACACTTCCACTCTTCCACCCATCCACCCACCCACCAACTCATCCACCCACCTACTCTCCCTCCCATCCACCTACTCTTGCCCCCACCCACTCTTCCACCGACTCACCCACACACCCCCTCCCCCTCCCATCCAAGGTGAGCGGTGAGGCAGTGCCTTCCGCGGCCGTGGGCGCAGCCTCCGTCCGGTCCTCGGTCTCCGGCGCCGCCTCACTGCGCTCCTCTGCTGCAGGCGCCAACATGCGAGCCTCCACCACCCGTACGCCGGGCCGCGCCACCACAGTGCGCTCCTCACTGACACTGAACAAGGGAACAACCGCGGCAGCCGCACGCAGGCTGGCTGACGCTGAGCCGGAAGGCCCAGTCATCCTGATGGACACCAAGAAGGCTGACCGAGCTAAGCGCGGTAAATTCAGGTCCGTCAAGTTTGAATGGGTTATTACGTCCGGGCTCGTGGAAATGACACATTCGGCACTGCCCATGGCGGATTTGATGTCCACATTTTGGGGGGCCTCAGCTTGCAGCACGAAATTCCTAACATGGGCGGGTAAATAGGTCCCTCAAGTAAGGGGGGGTTAGAGCAACAATGGGGATTGCATGGGACTGTGCTTGTATGTGGACGTGCCTTGTACAATGCTGGGGATTACGTGCTACGGTGTATGTGGATGTGCATGGTGCAACGATGGGGATTGAATGGGACTGAGCATGTGTGTGGATGTGCCTGGTACAATGATGGGGAGTACGTGGCACACAGTGATTGTTTGTGTGGATGTGCATGGTGCAACGATGGGGATCTCATGGGACTGTGTGTTGCATGATGGATACCAAGAAGCATGGGACTGTGCATGTGTTGCATGATGTGTGCATGTGTTGCATGATGGACATGAGCCTGCGCATGTGTTGCATGATGGATACCAAGAAGCCTGTCCGAGCCAAGCGTGGAAAATTCAGGTCCGCCAACCTTCCCAACCTCCATGCATCCATCACTTCCCAGACAACATGACAGTGTCCTTTCCATCGAATAATGCGCTTGTCACATCAGTCTACATGTGTGTGTGTATCTATATAAACTGACCGGACATCATGACTCTGTCTGTTCCATTGAAGAATGCGTCACATCAGTCTCCATGTGCGAATGTATATAAACTGACCGGACATCATGACTCTGTCTGTTCCATTGGAGAATGCGTCACATCAGTCTCCACGTGCGTATGTATATAAACTGACCGGACATCATGACTCTGTCTGTTCCATTGAAGAATGCGTCACATCAGTCTCCATGTGCGTATGTATATAAACTGACCGGACATCATGACTCTGTCTGTTCCATTGAAGAATGCGTTTGGCACATCGGTCCTCATGTGTGTATATACTGACCGGGCAACATGACACTGTCCGTTCCATCGATGAATATGTTTGGCACATCAGTCCTCATGTGTGTATATACTGACCGGACAACATGACACTGTCCGTTCTATCGAAGAATACGTTTGCCACATCGGTCTTCATGTGAGCATATACTGACCAGACAACATCAGATCCGTTTCATCGAAGAATGTGTTTGCCACATCGTTTGTCAAGTGTTTGTGTGCATATACTGACCAAACAACATGACACTACCACCTCCACTACCACCTCCACCACCACCTTAACTACCACCACTACCTCCACCACTGCACCACCACCACCACCACCACCTACGTCCACCACCACCACCTATACCGTGACCTACCTCCACTACTGCTCCACCACCACCACCACCATTGCACCACCACTCAACCTCAACCTCGACCACCACCAACTCTGTAAATTCAGGTCCTCCAAGTTTGAGATCCGTCCCGAGGAGGCTCAGGATCTAGAGAAGGAGATCTCCTTGTTGCTTTCCCCGCCTATGCGTGCTCTCATGTTTGTGGCCGCTGCAGCCAAGCAACATGCCTTCAAGCGCCATAGCGAGGCATCGCAACTGATCATGGATCAGCTAGGGGACATTTATGAAGAGGTATGTGTGTTGTCGCAGTCCAGGTGGGATACCCCCAGTGCAGTATACAAGAAGTGGGCATGATGTGGGAGTCCATGATGCATTAGCTAGGGGACATTTATGAAGAGGTATGCATGTTGTTGCAGTTCAGGTGAGATACCCCCAGTGAAGTAAAGAGGAAGTGGGCATGATGTGCAAGTCCATGATGGGTCAACTAGGGGACATCTATGAAGAGGTATGTATGTTGTTGCAGTCCAGGTGGGATAGCACCAGTTCAGTATAGAAGATGTGGGCATGATGTGGAAGTTCGTGATGGGTTAACTAGGGGACATCTACGCAGAGGTATGTATGTTGTTGCAGTCCAGGTGGGATCCCCCCAGTGCAGTAAAGAGGAAGTGGGCATGATGTGGAAGTTCGTGATGGATCCACTAGGGGACATCTACGCAGAGGTATGTATGTTGTTGCAGTCCAGGTGGGATCCCCCCAGTGCAGTAAAGAGGAAGTGGGCATGATCTGGAAGGTCGTGATGGGTCAACTAGGGGACATCTACGCAGAGGTATGTATGTTGTTGCAGTCCAGGTGGGATCCCCCCAGTGCAGTAAAGAGGAAGTGGGCATGATGTGGAAGTTCGTGATGGGTCAACTAGGGGACGTCTACGCAGAGGTATGTATGTTGTTGCAGTCCAGGTGGGATCCCCCCAGTGCAGTAAAGAGGAAGTGGGCATGATGTGGAAGTTCGTGATGGGTCAACTAGGGGACATCTACGCAGAGGTATGTATGTTGTTGCAGTCCAGGTGGGATCCCCCCAGTGCAGTAAAGAGGAAGTGGGCATGATGTGGAAGTTCGTGATGGGTCAACTAGGGGACATCTACGCAGAGGTATGTATGTTGTTGCAGTCCAGGTGGGATCCCCCCAGTGCAGTAAAGAGGAAGTGGGCATGATGTGGAAGTTCGTGATGGGTCAACTAGGGGACATCTACGCAGAGGTATGTATGTTGTTGCAGTCCAGGTGGGATCCCCCCAGTGCAGTAAAGAGGAAGTGGGCATGATGTGGAAGTTCGTGATGGGTCAACTAGGGGACATCTACGCAGAGGTATGTATGTTGTTGCAGTCCAGGTGGGATCCCCCCAGTGCAGTAAAGAGGAAGTGGGCATGATGTGGAAGTGATGGGTCAACTAGGGGGTATTTATGCAGATGTATGTATGTTGTTGCAGTCCAGGTGGGATAACACAAGCTCAGTATTGAAGAAGTGGACATGAAATGGGATTCCATGATGGATCAGCTAGGGGACATTTATGAAATGGTATGTATGATGTTGGTGTGTATGTATGATGTTGGTGGGATACCCCAGTTCAGTATAGAAGAAGTGGGCATGATGTGGGAGTCCATGGCAGATCGACTAGGGGACAACTGCACTGAGGTATGTCTGTTGTTGCAGTCCAGGTGGGATAACACCAGTTCAGTATAGAAGAAATGGGCATGATGTGGGAGTCCATGGTGGATCAGCTAGGGGACGTATATGAAGAGGTTTGTATGTTGTTGCAGTCCAGGCGGGATAGCACCAGTTCAGTATAGAAGAAGTGGGCATGGTGTGGGAGTCCATTGTGGATCAACTAGTGGACATTTGTTAAGTGGTTTGTATGATGTTGCAGTCCAGGCGGGATATCACCAGTTCAGTATAGAAGAAGTGGGCATGATGTGGGAGTCCATGGTGGATCAGCTAGGGGACATCTATGAAGAGGTATGTCTGTTGTTGCAGTCCAGGTGGGATAGCACCAGTTCAGTATAGAAGATGTGGGCATGATGTGGAAGTTCGTGAGGGATCCACTAGGGGACATCTACGCAGAGGTATGTATGTTGTTGCAGTCCAGGTGGGATACCCCCGGTGCAGTAAAGAAGAAGTGGGCATGATGTGGGAGTCCATGATGCATCAACTAAGGGACATCTATGAAGAGATATCTCCATCGGTGCCTAATTATTGGGCTTTGGGACAAATTGTTTATGCGTAAGAACTCCAGTCATGTGGAAAAAATATATGCTACAAAGTTGCTTTACAACATCAGTTTAACAAATAAATACCCAGATTTGGGTTTTCTCATATTTGGGGGAACCAGAACAAGTCAAACCTGTTTTACTTTTAAGAGGTGAGTATGATGTCGCAGCCTGGGGGAAGCTGAATAGCATGCAGAAGGGTGATGCCTGTTGTACAATACCCAATACAAGCCACAGCATATGATGTATGTTGTTAGACTGCAGAAGTAGCCAAGCAGGCTAAAGGGACTTGCCCAACTATGATATCAGGAGTGGCTAGAAACAAAAGCCTAAACCCTAAACCCTGACACGATGACCTGAACCTCAAACAATTGTTTTACTGATAGAGAGGCCCTGGGTTCATGATACAGTGATAATTTAATTCTGCGATTCTCATCATTCTCGTGACCACCACCACCACCACTAATTTAATTATGTGATTCTCATCATGATCATCACCACCACCACCACCACCACCACCACCAATTTAATTATGTGATTCTCATGATGATCATCACCATCACCACCATCATCACCAACCTCATCATCATTACCATCATCACCATCATCATCACCATCATCACCATCACCTCCATCATCACCACAATCAATATCATCACCATCATCATCACTATCATTATCACCATCGTCACCATCATCATCACCATCGTCACCATCACAATCATCGTCACGATCAACATTATCATCATCATCATCATCACAATCATCATCATCATCATCATCATCACAATCACAATCATCGTCACCATCATCATTATCATCACCATTATCATCATCATTATCATCACCATCATCATCATCGCCATCGTCACCATCATCAGGTGATGAGCATCCTGGACCTTCTATTCCGCTGGTGCGTGCTGCGCATTGCTGAGTCTAACACACAGAGTTTGATGAAGGTCCTCGAGATGCTGAAGACCATCTTGGGAGCAATGATCGAGAACGGAGCCAAACTGACCGAGTACGAGGCTAAAGTGCTTTTTCCAGCTCTCGTTTATAATAGTGGTCACAATCAAGACAAGATCAAGGCTGACTACAAGGAGCTGTTCAGGATGTGTGCTTGCGTGTACCCGGCCTCCAAGGTAAGAATGTGACCACCTGGCCACACCACCACAACGCACAACAACACCAACGCACTATAGACCCCTACCATGGCACATACACCAGACCCCCCCAAAACCCCCCCCACACACCACCACACTCGATAGACCCCACCACACACAACAGACCTCACCACCACCACCACCACCACACACACACCTGACTACAAGGAGCTGTTCAGGATGTGTGCTTGCGTGTACCCGGCCTCCAAGGTAAGAACGTGACCACCTGGCCTGGCCACACCACCACACACACCACCACACACACAACCACCACACACACAACTGACCCCACCATACACAATAACACCACACACAACTGACCTCACCACAACCACCACCACCACACACATGACTACAAGGAGCTGTTCCGAATGTGCGCTTGCGTGTACCCAGCCCTCCAAGGTAAGAATGTGACCACCACACACACCACCACCACCATCACCACCACCACCATTATTTTGACTGTATGCCCTGTCAGCTTTTAAGCAGTTTACCATCTGCAAGCAGAGTAGACATGTGCAGTGCCTTCAAGCTGTTTACCATCTGCAGGCGGAGTAGGCATGTGTAGTGCCTTCAAGCTGTTTACCATCTGCAGGCGGAGTAGACATGTGTAGTGCCTTCAAGCTGTTTACCATCTGCAGGCGGAGTAGACATGTGTAGTGCCTTCAAGCTGTTTACCATCTGCAGGCGGAGTAGACATGTGTAGTGCCTTCAAGCTGTTTACCATCTGCAGGCGGAGTAGACATGTGTAGTGCCTTCAAGCTGTTTACCATCTGCAGGCGGAGTAGACATGTGTAGTGCCGTCAAGCTGTTTACCATCTGCAGGCGGAGTAGACATGTATAATGCCTTCAAGCTGTTTACCATCTGCAGGCGGAGTAGACATGTGTAGTGCCTTCAAGCTGTTTACCATCTGCAGGCGGAGTAGACGTGTGTAGTATAAATACGCCTACACCACACTCATGAGTTCAGAATGCAATCACATGTGTAGTGCAGTGAACCAATAGGTAAGTGGACCTAGAGATTGATGTGTTGTGTACGCAGATACCCCATCACAACATCCACCCATCACACCATCCGCCCCCCCGCCACAACATCCGCCCCCCATCACACTATACGCCCTCCATCACACTATACGCCCCCCGACCACAAAATCCGCCCCCCAACACAACATCCCAACGTACCCACCCCCTGCCCCCTAGGGCTGTTGCATGTTAAGGATGGCTTGGAGTGCAAGTACAACGCGGCCAAGGTCATCTGTGCAGAGGTTGTGGAAGCCTGCTGGCTGGCTGGATTGCAGGCTTTCCCACCCTACACCACCCCACCCCACCCAAACCTACCCCACCCCCCACCCCCAGGTGCTGTTGTATGTTAAGGATGGCTTGGAGTGCAAGAACAACAAGGCCAATGTCATCTGTGCAGAGGTTGTGGAAGCCTGCTGGCTGGCTACCCCACCCTACCCCTTCTCACCCCACCCCTCTCCACCCAAACCCACCCCACCCAAACCTGCCTTATCCTACCCCCCCCCCCCACTTCCCCCCAGGTGCTGTTGTATGTCAAGGATGGCTTGGAGTGCAAGAACAACAAGACCAAGGTCATCTGTGCAGAGGAGGTGGGGGCGGCCATTGAGCGAGAGGGCCCTGTGGTATACCGTGCAAACAAGCAGGCGGACATCATTGGCATGGTGGCACGTCTAGTGACGGAAAGGGACACTGCCTTGCGACAGGGGGTGCTGATGACCATGGAGGCTGTGTATTCTTGCGAGGGCAACAGTGAGTGGGGTGGATGTGGGGTGGGTTGGATGGATGTGGGGTGAGTGAATGATGGTTTGTAGGTTGTAGGGTCGTGACAGAAAGGGACACTGTCTTGCGTCAGTGGGCGATCATGACCATGGGGGCTGTGTATTCTTGCCATTCTTGCCAGGTCAACAGTGCGTGGGGTTGGGTGAGTGGGGTGGGTTGGATGGATGTGGGGTGAGTGAATGATGGTTTGTAGGTTGTGGGGTTGTGACGGCCAGGGACACTGTCTTGCGTCAGGGGGTGATCATGACCATGGGGGCTGTGTATTCTTGCCAGGGCAACAGTGAGTGGGGTGGGTTGGATGGATGTGGGGTGAGTGAATGATGGTTTGTAGGTTGTGGGGTTGTAACGGAGAGGGACACTGTCTTGTGTCAGGGGGTGATCATGACCATGGGGGCTGTGTATTCTTGCCAGGGCAACAGTGCATGGGGTTGGGGGAGTGGGGTGGGTTGGATGGATGTGGGGTGAGTGAATGATGGTTTGTAGGTTGTGGGGTGGTAACGGAAAGGGACACTGTCTTGCGTCAGGGGGTGATCATGACCATGGGGGCTGTGTATTCTTACCAGGGCAACAGTGAGTGGTTTGTATGTGGGGTTGGGTGAGTGAATGATGGTTTGTAGGTTGTAGAGTTGTGATGGAGGAGGACACTGCCTTGTGTCAGGGGGTTGTCATGACCATGGAGGCTGTGAATGCTTACAAGGGCAACAGTGAGTGAATGGTGGTTGGTTGAAGGGTTGTGATGGAGAAAGGTACTGCCTTGTGTCAGGGGGTTGTCATGACCATGGAGGCTGTGAATGCTTACAAGGGCAACAGTGAGTGAATGGTGGTTGGTTGAAGGGTTGTGATGGAGAGGGGTACTGCCTTGTGTCAGGGGGTGGTCATGACCGTGGGGGCTGTGTATGCTTACAAGGGCAACAGTGAGTGAATGGTGGTTGGTTGTAGAGTTGTGATAGAGAGGGGTACTGCCTTGCGTCAGGGGGTGGTCATGACCATGGGGGCTGTGTATGCTTACAAGGGCAACAATGAGTGAATGGTGGTTGGCTGTAGAGTTGTGATAGAGCATATGGCACTGTATATGCTTGCGAGGGCATCTGTTACGATATTACTCACAAGTTCTATCATGTACTACCTGGCTTGGCCACACCACCACCACACACACCACCACCACCACACAGCAGATCCCCACCACATACACAACAGACCCCACCAGACCCCCAACACCACACTCAATAGATCCCACCACACACAACAGACCCCACCAGACCCCCCACCACACACAACAACACCAACACACAATATATACCCCCACCACACACACAACAAACCCTACCAGACCCCCCCCCCCCCCCCCCCCCCCCCCCCCACCACCACCACACACACGTAGACCTCACCACACACAACAGACCCCACCAGACCCCCACCACGACACTCAATAGACCCCACCAGACACACATACACATCCGACCCCACCACCAACACACAGACCCCACCACCAACACACACCTGACTATTCTGGTGCTCTCAAACGCAGACGTGTGGCGCTACGCTGGTAAGCTTAGTGACCAGCAGCGATCCCTTATTGAGGAGCGCTTCAAGTACACAGGTCAGTCACAGCACACAGGTCACAGTACACAGATGTTTTTTTCTGTTCAGAAAGTGGGAATCTGGTAGGGTTTGTTTCACCAGCAGCAACTCGTTAGCCTAGAGGAGAGGAGCGCTTCAAGTACACTGGTCAATCACATACACAGGTCACAGTACACAGATGTTCGTTTCACCAGAAGCGGCCCGTTATTGAGGCGGGCTTCAAGGGCACAGGTCAATCACACAGTACACAGAGATGTTTTTCTCAGTTCAGAAAGTTAGAATCTGGTAGCGTTCTTGTTGTGGGAATCTAGTAGTTAGAATCTAGTAGTTGTTGTTTTAGAATCTAGTAGTTAGAATCTAGTAGTTGTTGTTTTAGAATCTAGTAGTTAGAATCTAGTAGGTAGAATCTAGTAGTTTTTGTTTTTCTTGTAGTTAGAATCTAGTAGCTGTTGTTTCACCAGCAGCAATTTGTTATTGGGGAGCCCTTCAAGTACACAGGTCACAGTACATAGAGATGTTTCTTTCAGTTCAGATAGTGGGAATCTGGTAGCGTTTGTTTCACCAGCAGCGACCCGTTAGCCTAGAGGAGAGGAGCGCTTCAAGTGCACAGGTCAGTCACAGTACACAGGTCACAGTACACAGATGTTTTTTTCAGTTCAGAAAGTGGGAATCTGGTAGCGTTTGTTTCACCAGCAGCAACTCGTTAGCCTATAGGAGAGGAGCGCTTCAAGGGCACAGGTCGGTCACAGTACACAGGACTCAGTACACAGATAGTCAGTCAATTTTTTTTCCAGCCCTTCCTTTCACGGTTGGGCACGTCCCTTCAGCCTATTTGGTCTACCCCTAGACTGTAGCATACACACATACACACAAGTATACCGCACTCCTATCAGATGCGCCCTTTCCTGGTTCCCCCTTTGAAATAGAACAAGTCCAAGACGGCGACGCAAGCGACGCAGAAATTCGCAGAGAGTGTTGTCTATGGGAGCAACAAGTGGCAACGGAATCGAGTTAGTTGAGACAGTTTCCGTGTGTGGACCGCCGGACAAACTGACAACCACACTTGACCCTGGGGGCTCCCGCTCCCCAGAATGGGGGGCTCCGCCAAAAAAACACCTTCGCATCTTTGCATACCATACATGCATCCTTCTGAAATTATTCAGTCAGTCAGTCGGTCTCTCATTCAGGCAGGCAGACATAACACTGTCATAGACAGGCCATTGCTGAGACAAAACAGGCCCATCCCACACATCCGGGGGGGTCTTCCAACCATTCCAACTGAGAAATGGAAACAATTGGGGGAAGTGGGAAACAACGGGGGAAATGGGAAGAAACGTCTGAGCCTAGTCATACAGTTGGTTGTTGTTTATGTTAGCTTGGAAGAGCCCCTTCCAGTGATATGCAATGGTCTAGTGGTAGACCAGATCGCTTGAGGATGAAGAGTCGGGGGTTCAACTCCCCCTTCGGTCGCTCTTGGCGTTGCAGGTCGTCGTCAACCGCGATGGTAGCTTGTCCAGTTGAGGTAGGAGACCGCTCCCCACCCACGTACAACGGGCTCCCTTAACACCACGCCCCACCAGGCGTTATCATTACCGTTATGTAAGCCTGGAAGGAACACTGGCCTAGTTTTCCTCATTTTTTTGTGCGTACACGTGTAGATGTACAGGTGTAGTTGTACATGTGTCGATCAACATGTGTAGTTGTACTCATGTACTTGTAGATGTATAGATGTACACGTGTCGTTGTACTCGTTTACTTGTGTAGATGTACTCTTGTTGTTGTACATGTGTAGATGTACATGTGTCAAGGGTTGTACATGTGTAGATGTACATGTGTCAAGTTTGATATAGTATGATATTTGATCTGATCATCTTGGGGACCAGTGCGATATTGACATCCATACATATAGCTACTCCTGGACAGAATCACGGAATAATGTGAAGCTCTAGACAAGAGGAGAAAGTGAGTAAGATATCATAGTCAATTTAAACGTTTGATAATCTTGTGAACCGGTTGGATATTGACATCCATACATATAGCTACTCTCGGACAGAATAACGGAATAATGTGAAGCATGTGAAGAAAGTGAGTAAGATATCGTAGTCAATTTTAACGTTTGATCACCTTGTGGACCAGTGCAATATTGACAGCCCTATCCACGTGCTCTACAGACAAGGACCTAGTCAGGATGGGCGTGGCAACGGGCTACTTGAACTTTGTTACATAGCTACAGCCAGCAATTTCTGCTACCGCTCAGACTTCTTGTCTGCTTCATTCAACCAACCCCAACCCCACATCCAGCACCATATCCAACATCCAACACAACCCCACATCCAACCCAACACAACATCCAACAAAACATCCAACACAACCCCACATCCATCCCAACACAACATCCAACCCCATATCCAACATCCAACACAACCCCACATCCAACACAACACAACATCCAACGCAACATCCAACCCAACCCCACACCCAACCCCATATCCAACGTCCAACACAACATCCAACACAACCCCACATCCAACCCCATATCCAACATCCAACACAACCCCACATCCAACCCAACACAACATCCAACGCAACATCCAACCCAACCCCACACCCAACCCCATATCCAACGTCCAACACAACATCCAACACAACCCCACATCCAACCCCATATCCAACCCAACACAACATCCAACACCATATCCAACATCCAACACAACATCCAGCACAACCCCACATCCAACCCCATATCCAACATCCAACACAACCCCACATCCAACACAACACAACATCCAACCCAACCCCACACCCAACCCCATATCCAACATCCAACACAACATCCAGCACAACCCCACATCCAACCCCATATCCAACATCCAACACAACCCCACATCCAACCCAACACAACACCCAACCCCATATCCAACGTCCAACACAACATCCAACACAACCCCATATCCAACATCCAACCCCATATCCAACACCCAACATTCAACCCCATATCCAACATCCAACCCAATATACAACACATCCCCACATCCAACCCCATATCCAACATCCAACCCAACATCCAACCCAACCCCATATCCAACCCAACACAACATCCAACCCCATATCCAACATCCAACACAACATCCAACACAACCCCATATCCAACCCAACACAACATCCAACACAACATCCAACCCCATATCCAACATCCAACACAACCCCACGTCCAACCCAACATAACATCCAACATCCAACACAACATCCGCAGACAAGGACCTGGCCAGGATGGGTGTGGCACCTGGCTACCGCTCAGACTTCATGAGCCCAGAGGCTGCGGCTGCTGCCGCCGCTGCCTCTACCTCCAACCCAATGGAGGTGGACGATGCCTCCCCCGCCAAAGGAGGCTCCCCCTCCGCCGCCTACCCTCCCGCCGCAGGCGTAGGCACCAGCCGCATCGGATCAGGGCAGCCGCAGCATCCAGCTAGCCCTGCCGGCAGTCGTCTGCCTTCTGCTGCCTATGCTGGGGTCTCTGTGTCCCAGTCCATGACAGCGTCGCAGAACTTCGGAACGGCGAATGTGTTGAGGCAGTCGGTGGCTCCGTCGCCCATTCAGTCGCTAAGCAAGCAGTCAGAGGAAGAAATGCAGCGGGATTTCAGGCGGTGTATGCAGGACCTGGGTAGTGACAACCTGGAGGAGGCAGTGCAGGTGATGGTAGTGGTGGTGATGATTCAAGATGGTGATGGTTGTGGTGATTCAAAATGGTGATGGTAGTGGTGATTCAAAATGGTGATGGTAGTGGTGGTGGTGATTCAAAATGCAGCGGGACTTCAGGCGGTGTATGCAGGACTTGGGCAGTGACAACCTGGAAGAGGCAGTGCAGGTGATGGTAGTGGTGGGGATGATTTAAAAGGGAGGTGGTGGTGGTGGTGATCATGATTCAAAATGGTGATGGTAGTGGTGGTAGTGATGATTCAAAATAGTGATGACGGTGGTGGTAGTGATGATTCAAAATTATGATGGTAAATAATCTGTAAGTTCCAAAAAGGGCTCGTTTGTGTTGGTGTGTATTAAAAAAGGTCTGCTGTCACGCTGTGCAGGTTATGATGCTGTTCTGCTACGAGTTGATGGGCCTCAACAACACGGCCATTACACCGTATTTCTATCCACTCTGGAATGTGTAACAATGCTGCCAAAAAGGCGAGTTTGGGATCATACAAATTGCATTATAAATTGTAATATAATGGTAACTTGTTATAGCCCAGTCCATCAGAGCTTGCCAGCAACACAGAACAAACACGATATCATAATTGCTGGTCCCCTAAAACATTTAAGGGAAGTGATCTGGTTTCCTTTGGGTAATCTCAATGTAACAATAATTCAAATTCATGGCAAATTGGTGTATATTGGCAAACATGGCACCTATGTTAAATTGTTTCTATTTCCTCTCTTCGTTTTATGTTGGGGGCTTGGGGGGGGAGGGGGGGGCTTTTGCTCTGAGGGGACTCGGGACATGGAGAAGAACCTGGCCGGCATCAAAAAATTGCTCTCTTCTTTTGATGTCCACTTTTTGCAGTCATGAATTGGCCAGACAAGTTGGACCACCCACACCCCACCACCAACAACTTATCTCCTCCCCCCACACAACCGACCCACACCCCCTTCTTGGCCCCCCCCAATCCCGCTCCCGCGCCCCACACCCCCACTCCAACCCTGCACCCCCACCCTCCCCCAACCACCATGGCCCACAGGACTGAAGACATCTTCTCAGACGCAACCGTCGCCATCAGCAACGGTGCAGAGCCAAACACGCGAGCATGCAAATACTCCCTGAACACGCTCATGAACATTTTCCAGAACCCCACCCTGGCCACCTGCATGCGTGAGGAGACTCTCTGCGCCCTCATGTCGGTGCTGCTGTGCTGCCTGGTGGACGAGAGCCTTGCAGCCCTGCAGGTGTGCATTTGAATTTGTGTTTCTATTTGAATTTGAACATGTCATCTACCTATGCAGGTGTGCATTTGAATTTGTGTTTGTATTTGGATTTGAACATGCCATCGACCTATGCAGGTGTGCATTTGAATTTGTATTTGGGTTTGAACATGCCATCTACCTGCGCAGCCCTGCAGGTGTGCATTTGAATTTGTATTTAAATTTGACCAGGCCATCCACCTGTGGGGCGCTGCAGGTGTAATTTTGAATTTGAACAGGCCATCTACCTGTGCAGCCCTGCTGGAGTATATTTGAATTTGAATTTAAACAGACCATCTACCTGTGCAGCCCTGCTGGTGTGTATTTGTGTGTGAATTTGAATTTGAAGGCCCATTTCGCCCTAAACTCGCATACCTGAGGGTCGCACAGGAGTCGCACCTGGGTCACAAGTGGCGACGGGTCGCACACCTGAGGGTCGCAAGGGAGTCGCACCTGGGTCACAATTGGCGACCGGTTGCACACCTAAGGGTCGCACGGGAGTCGCACCTGGGTCACAATTGGCGACTGGTCGCACACCTGAGGGTCGCACGGGAGTCGCACCTGGGTCACAATTGGCGACCGGTCGCACACCTAAGGGTCGCACGGGAGTCGCACCTGGGTCACAATTGGCGACCGGTCGCACACAAAAAAAATTATTTGAACATGCAATTCTCCTGTGGTACTCGGCAGGTGTGTGTGGTGGGGTAATGGGGCACTGATGTGGCTGTGTAGTGGTTATGGGGGGGAGGGGGGACTGGTAGGGCATTGACATGGCTGGGTAGGGGTGGTGGTCTGGCAGGGAACTGATATGGCTGCGTGTGTGTATGTGACAGGGGTGGGGTGGACTGGTAGGGCATTGGCATGGCTGGATAGGGATGGTGGGCTGGTGCATAAGACTTTTGTACTTGGTAGAATGTTGTATGTCAGCAGGCCTCCTTCAGGGACAGCGTTTTCAGGGCTGGTTAGGGCCATCTAGGGCCAAAACTTTTGTAATTGTTTGTAGCGGCAATTTTGGCCAAAACGAGATCAAAAGTAGCGATCGCTATATATATAGCGGGGGGGGGGGGGGGGGGGGTCCCTGAATCTAGGAAGAAAGGAAGTAATCAATTTCCTGCATCGTAGTCAATTTCATACATCGGATTGATTTTGTGATTCTAATTCATTAATTATGATTAATTAAACCCTTTTTTTCACACCTACAGGAGGGCATGGCCATGTTGAAAGCGTTGAACCTCCTGATGATGAAGATTCTCGAGAACTGCAACCGAACCCACGTGTTCGGAGCACTCATGCTTCTCCTGCGCCAGCCCCATGCCCGTCTGGCCACTGCCGGCGGCGCAGGAGGGGAGATGGAATCCCGCTGGTTCGACCTTGTGGTGAAGTGTATGATCAAAGTTACCAAGAACCTGTCCGCCACAATCGACGCCATCGACCTGCGTGCGCTGCTGCTCTCCATCCACAACTTCTTCGAGGCTCTCGGCGGGGAGGAGATCCGCCGCCGCGGCGCACGGGACGACAAGCCACTCCGCATGGTCAAGACCATCCTACACGAGGTTTGCAAGTTTAAGGGTGTGGCGCTGTACGAGCACGCCCGCAGCATCCCCGGGGCCGACTTGGAGCCAGCCCTCCGTCCGATCATCTTCCCCTACATAGACTTAAACATGCAAACCATCCACCCCCAGGCGCACCAGCAGCACGGCAGGATATCTCGCAGTGGTGGCATACCTGTCGCTCCTGGTGCTGCTGCGGTTTCCCACGCAGCTGCTCCTCCTCCAGCCACTAGTACCGCCACCCACTCGGGACAGCCACAGCCCGCCAGCTCGGCACATGGTGCGTCAGAATTGTGCAGCGCATTAAACAGTAACATGCATACAGTGCTATATAGCAGAGAATTGCAGTTCTCCCACACACACACACTCACCCTGCCCCTCATCCACTGACCTGACACACACCCACTGACACACACCCACTGACCTGACCCACACCCACTGACACACACACACTGACACACACACACTGACACCACCCGCCAGCTCGGCACAAGGTGTGCAGAATTGTGCAGCGCAATGGACATCCAGTCAAGGGGTGGGCAAGAAAAAAGATTCTGAACCTCATGTTTGATATGGATAGAGAACCGCAAGCAATAGTTGATACAAAAAAAAGCATGTCGATACACCCACCGGCCGCCAGGATAGAGGGGGGGGGGGGAGGGGGGGGATCAGACTGTTTTCCCAACTTTATTTGTACTTTGTGTAACTTTCTTGCCAGCGCAATGGACTGTAAACTACATACATCCAGTGATATATAGCAGAGAATTGCAGTGCTCCCGCCCACACCCTCTGACCCGCACACCCTTTCAAACACCCACTGCCACCACCCGCCCACACCCTCTGACCCACACACCCTGACAAACACCCACTGCCACCACCCGCCCACACCCTCTGACCCACACACCCTGACAAACACCCACTGCCACCACCCGCCAGCGAGGCACCTGGTGCGTCAGAATCGTGCAGCATAAAGCTTTTTTATTTTTAACCCCTCCTGTCACGGTTGGGCAATTCCCTTCAGCCTATTTGGCCTACCCCTGGACAGTAACATACACACATACATACGTACATACATACATACATACAGTGCTATATAGCAGAGAATTGCAGTGCTCCCACCCACACCAACCCACTGAGCCACACCCATTGATTTGACCCACATCTACTGACACACCTACTTGACACACACCCTGAATCTTGTGTTACCTCACCTTCCACAAACTCCAGCCACCCTGAATCTTGTGCTGTATGACCTGCAGCAGACGTCCCCCATGCAGCCAGCGCCGCTGCCGGAGCCACCACCACCACCTTGTCCTTGGCCCCCTCATCAGACATGTACAACCAGCCAGCTGGGGATGACGCAGCAGCCAGAAACATGCTGGCTGCAATCTTCAAGCGCATTGCTGAGAAGGACCACCAGGCCTTAGTGGACCTACACTACTTCATGCAGCACAACCCCGAGCAGGTAGGGAAAGGCTAAGTTAGTTAATATAAGTGAATGTCATTTAATATGAGACTGACGAGCGGTCTCACCAAAATTTTGAATTCATTTGAAAAACAAATTATGGACACTAGAGGATAGTATTATTTTTTCAAGCACTATTAGTTGCCATACCTCAACCATGTGTAGTATAAACCCTACTACACCACACTCCTGAGTACAGAATGCAGTCGTGTAAGCTTAGGGCACTTTACATGCACCCTCCTCACCAAGCTGGCAGGGCCCTAGCTGTCCAGTTATCTCAGGGGGTGGCTGTGTGGGAAAGGTGGGTGGTGGGGTGGGGTCAAAGTCAACGATTGAACAATAACTATCACCAACCCACGTCAACGCAAGACTCACACCCTTGTTCCCATTTCCCCTTGTCCCTTTGTTCCCTATGCGCAGGACATCGACTCTATGCTCTCCTCCGCCACGACATCGTCCCCTTGCTTCCAGCCTGTCTGGAGGGAAAGTCAACGATTGAACAATAACTCACACCATCCCTCCAACCTTGTCCCCTTGCTCCGTATCCCTTGTCCCCACCTTGTCAACTTTTCCCCCTCGTCCCCTTTCCCTTGTCCCAACCCTGTCCCCTTGTTTCCTATGCGCAGGACATCGACTCTATGCTCTCCTCCGCCACGACATCGTCCCCTTGCTTCCAGCCTGTCTGGAGGGAAAGTCGACGATTGAACAATAACTCACACCATCCCTCCAACCTTGTCCCCTTGCTCCGTATCCCTTGTCCCCACCTTGTCAACTTTTCCCCCTCGTCCCCTTTCCCTTGTCCCAACCCTTTTCCTTTGTTTCCTACGCACAGGACATGGACTCTATGCCATCTCACCAGAATTTCGAATTTATTTGGAAAACCAATATTACTGTGACACTAGAATAATATTAGTTTTTCAAACACTGATATTAGTTGCCGTTCCCTAGATATGTGTAAGGAAAAGAAGCAGTGTCTCCACGTAGCCTTCAATGCCCTATACCACAGGACATTGACTCTATGCTCTCCTCCGCCTCGACCACCTTCAAAAGCTTCATCCAGCGTGGGCTGTACAAGGTGCGTGTACAGATAATGCAGCAAGATCAGCAGCGCCTTCTGGCTCAGCAAGTGGCCGAGGCCTCCTCCCCCATGCAGCAGTCCATCCCCCGGGAGGGAAGGAGCTGGGGATCTCCCATTGACGACTCAAACGGGGAGGCAGGGCAGGCCGCTGGGGACAAGGCAGGCTACCAGGGAGAGGCTACCAGACTGCCTGGCTCCCCTAGTGACCGCGTGGTGCGAGTGGGCTCGGGCAGGGGGCTGGGAGGAAGCCCGCAGGAGGCCTCCGTGGCTAGCCCCTCGAGCAGACCTCGAGTGGGAGAGGACAAGATTGCTGAGCTCAGGTGCGTACGAGGGATGTGTGTAGGGGTGGGCTATGTTATATAATAGTAGTGAATAAATCATATGAGATAATATTGATGATGATGATGATATAATATTAGTCGGACGAGCCATCTCACCAGAATTTCGAATTCATTTGGAAAACTAATATTACTGTGACACTACAATTATATTAGTTTTTCTTACACTTATATTAGTTGCCGTTCCCTAGATATGTGTAAGGGAAAGAAGCAGCGTCTCCACGTAGCACCGAGGTGCTCCTAGTAGCCTTTGGGCTGCTACATTGTCCCAGTCGCGAACAGTTTGTCTGATTCCAACCACCTGCAATGCAATTCCAACCACCTGATTCCAACCACCTGCAATGCAATTCCAACCACCTGATTCCAACCACCTGCAATGCAATTCCAACCACCTGATTCCAACCACCTGCAATGCAAACGAAATGCAATGCAAGCTGGTCAGGGTTATTTGTAAGGGAAAGAAGCAGTGTCTCCACGTAGCACCGTGGTGCTACTAGTAGCCATTGGGATGCTACTGGCAGATGGTTTGGCCCCCCTAAGTAACCCCAACAGGCTCAAACGAAAATGCAATGCAAGCTGGTCAGGGTTGTTTGATATGTGTAAGGGAAAGAAGCAGTGTCTCCAAGCTCACTTGATTAGTGATAGCAGTAGTGATCTAATTAGTGATAACAGTAGTGATAATGCAGGATTTGGCACAAGGTGTCATCGTTGGGGTACTGATGAGTGGCTTATTTTCTGTGTATCAAGTAGCGCATTCATTTTAGGTAGAGTCCGAAACCTACCCTGAAACTACATTCATTGCTTGCCTGGTCTCAGGCTCACATGTGTGTGTGTTGTTGCAGTCCAGGGGTAGCCTAATAGGCTAAATTTAGATGAATCAATGGCTTTTGTTAGCACTCATGGGACCTGGGCCAAAATAGTCGTGTGTATGTTGTTACAGTCCAGGGGTATCCAAATAGGCTGTAGGGGCTTGTCCAACCATGATACTAGGAGGGTTTCTCAAAAATGTAATAAAAGGCATATTCCTGTCCACATCCTTATTATAATCTAAAATAATATAAAAAGCAGGTTATCCTTTCCTAATCCTCAGTATAATACAAAAAAGCAATTTCATATCCTTATCCTCGTATAATATAAAAATAATACAAAAAGCAATTTCATATCCTTATCCTCGTATAATTAAAAAATAATACAAAAAGCAATTTCATATCCTTATCCTTAGTATAATCGTCATTCTAACATGAAACGCATGTCATCTTCTACCATTCTTCTACCATCAACCAGGGATCGAATGAAGCAGATGCAGATGGACTTCACAACGCAGCAGCAGCAACAGCAGGTTAGCCGCTCAGGCATCCCCACCATGTCTAGAAGCAACAACGGGAGTATGACGCGCATGGCCGCCGCCTCGGTATCTATGGGAGAGGGTGCTGCAGACTTGAGCAGCGACACAGTCGCCTTAGACGTGGACAATGGTGGTGGCTCTCTCAACTCCATGGCGGCTTTGCAAGAGCGCATCAAGCGCTTGGGCATCAATCCCTCTTAGGAGACGTGGCACCACTGTTTCCTTTTCGGCTACGAGCAGCAGTTTCAATGCAGCTCCCCTGACTGGCTATTTAGCCAAAGATAATTAAACCTAGTGTGTCAGGAAGCTGACAGAATCCGCTGGGCAGAACTTTCAAAATCTTGGGGCTTAGCCCGGTGCCTGGCTCAGGGAGCAGTCTAGAAGCTGCAGGGGCATCCAACTCTGTTAAGAGACGTGGCACATGGGGTGCAGGGTTCAGGACACTGCGACCTGCATCGCAGACGCAACGTGGGGAGTGTCTGTTGCGTTGCAGACGCAGCTTCAGTGGGTTTATTACGTCGCAGGACGCAGGCTACGGGTCGGTTGCAGCTCAGGACGCAGGCTATGCTATGTGGGATGTGGAGGTGGGCTGGGGCGCCTGATTAGGGAGCTGATGGGGCTTGGGTGAACCACCAGGGCTTGGGACGTGGAGCTGGCCTATGGGCAGGCTGTCCTGTCTAGGACCCCTGGCCGTGTAGGGCTTGTGAAGCATGAAATCTCTATGCTCCTCGCAAAATCTCTATGCTCCCCTACATTCAGTCGAGTTCAGCTCAGTGTTCTTTTCTGTTCAGTTCTGTTTTCTATTGCACTCGCACGTGCCCGGTTCAACTCTCGGCGGCGTACAGTACGTAGAGTGGTACAATGCGATAATCCAGCGCACCCAAGGCTTGCAGCCAACTGTCTGTGTAGGACTCATCAAGCGCTTGGGCATCCCCCCCCCCCCCCCCCCCCCCTAGTAATGTGGCACCTATCACTGGGCGCCACAGCAGATGACAGCTCAGCGCACCACCACCTCACCTTCTCACCCCCTCCCCATACCCACAACCCTCAGGGAGATGATGCTCCTCCCACCACCACCACATCCACCACGTGTGGGTGGGTGTGTCCAGGACAATTCAGAAGGGTCATGAGGAATCGGAATGGCTATTGATCATTTGTGTTTATGTTACAGTCATTTGTATGTATGTTACAGTTTAGTCAAATTAGACAGTTCAAGTCGTGAGGTGAACCCAGTTTTCTGGTTCGGTGTGTTTGTCTGCATTTCATTTGTTCGCCCGATTATGTGTTCATAGTATGGTTGGTTGTTGCATGGTTTTCAGCCAACTTTAGGCTGTTCACTGTCTTCCAATGCTACGTCCGCCCTCGCGATATCCACAGAAACCAGGGGGCCAACTAAGCGGATTAGACAGTTTAAATACTTGTCCAGGTCATAGTTCTGGTAGCTCAAATAAAGGTAGATACGGTACCTAGCAGCAACATTAATTATTGAAGTATAGCACTGATTTAATCTGCCAGTCTGCAGTTTTGTAACGGAATGATACTGAACTTGTTGTGGTACATGGCACTGGTTGGTTTGTTGTTGTTTTGCGTACTTGGTGTATCAGGTGGATCGAACCGCCGTGTCTTACGACTCAGCTTTTGGAGGGTCCGTTGCATTTCAGACGCAGATACAGTAGGTTGGTTAAGTTTGTTGCGTCTGCGTCTAATTGTTGCTTACGGTATGCAGATCTTGGAACTGGGTGCGTCTCAAGATGCAGGTTTACTAGTCCCCCTGAACAACGCTGATCAGCCTCCAACCTGCTCACCGTCCGCGGATGGAGTAACTAGGGTAGTGTAAAGTGAAGGCATTAGTGTAAACCAGGGTTGCTCAGGATGCTGCGTCCTCCGTCGCAGACGCTAAGTCGAAGGGTCCGATGCGTCGCAAGACCCAACGTGGGGAGGGTCCGTTGACCAGAAGGAAGGGTCCGTTGCGCCGCAGGCCGCAGGCTACTGGGAACTGGTATACAATTGGTTGCGTCTCATTTAGCAGAGCTGGGGGGTCCTCTTTAAGTACCCTACTATAAACGCTACTACTTGAAATTGCTTGGGCCAAACTTTTTACTTTGCTTCGTGTCTGTTCATACCCAGAGTGGCTTTGATCACAATTCGGCTCCATTGAAGGCTCTGTTATTAAATCGCCTGCCTGGCACCTTTTCTATGTTTAATTTGGATAATATTTTCAGGAAATCTTGCACAACCATGCTAGTGCAAACCTCAGTAGTCAGACAGCAGGCATCCTGCCCCTGCCACACAGTCTTCTTCACCTCCTCCACACTCTCAGTCTGACTCTCCTTGGTCTTCTTGGCGGTTGCCACCAATAGCATTATTTCTTCCCGCTGCTTCTCGATTACCTGACCCTGCTTCGCGAGGTGATCAGTATATTCTCGGATTTCTCGCTCTCGCCGAGATTTCTTCCCGCTGCTTCGTGAGGTGATCAGCGTATTCTCGGATGTCTCGCTTTTGGACCTTCAGTTTGAGCTGCAGCACCCTCAGAGCATCGTTCAGGTTGGATACCTGCGCGCAGTGGACTACGGGATCGTGCGAGTCCGCGGCGTGCAACGAACTGATGAAGGCATCATGAAGGTAAGTCGGTGGTGGGCAGTGAAGAAAAGAGTAGCGCGACTCGATGGCGCAAAATGCAGCAAGGAATAAGGTGGATCTATGGCGCGCAACGCAGAAAGGGAGGCAAGCAGGGAGGAGGTAGGTCGAGCATGCGTGCGTGAGGTCAAGACGCGGGTGGGGACTGGGGACGAGGAGGCACAAGTGCACAACCACCACCAGGTAGAAGAAACCCACCTCTACATCCTTGATCACTGCTGCTTCTATCAAGCAGCGCGCTACTTAGCGCAGCATCTCAACTTCGAGCTCCGCATTGCTCTTCTCCACAGGTGTCGCCGTATCCCGACCGATGGTCCAGAGCTGAGCATTGAACAGAGAAAAGTAAGACACCATACTTGCTTTCGGCGTATCGCTTCAAGTTGCAGAGTTTTTGTTGCCAGGAAATTATATCGCAAACTGTTTCTGTTTTGGGGGGCTGTTTATTTTCGTAGAATCGTTTCGTATCGTCTAATAATCTAACGGTATGTAGCTGACTAGGCTACAGGCTGGCAACCCGTGGGAGAAGAGAGCAGGATACATGGGGGCGTTTACGAAGACTGAGTGAGGTTGGGTGGAAGTTTTGGTGAGTGCGGCTGAGTGCCGAAGGAGGGCAACGTTGAGATACACCCAATGATCGCATCCCATCCAAGATATCTTACCCGTGTGCTCGGAATGTTAGGTTCTGGACCATGCACCCCGCGTTGATCACCTCGTTGATCACCTGGTTAATCCTAAAAAATACGAATTACGAATTTGGGGAATAGCCTGGCCCAGGCCCAGTGAGTGGGCCAGCCAGCATTTCTCATGAAATACGACATCCAGAATTCCGATGACCGGTATAAAACCTCGCGCTCCCAGCGAAATTGTTAATTTACCCACCCTGCAGCTCCTTCATACATTTTCGTTCTCGTTCTCTGCAAGCCAAGTGCTAATTGTATCGACTCGCCAATGCCCGCTCAGCGCTTCACCACCAGAAGGGAGCCGCAAGGTGAGGTTCTTCCGCAGACATTCTATGCAGCGAAGGAAAACTTGAACTTCGTACCTTGACACCCGATCACTCAATCATGCCCGGCCCATTCCTTGTCAATTTATGCGCATCGAATTTTCCCGCGAAACTTCATGGCTTCTATTGCAGAGATATGCCGCTCCCTCTCGTTGTGGGGGGGTTATTCGGCCCGACCGTGTGGGGTAGATGGCTGGAGCGTGCGTTAAGCCCGATTGTGGGCGTGGTGCAGCATGTCGCTTGTAGCTTAGCCTACAGACTGGCGAAATCTTCCATTAGTCCATATCCCTGGGTTCCCTTATTCCCCCAACGTTGTGATGGAATATCCCCGGAATATCCTAAATATATTTTTACCTAATGCCGAGCCTGCCTAATGCTTTTTGTTTTTGTGGTGGGAGCCCCCAGAGTCACCCCGTTGTACGTTTGTCCGCACGTATCCCTGGACCTTACTGGCCCTGTCGTGAACCCTGATTTCCATCCGCTGACCCTGATTTCGGTGCCACCTGTCGCTCCGATAGCCAACACTCTCCTCCAATTTTCCTTGGACTTGTTTTGTAGACAGCCTTCCCCGCCTTTCGGCCCCTTCAGCCTATTTGGCTGCCCCTGGACTGTCAAAATGGGCACATTCCCATCCCAATTGCACCAGCTCTTGTCTATCTCATTCTTGCGCTTGCTTGTTGGATAGAGAAATCGGTATATGCATAAATGGCTGACCAACTACCAGAGTAAATCCTGGCAGCTTCTTTGATGATTGTTTTATTTGCTGAAGACGGCAAGCAGCCAAGTTCCTGGCTAAAGCCAGGTCACCAAGCTTGAGTTATTTTATTCGAAACATCTGAGCCCTTCCTCCATATTCATGCCGCAAATGCAGATGTTGGTACTGGAAATGACCAGGACGACAGGTCAATGGCCAAAGACTTCTTCCCTTGCAGCCATTCCCAACAGCCACGAAAAGATGGGCAGGATGGATGGCCATGTGCTGCTCACTGTGGAGATCAAGCTATTTTTGCTTCAAGGGAAGATGAAAGTGAAGCAACACAAGCCCAGGCAGATACAGATTCAATTCCCCCTGCACAGGCAGCTGCTGAAAGTGAAAGTCGGGCAGCTTGGGACGCTTACATTGACACTGCAGTAGCAGTTAGATGTGCAGACTTAGCAGCTGCTTCACGTGAAGCGAAAGCAGCCCAGGAAGCTGCAATGGATGTTGCAACCAATGCAACTTTACATGAGGAAAGAGTAGCCGAGGCAGCTCAGAGGGATGCTGCTCTGGCAGCTTCCCGTGAAGAAAAAACAGCTCGTTCTGCTTTATGTCAAGCTGGACGTGAAGCAAAACAAGCCCAGGCAGATGCAGCGTCAATGCTCCCTGCACAGGCAGCTGCTGCTCGCAACCTAAGAGCAGCCAGGGCACTTTTCATTGATGCAGGAGAAGCAGCTAGACGTGCAGAATTAGAAGCCTCGGCAGATTCAACGTCACCTGCACTGGCAGCTGCTGCGCGTGAGACTAGAGAAATCGTGAAAGGTGTAAGGGTGCTTTTTAAGACTGCAACTATGCGTGTGGAAAGAGAAGCCAAGGCAGCTTCATTAAATGCTAGACGTGAAGCAGCTAGACGTGAGGCAAAACAAGCCCAGGCAGAAGCAGGTTCAATGCCCCCTGCACAGGCAGCTGCTGCTCGCGAACGAAGATCAATGAGAGCACTTTTCATTGATGCTGGACGCGCAGCTATTTGTGCAGAATTAGAAGCCGCGGCAGATTCAACATCACCTGCACTGGCAGCTGCTGCGCGTGAGGCTAGAGAAATCCTGAAAGCTGCAAGGTTGCTTTTCAAGAATGCAACTATGCGTGTGGAAAGAGCAGCCCAGGCAGCTGCATTGAATGCTGGACATTAAGAAGCTAGATGTGAAGAAGATGCAAGATCAGGCGGTGCAATTGCAGTGACACCTGCTCGTGGTGCAAGTGCAGCCGAGGCAGCTACATCGCAAGCTGAGCGGACAGCTAGACGTGAAGTGACAGTAGCCCTGCCAACTTCAAGCTCAGCTGCACAGGCAGTCACAAGTGAAACAAGATCAGTGCAGGCTGCTTCAATGGGTGGATCGGACACTAATCTGGCAGCTGTCCGTCAGTCAAGGCATCAGAGGCATCCAAAAGGGCTACATTGGATGCTCTGTTGGCAGCTACCAGTGAAGAGATAGCAGCCATAGCAACCTCAAGGTCAGCTGCACTGGAAAGCACAAGTGAGTCAAGAGCAGCCCAGGCAGCTTCAACGGATGCTATGCTGGCAGCAGCCTGTGAGAAAGTACAACAGGCGGGACAGTTCGGAGGTATGCTGTACTGGCAGAGAAAGTACAACCGGCGGGACAGTTCTGAGGTATGCTGTACTGACAGCTGCACGTGGAGAAAGAGCAGCCTCGAGAGCTTCATTCCAAGCTAGATGCGAAGCAAGACAAGCACGGGTAGATGCAGCTTCAATGCCCCCTGCAGAGGCAGCTGCTGTGCGTGAAAGAAGAGCTACCCGGGAAGTCGGGACGGTAGTTGCATTAGAAGCTAGACGTGCAAGGAGAGCAGCTTTGGCAGATTCAATGTCACCTGCACTGGCAGCTGCTGCACGTGAAACGAGAGCAGCCTACCAAGCTGAAATCAATGGATGAGGTAAATAATGCAACTGAACGTGAGGAAAGATAATGGGATGCTCAATTGCCATCTAGACTTGTACATAGAGCAGCCCTGCAAAGTTCAAATTTAGCTGCCGAGGAAGTCATGACTGCAACACATACAGCCCATGCAGCTTCAAGGGTTGCCTCGGATACTATGCTGGCAGCTGCACGTGAGGCAGCTCAGAGGAATGCTGAAGTGGCAGCTCACCATGAAGAAGGAGCAGCCTTGAGAGCTGCAATGGAACCTGAAAGCTAAACAAGACAAGCCCGGGCAGATGCAGTGTCAACGCCCCCTGCACAGGCAGCTGCTGCATGTGCAACAAGTGCGCTCTTGAGATTGGGGTTTTGCTTTTGCCCGAGCAAACTTATATACAATGTGTGACAGGGCACAGAGAAGCATGTCACACTGATAGACAGTTTGTGACAGGACAAAGAGAAACATGGCATACTGATAGACAGTGTGTGACAGGGCACAGGGAAACATGGCACACTGATAGACAGTGTGTGACAGGGCACAGAGAAACATGTCACTCTGATAGACAGTGTGTGACAGGGCACAGAGAAACATGTCACACTGATAGACAGTGTGGACAGGGCACAGAGAAACATGGCACACTGATAGACAGTGTGTGACAGGGAACAGAGAAACATGTCACACTGATAGACAGTGTGTGACAGGGCACAGAGAAACATGGCACACTGATAGACAGTGTGTGACAGGGCACAGAGAAACATGTCACACTGATAGACAGTGTGTGACAGGGCACAGAGAAACATGGCACACTGATAGACAGTGTGTGACAGGGCACAGAGAAACATGGCACACTGATAGACAGTGTGTGACAGGGCACAGAGAAACATGGCACACTGATAGACAGTGTGTGACAGGGCACAGAGAAACATGTCACACTGATAGACAGTGTGTGACAGGGCACAGAGAAACATGTCACACTGATAGACAGTGTGTGACAGGGCACAGAGAAACATGTCTCACTGATTGACAGTGTGTGACAGGGCACAGAGAAACATGTCACACTGATAGACAGTGTGTGACAGGGCACAGAGAAACATGTCTCACTGATTGACAGTGTGTGACAGGGCACAGAGAAACATGTCACACTGATAGACAGTGTGTGACAGGGCACAGAGAAACATGTCACACTGATAGACAGTGTGTGACAGGGGCACAGAGGGGAGCTTCAGTGACAAGCACATGTACTGCTGCCGTGTATGCTCTCTATTCAACGTATTATATTTTTATTTTGTATCTTAGCTCGACGTAGGACTGACACCAACCTGCACTAGATAATCAAGGGGGGGGGGGGGGGAATTAAAAACTCAGACGATAAGCGATCCACAAAACAGACAACAACTTTACTACAAACACACATATTCTAAAATGGAACTTCAGATCTAGCCACAAAATAAGGCGAGGCTATGGCGAGGCAATCACCCCTGCATTTTTGACCTGGACAAGTCTATAAACTGCATACTCTGCTTAATATGCTCCCTGGTTTCCGTGGGTATTTCACGGGGGGGCTTGGAATTGGAAGACGGTGAGCAGCCCAGAGTTGAATGGAAAAACATGTAACAAAACAATTAATTCCCCCTGTCTTCCTTCCTTGTCATTACGTATTCTGCTATTTAACTTCAGACCCACGTATCTATTAGAATGTGTCTCCGTTCAAAGAATGGCTCAATGGCAGAGCTCCTTGAACGATGAAGGTGACGGTTTTGAATCCCTACGGGTGCGCCTTAGTGTCCGTGGTCCCTGTCAACTGCCATGGTAGCTTTGTCCAGGAAAAGTAGCAGCCCGTTCCCTACCGCTGTAAGCCGGGGCCCCCTTAATACCACGCCCCACCAGGCGTCATCATTATCATAATCAGAATGTGATCTCAGGTCTTTGGTTGTGTCCTTGCAATTCATAGGGGACCAGATCTGATCTTAAAGTGCTTGTTAATACAGCCCCTCCTGATTGACGATAATTATCTTGACTATTTGTTGCTAAGTTGGGCAAGTCTCTTCAGCCTAACTGGCTAGCCCCTAGACTGTAACATACATGCAGACCCAGCCACAAAGCTAGTGTGAGGCTAGAGCAAGGCTATTCACCATGCCTACCTTCCATTCCATAACATATTTTGAACACAGATGATATCAAGCCCATCTGCCTAGTCACGGAATGTGGTGGATGCTGACAACTGGTTCTAGGCAATATACTACAGGGTCTTGCCATTTATTTCTTTGCCATTTTGTCTAGTTTAGCCAATACTACAGGGTCTTGCCATTTAGTTCTTTGGCATTTAGTCTGGTATAGCCAATACTGCAGGGTCTTTCCATTTTATGGTTTAGTTCTCACCAGCCCCTGTCATAACTAAACCAGTTCAAATCAGATTCAAATCAGATTCAAATCCCATGACTATATAGACAGCCGGGATAGGGAGTGACAGGTCGTAGGCAAAGGGTGAGAAATTATTTCCAGAAAGTCCAGCGGCTTATCCAGCCACCTAAAACAATCATCACGGATCTCAGTGGATCTCTAGTCCCAAATTATATGAGTCCCTAGTAAGGCAGTCACATTATCTAACATCCCCCCACTTAGACTCAGGGCTTCTCTTTTTGGTGTTTCTCATCAGCTTCTAGGCAGCTCCCTGAGGCAGCCACTGGGCTAAATCCAAAGAAATTAGCAGTACTAGAAAGCTAATTACGCTAGACTCAAGGTGCACGAGGTTGCGTGAGGTTTGGATGAATAGCCAGCCATGGGAGCTGCCTAAAAGCTGTTGCTCGTTGCTCAAAATAAAAGCTATGCTTTGACTCAAAGTTCTCGTTGAGCGTAAGAATAGTATAACCGTAAACACAAAGTGTTGGACCATGAAGGAATATATAATAATTGCAGGAGAGATAGAAAGCAAAGAAAGGGACGATACATACTAACGACATTACGGAACCCGCTTAGGTAAGGTGCGGACAAAGGCGGTCTCAGCAAAAGCAGTAAACCTACTAGAACACCAAAAGACAGGCAATCGCACGTTGTGCTTGAGATCGGATTCATAGTTTTTCTTTTCAGCTACCAGCAGCAGCTACTAGGCAGCTCCCCCGGCTTTCTACGCAGCCTAACCTAAAGCAACGTAGCGCATCTGGAAGCTGAAAGGAACAGCTTTCAAGTACTGCTTAAATCTTGGGGGTCAGCTCAGTTGCTGGCTCAGGGTGCTGCTGCTCGTAGCCAAAAAAAGAAAACTATGCTTGTAATAAGGCTCCTAAGAGTTCCACTTGGGGTCTTTTTACTGGGGCCAGGAGTTTTTTTAAGGTGTTACTTGTAGCATAAGTGCTAAACCAAGTACCTTAGTGTTTTGGGGGTACTACGCCAGAGTCTTTTGGGGTCGCTTTGGGGGGCCAAAAAAGCTGCTAGTAGCACCCAAAAGGCTCCTAGGAGCAGCATAGTGCTAGGCAGAGACACTGGTTCCCTTCCGTAATAACTACCCTGACTGGGGCTAACATGAACCTAGTCATGGCTGGGCGGCGGTGGTTAGCTTGTGTCTCAGTCTCCTCAGCAAAGACTCATGAAATAATGTGTGTGTCTTTTACAGTCTAGCCAGTAAAGGCGCAGCCAAATAGGCTAAATAGACTTACCCGACCCCAATATTGGGAAGGGCTGCATACAAAACAAGCACTGGTGAACTGAACCCCCCAAAATCGCAAACGACAGGGGCCCGGAGTTCTGACTCAGTCAGTTCAAGTCGGACGTGACTCCCAAGACTATGTATAGGCACCCGGAATATGGAGGGACAGGTTGTAGCTGAAGGGTGAGAAATTGTTTAGAAGAAGCCCAGCGGCTTATCTACCCGCCTTGTACAATCCTCATGGATCTCGGTGGACCTCTGGTCCCAAATTGTACAGAGTCCCTATTAAAGCAGTCACATTATCTAACACCCAGCCTGATAGCATATCATTAGGGAACAGCAACTAGTATTAGTGTTTTAAAAACTAATATAAACTAATATTATTAAGGTGTCTCAGTAACATTAGTTTTTCAAATAAATTCAAAGATGGCTCGTCCGACTAATATTTAATAATATTATATAATATTATTTATTCACTAATATTATAACATAGCCGACCCCTACATATCATTCATTATGGGTTTTGGAGCATTGTTTTTGGGCTACTAATAGCAGCTTCTAGGCAGCTCCCTGAGCCAGACACAGGGCTAACCCCCAAGGTTTCAGGAGCACTGGTAAGCTGACCATATCAGCTGTCAGAATCACCAGCTTGCGCTAGCTTTGATCGAAAAGCCAGGCAGGGGAGGTGACCAGAAACTGCTACATTTAGCCAAAAATAAAAACACTGTTTTGGAGGTCGGGCAACTCCCTTCAGCCCATCTGGCAACTCCTGGAATGTAACATGTACACATGCATGTACCCCTGCACTTGAACATGCATATATTTATCCCGAGGCTGTCACATATATGCACCCATGGACTGCAAAATACATGCATATTACCCTTGATTGTAAAATACATGCATGCATTATGAGGTCTGTGGTGGGTATAGGGGGTATACCTACCACGCTTCGTCATGCTCCTGCTGGACCTCCCCTGCCCAATTCTGTTGACCTTGTCCCTTATCTACTCATGGAGCGGACTCAGGGGGGGGGGGGGGGGCTGGATCTGGACGCTTGGCGTCTTGGGAATGCTTCATTAAATCGTGCAGCTGCTTAGCATAGCCCGCAGCCACCCCATACATGTCGGTATTGCCTCCAATCAGATCAGTTGGTATGGCTGAGGAAGCTTGCCCAGTCGGGCAATTCTAGCAATTGCAGAGACGGCAGCCCAGCCCCTGGGGAGGGAGTTATCTAATATAATGGGTGCGAGATGAAGTGGGGAAGGCTGAGGAGGAGGAGGAGGAGGAGGAGGAGGAGGAGGAGGAGGAGGAGGAGGAGGAGGAGGAGGAGGAGGAGGAGATATGATATATGGGGACAGATCTAACTGAGAGGTGCTTTTTGTCTTATTCTTCCTTACGAGAAGTAAGGTTGATACAAGTCGGCTGTAGACTTTATCCCGCGAATGGGGATGAATGAGCCGCAGCAGAGCAAGCGGGCGGCTATGCTACCCGCTCGCCAGTAATGCCAGGCGCTATGAACGCAACAGGAGACCACGAGTCGTTAGTCTATTAGGAGGATCAGTGCGATGGAATGACAAACAGAAGACGTAAGTGGTGGTATAATAATATACGGCTTGCGTCTGGGTGTTTCTTTTTTGTGGTGTGGTAATGCGAGCGCGTTGGGCACCGCTATACTACGCCTTTAACGTCCTCGTTAATGACGTCAGCAAGGCTGGGGGCAGCTGGGGGCCCCATGGGGGGCGGGCCCGGGGGGCGATGGTGGGGGGCGGGCCCTGGCGAAGGGAGGGGGGGGGCGCCGGGGGGAGCGCAGGACTTGGGCGAATTCCGTTGAATTGGCACTTCAGCGAATTTTCAATTGCGCAACTTTTGAGAGCTGAAGGTGGTGGTGGGGTTGGTTCGATTGACCTACTGGTCACGCTAGGGCTGCATCGTCATGGACGCAGCGATATGGGAGTAACTAGAGCAGCTGCTCGAAAGTGCTTCCAGGAGGCAGGGAAATCAGTTGAGTACAAGTCATGCGAGTTACAGGTGCTTCTACAAAAATCAAATATGCTTTTCAGCCATTGTCCATAACTCCAGATATCATGTATGCTACGCTGCGGACCCCGTGCCAGCCCTCCAGCCTTGATTAACGAGGGCGTAAGGCGTCATATACTCATATAGCTGTGCCCAAACGCGTTGGAGGGAGTCTGTGGGGTCGGGTTTGGCGGGTTGGAGACTTGGAAGAGGAGGGGGTGTGGGGTGAGGCGGAGGAAGAGATGGGAGGGAGGGAGGGAGAGGTCAATACCGTATACGAGGTACCCTCGAGTACCCTATGCTCTGAAATAGCAGGGTGCTCCGGAGGGTACCCTCGGGGGGTACCCTAGAGGTCGGCCCAGGGGTTGGTACTGTCTTTTTTCGTACTCCTTATAATTTACATCGCCAGGGATGCCAAAGTCTATTGTGTATACACAATTACACATTCGCCTGCGCAAAACTGTACAATTTAATATTTGGCGGTTCAAGAGTCAATGTAGCAGGACTATTACGCACCAATATTTCATTAGTTACACATTAGTTATTGCATACGGTAATGCATTCTGCTTGACTTTGTAACGTTTGTGCAAATGGCATTACTATTAAACTTGGCGACCTGTAGGGCTAATGCAGTTATTAGCTCACTGACTCCCCGAAGGAGACGAGGAGGGGGGCCTACGATGCCGACCCGGACCCGACGACTTACGACTTCAAAGCAGAGGGCTCTGCTCCCGCCCCCCTGAAGTGGGTCGGGGGAGTGGGGGCTCCGCCAATAAAAACGATTAGTAAGTGAACGCGGCTACGACGGCTACGAGGCCAACCTGGAACTCGCGCTCGCGCTCGCAAGATTGTGGGTTGAGTGAATTCAAACGCAGCTTCAAATCAGGGCCATGCTTCAAATGGCCAACTGCTGCCACGCGCCGCGAGCGTATCTGATGCAGGCCAGCCCGGGCCTGCCTGTATATGTAACTAAACTCAAATTCTTGCTCCCGCGAGTTCCAGGTAGGCGGATCTTCGCTGCCAACAGACCTGCCCGGAACTGCCCCGTCTATGATAAGTGGGCCAACCCTGGTTCCCGCCCCGCGCTCGATACGCCCAGTTTCCATAAGGGCCCCTGGTTTCCATGGTTATTATTAGCCTTATCTTGCGCTTTCTGCCGGCATTTTGAAACATTCGCCCGCAAATCTGATCTGTGGGGGAATCTTTCAAGCGGATGGCGGACGTGGTGAAACCAACCAATGGGCCAGACGTCGAGTGGTTGTGCCCAGGCTCACAGGGTTCGGCCTCAAGCAGTTTCCTACCACGCAACAACAGCTACATCGGCCTTGTAGCTTCAATTCCCTTCACTCTCACGCAAACTGCGTGATTTACTCACTGCCCGCGCCACTTTATCGAGTAAGGCTGTGTATCTCCCCCTCAATCTTCGACCCTCCCACCCTCCTCCACGCTCTCTCAATCTCTTCCTATATAACGTGCCCTCTCCCTACTCTTGCTTTTGCACTCCCGTCCCTTGTATCGTTAGGGGTGCACGGATGTCTGAATGCGAGGCCACACGTGTCTGGGGGCTCGCGAACCCGAATGTGAAGCCACACAAGGTGTAGGGAAGCCCCAGCCATCACCATGGGTTCCAGTGTCTTACCAGGGCGTGCAGCATGGGATGTAATTGTCATTTCAATTCCAGCTGTCCAGAGTCCGGGGTCCACCTTCAGGTCTAGCACACTCCTCTGCTTGGGTGTGCTTTCCCAGAGCTGTAGGTGTAACCATTTGCTGGTGGAACTCTGCCCTGTCTTCCCAGTTCACTATCAGAACAGACCATGCTTCACAAAGTGGGACCCCACTTGCATGCACTCAGTGCATGATTAATAATATCTCCTTTGGAGACCATCTGCTTTTTATCAGGGCAGTATGGGCAGTCTGGGCGAGTCACATGGCTACTCAGCTTCTACTTCACCTGGCTGCTCAGCTACTACTCCACCTGGACACTCAGCTGCATTACCAACTGGATACTCACCTACTTTTCCACCGAGACACTCAGCTACTTCACCACAAGGATACTCAGCTACTTCACCACCTGGGTACTCAGCTACTTTGCCTACTAGATACTTGGCTACTTCACCACCTGGGTACTCAGCCCAAAAGGCATCTGTGCGCTCAAATACTCCACCACCCAGCCCGGTCGTAGCTATATCCCTAGAGGGCGAGAAGAAAAAGCGTTCCCTGGTCTCATACCTGAGTGGGTGAGTACTTCACTGCCAGTAGTAAAAGTCCCTCTTGACTCTGGCAAGCCATGGGCACACTTGGAGTCCAGTAGGGCACCAGGAAAAACTTCATCATCATCATCATCATCATCATCATCATCATCATCATCATCATCATCATCATCATCATCATCACCGTCACCATCACCATCACCATCACCATCACCATCACCATCACCAACACCATCACCATCACCATCACCAACACCATCACCATCACCATCACCATCATTATCACCATCATTATCACCATCATTATCACCATCATTATCACCATCACCATCACCATCACCATCACCATCACCATCACCATCACCATCATTATTACCATCACCATCACCATCACCATCACCATCACCATCACCAACACCATCACCATCACCATCATCATCATTATTATCCTCATACCATCATTACCTACGTATGTTGTTACAGTCCAGGGGTAGACCGAATATGCTGAAGGGACTTGCCCAACCATGAAATCAGGAGGGGATAAAAAGAAAAATCACTGATGAGCTGAACCTCAATCGATCGTTTTACTGATGAAGGCCCTGAGTGCGTGCAACAGTGGTAATATAATGTTGCGATTCTCATATCACGAACAATCAGACGAACAATCAGACGAACAAACAAACAAACAAACAAACAAACAAACAAACAAACAAACAAAACTGACTTTGCAATCAACCAACCCACCCGATTGTCCTCTCACTAACGAACCTACCGACGTCCTTCTCATAGGCCACGAAACAGCTCAAACAGAGTCTCACCCGCGCCAGAGCCATTAGATGTAATGCCGGCGCAACCTGAACTCAGCCCTCCAGCATGTACTTCAGGTACCCAACCCTCTAATCACCTCCGCCTCCAAGCACATCTATCCTCCGCCTCAAACCCTTCAATCACAACCACCTCCGTCTCCACCCCTCCATCCTTCGTCTCCATCCCTCCATCCTTTGCCTCCAATCACCAGCCCTGGAGCATCCCTCCAGTATGCAGCGTGTGCTGCGCGAGCACCACTCCTCTCACCACTCCAAGCCCCACCACCAAGCCCCACCTCAAAGCCCCACCACCGCCACCACCACCAAGCCCAAGCCCAACCATCAAGCCCCACCACCAAGCCCCACCACCAACACCACCAAGCCCAAGCCCAAGCCCCACCACGAAGCCCTATCACCAATCCCCACCACCACCATCCCCAAGCCCCACCACCAAGCCTCATCACCAATCCCCACCACCAAGCCTCATCACTCCTCTCCCCACTCCAAGCCTCAATGCAGCAGGCCCCACTCAAAGCTTAGGATCCTTTGGAGACAAAATACGCACGTTCCCCGCTATCGCACCAGATCAAATTCCTGAGCAGCCTTACTGTCCCATAACCTGGGCGCCCTCAGCATCCGACCCGCCATCTAGCGCAATGACAACTAGGTTTGGGGTAGAATCTGAATATTTTTCTATTACTACTCCATATGTATCTGACATACCGCCCACGGTGTGTGAAGGGACAGGCCCAGGGCTTGGGCCAGGGACCAGCAGGCATCGTCAAGGCAGCTGTCATGTTCTCACCAGTGTAACAACACAGACTTGCGCAGATACTGTCAAGGAAAAGGATGCTGTTGGACATAGCCATGCAGTAATCAGTAGTACAGAAGACAGACTGGTGGTAAACAAGAGCATAGGATATAGCAGACCAGCAACCCTTGTGCTGGGCTGCAGTTCCTTGGTGCCTAGCCAACCATCTAGCAGTTTTGCAGAACCCTTTACGAGCACGCTAAGCACAACGCAGGAGGTAGAAAAGCACTCGGATTCAACCAAGGTAGGACACAGCCCAGGGCAGCCCAGAACAGCACAAAGCTCAGGACAGCAAAGCCCGGAATACAGCCCAAGACATCCCAGGACAGCACACAGCACAGTCCCCTCCCAGATGGTGGTGGTGCAAGGTGAAGAAGCCCACCCTCTACTTCACAACTTCGTGCGCAGTTCAGACTCCTATGTACCTCCACATGCCTCGGCACATGCCACAATCTCCTTTGGGGGGATGCGAGCTAGCAACAAAGTGCTTCCCACATACACACCAGCTGCTGGTGGCAGTGGTGGTGGTGGTGGTGGACCACCAACCTACCCACAGATTTCGCTGCCCTCCACATCAGGGACAGATCATCCAGCTGCTGGTGGCAGTGGTGGTGGTGGTGGTGGACCACCAACCTCCCCACAGATTTCGCCGCCCTCCACATCAGGGACAGATCATCCAGCTGCTGGTAGTGGTGGTAGTGGTGGTGGTGGTGGTGGACCACCAACCTCCCCACAGATTTCGCCGCCCTCCACATCAGGGACAGATCATCCAGCTGCTGGTGGTAGTGGTGGTGGTGGTGGTGGACCACCAACCTCCCCACAGATTTCGCCGCCCTCTACATCAGGGACAGATCATCCAGCTGCTCTCAAACAAAGCCAGTGTAACTTGCATGGTTTCGGAGCAGGCCAAAAGACTATCCCCGGTGGTAACTTGCATGGTTTCGGAGCAGGCAAAAAAACTAGCCCCAGAGGTAACTTGCATGGTTTCAGAGCAGGCCAAGAGACTAGCTCCAGTGTAAGCGAACTAGGGCCAATCTCTACTCCTCAGGTAGCAGAACTAGGGCCAACATCAAAGCCCCATGGCCCAGACCCTGGAACACGCTCCAGCCCGAAAAGTATAGATCCGGGGTCAGAGGCTAGGTATGGTTCAGACCTACGTATGAATGGTTCAGACCTCCTGCTATGGACCTGCTGCCCTAATGATGGGGAGCCAGGGGCAGAGCCTATTGATCAGGCCCTCGCCTCTATGGATCTGACCCACGGACGTGCACCGACCCACAGCTCCGAACCTCAGCTCCGATCCATGGATCAGACCCACGGCTCTATGGATCCGACCCACGGACGTGCACCGACCCATGGCTCCGACCCTTGGCTCCGATCCCTGGTTCAGACCCACGGCTCTATGGATCCGACCCACGGACGTGCACCGACCCATGGCTCCGACCCTTGGCTCCGATCCCTGGTTCAGACCAACGGCTCTATGGATCCGACCCACGGACGTGCACCGACCCACAGCTCCGAACCTCAGCTCCGATCCATGGATCAGACCCACGGCTCTATGGATCCGACCCACGGACGTGCACCGACCCACAGCTCTGACCCTTGGCTCCGATCCACGGATTTGACACACGGCTGTATGGATCAGCCCTCCGCTAAGATCCATGGATTCGACCCAGGAACGGGAACCGGGCCTACTGATTTGGAACAAGGGTCAGGAGCAATACTCGGTGAACAACACCTTCCACAAGCCCAGGTCTCCTCCCAACAGCAGCAGCAGCAGCAACAGCAGCAGCAGCAGCAGCAGCAGCAGCAACAGCAGCAGGAAGCCCGGATAACACATGGAGCAGCTGCAGCACATCAGCAGCAACAGCATGTACAACAGCAACAACAGCATCTAAAGAAGCAGCAACAGCATGTACAACAGCAACGACAGCATGTAAAGCATCAGCAGCAACGACAGCAGCAACAACAGCAACAACAGCAGCAACAGCATGTGCAGCAGCAAAAACAGCAACGCCAGCAGCAACAACAGCAACGACACCAGCAACAACAGGCCAATCAGAAGGTTAGACTCCGTGACTCGGAATGTGCGAAGACATGCCCCAGCCCATTCGACAGGTCCCTCGATCGCTTGCTGGAGCAAGTGGGGGAGGACAGCGGGTTCACATCGCAGAGCAGGTCAACAACAGTCGGTGACTCGAATGCAACACCTCGCAAGTCAAGATCATTCTGTGAATCACCGTTTAATAGCCGGATACAAAGCAGAGCAAGGTCCACCAGTGCTAGTGACGGCTTGGACAGCATGACAGACTGCGTCGGAGTGCCATTTGATGCCGTTTCTTTGTGCTTTCACGTTGTTACGTGGAACATGGGCAGCAAGGTCCCCAGCGAGTGAGTGGCATGACTTCATGTAGTTTGATAAGAATGGTGGGTTAATTGTGACTCAAGGGGTTAGTTGGAACATAGCGAAACATAGCAAGAAGCATGCAAATGTAAGCAAATGTAGGAAAATGCATGTCCATGCAATAAAATGTAAGCAAAAAATAGAAAAAACATGTAAATGTAATAAATGTATGAAATATATAGGTGTGGGATGGCATGGCATGGAGCACAAGCAGCAAGGTCCCCAGCGAGTGAGTGGTATGACTCATTGTAGCTTGATAAGAAAGGATGGAAAGGTACTGTGTGGGGTGGTATGGCATGGAGCACAAGCCGCAAGGGCCCCAGTGCGTTTGTGGTATGACTTCATGTAGCTTGATAGGATAGGATGGACTAGTATGATGTGGGATGGCATGGCATGGAGCACAAGCTGCAAGGTCCCCAGCGAGTGAGTGGTATGAATTCATGTAGCTCGATAGCATAAGATAGAGGTGTATTTTGCGGGATGTGTTACAGTATGGGACTCCAGTGTGGACCTTGCACTGCTAATTTGGGGGGGCTTGTAGTCACCTTTGTATATGGCTTATTAGTAGGGGTCGGCAATATGATATCATATGATATTATGTCATCATATGATTCCGGTGGTCTGACTATGTAACTTTGGCCTGGGCCATCATATCATATGATATTAAATCATATGATTTTTGTATGGTATCATATGATATCATACTCGTCTTTGGTCAACATCATATGATTTGCTGTTCCCTACTTATTAGGGTGCATTCAGGGTGAGAAGGGTGCTCAAGGGATGCAGACAATTCCTTTGCAGCGTGGTGATGGTGGTGATGGTGGAGGTGGTGATGGTGGCGATGGTTGTGATGGTGGCGGTGGTGATGGTGGTGATGGTGGTGATGGTGGCGATGGTGACGATCGTGGTGATGGTGGTGATGGTGGTGGTGATGGTGGCGATGGTGACGATCGAAGGGAAACGCGCAAGTCCCAGATCAAACTAGTCCTATGCAGCATCGCAAGTGACGCGGAACATTGGCGGGTCGTGTTGGCAACAGAACGTCAGGTGGCAACGATGGAGCTGTCCGAAGCCAGTTAGTTGTGAGACAGTTGGCTGACGTGTCAGTCTTCGTCTCGGTCGTCGGTCGGTCGGATGGGCAAACGGACAACAGCGTGAATCTGGGGGCTCCTGCCCACAGGATGGGGGGCTCCGCCAAAAAGGGTTACGAAGACCGCCTAAATATACAGTGATCACAGCACGGAAAGCATGTTGGGGTGGACTTGGGTGCTGCCATTGTTGTATAAACTGAATTGGACTGAACTAAACTGAACTGAACTGATTTTAACACAACTGAACTGAACTGAACTGAACTGAGTTTAACACAACTGAACTGAGCTAAATTGAACTGATTTTAACACAACTGAACTGAACTGAACCGAACTGATTTGAACACAACTGAACTGAACTAAATTGAACTGATTTTAACACAACTGAATTGAACTAAATTGAACTGAACTGATTTTAAGACAACTGAACTGAACTAAATTGAACTGAACTGATTTTAACACAACTGAACTGAACTGAACTGAACTGATTTGAACACAGCTGAACTGAACTGAACTGAACTGATTTGAACACAACTGAACTGAACTGAACTGATTTGAACTGAACTGAACTGAACTGAACTGAACTGATTTGAACACAACTGAACTGAACTGAACTGATCTAAACCAAGCTAAAACTTGTTTTTAAACCTCCACCATGCCCCCTTGCAGACTGCCTCCATCGTTGTTTGCTTTATACCTAGGGCATGCAGATGTGTATGTGATTGGCACTCAGGAGAGTGGGCCTTTTGCTGAATGGGAGGAGCTCATTGCGGAGTACCTGACACCGCTGCAATTCACGAAGGTGGGAATATGGATTGTTGGATGGGTTGTGTGGGTGTGTGTGTGTCTGTATGGGTGTGGGTGTTGAGCACTCAGAAGAGTGGTCCTCTTGCTGAATGGGAGGAGCTGATTGCTGAGTACCTGACACCGCTGCAATTCACAAAGGTGGGAATCTGGGTTGTTGGATGGATTGTTGGATGGGTTTTGTGGGTGTGTGTTTGTTTGGTTGTGGGTGTTGAGCACTCAGGAGAGTGGGCCTCTTGCTGATTGTGAGGAGCTCATTGAGGAGTACCTGACACCGCTGCAATTCACAAAGGTGGGAATCGGGGCATCGCTTCTTTTTTGAGCTACGAGCAGCAGCTTCTAGGCAGCTCCCTTGCCCTGTCCTTCAGCCATACCCGAATCTAGCTATCGTGTCTGAAAGCTGACATGACAGACATTCGATAACACCAATGCAATGCACCAAGGTAGGAATATGGGTTGTAGGATGGGTTACGAAACATGTCCCCTATGTAAATTCGTTTCTATTCCCTCCATTTAGTGTCAAACTTTCAATTCGTTTCTATTTCTATTTCTTCCCTTGAGTGTCCAACGTTTGCAGTCGTGAATTGGCGTGACAAATCGAACGTCCCCCTTCTGACAAAAACGGAATATGGTTTGTTGGATGGGTGCATGCCGCAGACTTAGTAAGAGTTGGTAGGAGAGAGACACCCCGTACCGCTGCTCTGTAGGTTCTCCACTGTTTCTTTTTTTGGTGAAGCATGGCAGCTTCCAGTCAGCCCCAATATCCAGCCACTGGGTCAAGCCCAAAGCTCTCTGCTGCAAGGGTTGGATGTTAGGGTGGTGGGTTAGGGAGGTGGGTTAGGGAGGTGGGGTGGGGTGGGTGGGGGGGATGGAGGTGGGGAGATGGTAGCAGGTTAGATGTTAGGGTAGGGTAGGGAGGTGGGGTGGGGTGTGTGTGTGGGGGGTGTGTGTGTGGGGGTGTGTGTGGGGGGGGGGGGCATGGAGGTGGGGAGATGGGAGCAGGTTGGATGTTAGGGTGGGTTAGGGAGGTGGGTTAGGGGTGGGGGGGTGGGGGGGATGGAGGTGGGGTGATAGGAGCTGCTTGGATGTTAGGGTGGGGTAGGGAGGTGGGTTAGGGGGGTGGAGGATGTGTGTGTGGGGGGGGGGGGGATGGAAATGGGGAGATGGGAGCAGGTTGGATGTTAGGGTGGGGTAGGGAGGTGGGTAAGGGATGTGGGGTGGGGTGGGGTGGGGGGATGGAGGTGGGGAGATGGGAGCAGGTTGAATGTTAGAGTAGTGTGGGAAGGTGGGGGTAGGGAGGTTGAGTCGGAAGGTGGGTTAGGGAGGTGGGTTAGGGAGGTGTGTGTGTGGGGGGGGGGGGGGGGGGGGGGAGCAGGTTGCATGTTAGGGGGGGTTGGGAGGTGGAGTAGGAAGGCGGGTTATGGAGATGGGTTAGGTGGGGTGGGTGGGGGAGATGGAGGTGGGGAGATGGGAGCAGATTGGATGTTAGGGTGGGGTAGGAAGGTGGGATTGGGAGGTGGAGTAGGAAGGTGGGTTAGGGAGGTGGTTTAGGGAGGTGGAGTGGAGTGTGTGTGTGGGGGGGGGGGGAGGGGGGGGTGGGGGGGGTGGGATGGGAGCAGGTTGGATGTTAGGGTGGGGAAGGCGTATCATGCCTGCTTCCATTCACACTACCTCATCCCCGTTCGACGAATGGCTCAGTGGCAGAGCTCCTATAAGGTGCCGGGTTCGAATCCTGTGCTTTAGGCTTTGCGGTCGCTGTCAGCCGCCATGGTAGCTCTGTCCAGGTAAAGTATCAGCCCGTTCCCTACCGCCGTAAGACGAGGCTCCCTTAATACCCCGCCCCACCAGGCGTTATCATTACACACTACCTAGCTCTGTAGTGAGACAAGACTGAATCTCACAGGTTTGAAACATGCTGGAGTTGCCATGGCATCGGGTACTGTGTGGTTCCCAGAACCAGACCCAGACAATCCAGACCCAGACCTAGATAATCTAGAACCAGACCCAGACCCCCAGACCCTGACCCCCAGACCCAGACAAACTGCTTGGTTGCAAATAGTGTATAATTGTGTTATATAATTTACTTATATTGCATAATTGCACACAATTAGAACCATATTATAAACGATGTTTATATGATTATATCATAATTGATAATTTATTTATAATTGATTTTTGATTTAAAAATACATATAATGTTTCAGGCTGCATAGGTAGACCCACCGTTTAATTTTTAATTATCTTGTGATTTTTTACAATATAATTTTGTATTATAAAATAATTTATAATATCATGATGTATATAATTGATTCTCATTTATCATTGATTTATAATGTATTATTGATTAATTGATTTTATTATAATTGCAAATAGTATATAATCAGCTTGATTGCAGATTATATCTTAACAGGATTTTAGTCGGTTCTTTGAGCTATTTTGTCACTTGAACTGGTGGGCCTTACTAAAGAAAAAATGTTGTGAGGGCAAGGGCAATGCATGCCCTGCCACTACCCAAAATCCAGAACAATACAAAACGATGCAAACAGAACAGAGCAAAATAATCTCCCGATGTTTTTTTTTTGCGACACGTCGCCATTCCGGGGGCTGTAAAATAATTGTCCTCAGTTCAAAAACATTACAGCTTTTAGACTTGAAAGCAAACAGTTATATTCCTGTATCTCGCTGCATTGCGACGCATAAGTCCGGCAAAACTAGTCAGAAATGCCACCCGCCGACGGCTCGACCCCCCCGGACCCCCCGGGCACCACACTTCCTGCTCCGTGGGGTTTGAGGGGCAATGCGTCACAAAGGGGACGCATTGAGTCCCTCAATTTGCGAGGGAAAAAGTGGATAAACCCAACCAACAATACAATCCCCCAACCCCACCTCCACACCAAATTCAAAACAAAGGAATTTAAAACGGAACAGAACTGGCCCGATAGAAACAACTGCTTTCGCATTGTGTGTGTATGTTACAGTCCAGGGGTAGCCAAATAGGCTAAAGGGGCTTTCCCAGTCTCAATATTAGGAGGGGCTATAACAAAAATAGGCACTGTTTAACTGATGATGATGATGATGATGATGATGATGATGATGATGATGATGAACTGGGCCCCAACAAAATCATTTTACCACTGGTGGCCCTGCGTTCATGCTACAGAGATAATTTAATTTTACCACTCTCATCACCCTGTGTATGTATGTTACAGTCCAGGGGTAGGCCAAATAGGCTAAAGGGACTTGCCCAACCGTTAGAGGAAGGGCTTAAAAAGAAAACACTCTGATGAACTGAACCCCAAACAATCGTTTGACAGACTGGGGGCCTGATTTCGTGCTGTAGTGATCATTTAATTCACCCTACCTCTATCCCGGGGAAGTTGGCCCCCAGTTAAGCTAGCCCCCAGTCAAGTTTAGGGGGTTCTCATGTGGGGGCAAACCTCCCCATTGAATGCCTGTTTGTCCGTGTACACAATCAATCAACGAGCTAACCGGCAACGTATTCCCGCCCACCTACCCACCTACTCACCTGCCGCCCAACCCACCTACCCACCTACCCACCTACCCACTCCCCCATACCGCCCTACCCACCTACCCACTCCCACCTACCGCCCTGCCCACCTACCTGCCTACCCACCCAACCACCTACCCACCTACTAACCTGCCGCCCAACCCACCTACCCACCTACCCACCTACCCACTCTCCCATACCGCCCTACCCACCTACCCACTCCCACCTACCGCCCTGCCCACCTACCTGCCTACCCACCTACCCACCTACCCACCTACTCACCTGCCGCCCTACCCACCTACCCACCTACCCACCTACCCACCTACCCACCTACCCACTCCCCCATACCGCCCTACCCACCTACCCACTCCCACCTACCGCCCTGCCCACCTACCTGCCTACCCACCTAACCACTCCCACCTACCCACACCCTCCTACCCACCCTAACCACTTACCTCCCCCCCCCCCCCCCCCCCCCCCCCCCCCCCACACACACCCACCTGCACACCTAACTTCCCCACCTCCCTACCTATGCAGGTAGCCTTCGAGTCTTTGATGTCCATCGGACTACTGGTGTATGCTCGCCACGCTGTTGCACCGCACATCCATGGGCTTAGGACATCCACAGTCACCACAGGTGTGACATACTAGAGAGTATAACCACCACCACCACCACCATCACCATCACCATCACTATCACTACCACCATCACCACTGTCACTTCCACCACAACTAATTCCACCACCACCACCACCACTAGAACTACCACCATTGTTACCAGCACTCCCACCACGACCACCACCAAGGAAGAGGATGATGAAAGCACATCACTCCCCTTTTACCCCCCCCCCCCCCCCCCCCCTGTCAAGGGGGCGGAAGCCCCCATGTTTACCCACTTGTCCGTTTGTCCGATCGAAAAAAAACTTGAAGCCTGACACGTCAGGCAACGGTCGCGTAACTAACTCTCTTCTGCCAGCTCCATCGTTGCCACCTTTCGTTCTATTGCCTACACACTCCGCCAATTTTCCGCGTCGCTTGGACTTGTACCCCCCCTGTCAGCTTTGCTTAGGGCTCTATTTGCCTTGGAAATTTGAACTGAAAGCGTAGTATTGAATGGTCTGCACACTCGATTGCTCACTCTTCTGTAGGGGCCGGCTATATTAAAAAATATTAGTGAATAAATAATAATATGTAATATTATATAATATTAGTTGGACGAGCCGTCTCCCCAGAATTTCACATTTATTTGAAAAGCTAATATATATGTGACACTTTAATAATAATAGTTAATAATCGTTGTTCAAACACGCATATTAGTTGCCATTCCCTACTCTTATGTGACTGTGACCGGCAGATATATTTCCAAGCTGGTGGCATATACGTAGGGGTCGGCAATATGATATCATATGATGCCGGCGGTCTGACTAGGTAACTTTGGCCTGGGGCATCATATCATATGATATTAAATCATATAATTTGTGTATGATATCATATGATATCATACTCGTCTTTGGTCAACATCATATGATTTGCCGTTACCTAGCTATACATGACCAGAGGTTTTCAGCTGTACTTGATTCGGGGCCATCGTAAGGCACATCTGCACACGGGTTTACAGCTCAGTGATGCCTCGATTACCATCACCACAACCAAATCCATTACCCCTACAACTGCCATCATTGTTACCAGTACTCCCACCACGACCACCACCCCCTCTGCCACCACTACACCTACAACAACTACTACGACCACGACCACGTAGCGGAACCTACTCACCCTACGGAAATCCAAAGCATCCATTTGCAAGCCTAGCTTATCACCCTCATCGTCTGTAAAGAAATACTGCAGGGCTACCAGAGTGCATCACCACCACCACCTTCACCACTGTCACTGCCAACACCACAAATTCCACTACCACTACAACTACCAATAGTCCACCACTATTACTTTATTACTTACCACAGCTATCACCACCACCATCACCACTGTCACTGCCAACACCACAAATTCCACTACCACTACAACTTCCACCACTACTACTTACCATAGCTATCGCCACCACCACCACCACGACCACCACCATCACCATCACCATCACCACCACCACCACCACCATCACCACCACCATCACCTCTGTCACTGCCAACACCACAAATTCCACTACCACTACAACTACCACCACTGCTACTTACCACTACTACCACAGCTACCACCACCACCACCACCACTACAACGGCTCCTACACCCACTACTACGCCCCCCCCCCCCCCCCCCCTCCCCCCCCCCCCCCCCCCAGGTGTGGGCAATGTGATCGGCAACAAGGGAGGCGTGGCGGTGAGCTTCTCACTAGGGGGCCTCAGCATATTGCTCGTCACCTCACATCTTGCTGCGCACGAGGAATTTGTTGAGAGGAGGAATGCTGACTTCAACCGTATCCGCTCGGTAGGTTTGTGGTGGAGCCCAGGGCGGAGTCCGGTTGGGGGGAGCTAGCCCGGGGTTAGCCAGCCCGGGGGTGGGGGATTAGGGTTTAGGGTGTTAGGGTTTAGGGGTAACCATTTACCCCCGGGCTGGCAAACCCCGGGTTAGCTTCCCCTCTCCCCGGAGCCCCCCCTTCTGCAGGGCGGGAGCCCCCAGATTTACCTCGTATGTGTGTCCGTCCGACTGACGGCCGAGACAGAGCGTGAGAATTCAGCCAACCGTATCGCAAATAACTGGCTTCGGTCCGCTCCATTCCGTTACCACCTGTCGTTCCGATAGCCAGCACTCTGCCAATTTTCTACATCGCTTGCGACGCTGCCTAGGAATTGTCAGTTTTGTTTTCACATCCCCCCTGTACTCTTATCCTTCGGTCATGGGGCGGTATATCCCTTACATATATATATATATATATATATATATTTTTTTATATATATATA